>JAOWCC010000902.1:0-103310 GCA_030867875.1 Actinernus sp. WN-2022
GTTTTCACAAAAGGGGGTTTTAGGTTCTAGGGCTCCTTTTGTGGAAACAGCGTAGATCTTGTGTGCCTTTAAGCTTTAAAAGCCAGTTACTCGTGTTTTTGCCGCTTTCTTGAAAGGGCAAATGACAGTTTACGACTTTTCTGGCCTTTCTTTCCAATAATTGATCTGTAGGTATTTTATGAGGGTGGTGTGGGGTGGGGAGGAGTAGTTCAAAAAATTTCGCGAAAAACCAACTTTGCCTGACGTATGGCGCAACGATTTGCTTAGTGAAAGATGTACATTTTCCACTAGGTCTGAGAAAAAAGGTGCATTTTTGGGATCAAAACGTTGAAAAGTGAGTTACTGGCTTTTAAAGCCAACAAGTACGCATTAATTTACTTGTGTAACCTAAATTTCAAAGTGGCGCCATTTCTCGACCTTTTAATGGATTTCGATGCACTATACGGCAATACAACGGCCTCTTCCTGTACTTTCAGACTGGCGTGCCAGTTTTGCCCTATTTGGAGTAGAAAATCCGAAAATGTGTTTTTTTGTAACCTAACCTTAATCTCTCAAAGTTACTTGTGTACCCTAATATCTTCAAAGTGGCGCCATTTCTCGAGCTTTCAATGGATTTCGATGCACTATACGGCAATACAACGTTCTCTTCATGTAGATTGCGTTTAATGGATGGAAGTTTCCTGTATTTTGAGTAACAATACCAGAAAATGGCCTTTTTCTAACCTAAGCATAACCTCTAGGTCTCAAATAAAGAAATTATGGGATAGATCTCACACAAGTAAATTATGGAATAGAAAGGCCATTAAAGTCTTCAACTGTCATTTGCCGTTTCAAGAAAACGGCAAAAACACGAGTTACTGGCTTTTAAAGCTAAAGGCACACAAGAATTCTTGTGTGCCTTTAAGCTTTAAAAGCCAGTTACTCGTGTTTTTGCCGCTTTCTTGAAAGGGCAAATGACAGTTTACGACTTTTCTGGCCTTTCTTTCCAATAATTGATCTGTAGGTATTTTATGAGGGTGGTGTGGGGTGGGGAGGAGTAGTTCAAAAAATTTCGCGAAAAACCAACTTTGCCTGACGTATGGCGCAACGATTTGCTTAGTGAAAGATGTACATTTTCCACTAGGTCTGAGAAAAAAGGTGCATTTTTGGGATCAAAACGTTGAAAAGTGAGTTACTGGCTTTTAAAGCCAACAAGTACGCATTAATTTACTTGTGTAACCTAAATTTCAAAGTGGCGCCATTTCTCGACCTTTTAATGGATTTCGATGCACTATACGGCAATACAACGGCCTCTTCCTGTACTTTCAGACTGGCGTGCCAGTTTTGCCCTATTTGGAGTAGAAAATCCGAAAATGTGTTTTTTTGTAACCTAACCTTAATCTCTCAAAGTTACTTGTGTACCCTAATATCTTCAAAGTGGCGCCATTTCTCGAGCTTTCAATGGATTTCGATGCACTATACGGCAATACAACGTTCTCTTCATGTAGATTGCGTTTAATGGATGGAAGTTTCCTGTATTTTGAGTAACAATACCAGAAAATGGCCTTTTTCTAACCTAAGCATAACCTCTAGGTCTCAAATAAAGAAATTATGGGATAGATCTCACACAAGTAAATTATGGAATAGAAAGGCCATTAAAGTCTTCAACTGTCATTTGCCGTTTCAAGAAAACGGCAAAAACACGAGTTACTGGCTTTTAAAGCTAAAGGCACACAAGAATTCTTGTGTGCCTTTAAGCTTTAAAAGCCAGTTACTCGTGTTTTTGCCGCTTTCTTGAAAGGGCAAATGACAGTTTACGACTTTTCTGGCCTTTCTTTCCAATAATTGATCTGTAGGTATTTTATGAGGGTGGTGTGGGGTGGGGAGGAGTAGTTCAAAAAATTTCGCGAAAAACCAACTTTGCCTGACGTATGGCGCAACGATTTGCTTAGTGAAAGATGTACATTTTCCACTAGGTCTGAGAAAAAAGGTGCATTTTTGGGATCAAAACGTTGAAAAGTGAGTTACTGGCTTTTAAAGCCAACAAGTACGCATTAATTTACTTGTGTAACCTAAATTTCAAAGTGGCGCCATTTCTCGACCTTTTAATGGATTTCGATGCACTATACGGCAATACAACGGCCTCTTCCTGTACTTTCAGACTGGCGTGCCAGTTTTGCCCTATTTGGAGTAGAAAATCCGAAAATGTGTTTTTTTGTAACCTAACCTTAATCTCTCAAAGTTACTTGTGTACCCTAATATCTTCAAAGTGGCGCCATTTCTCGAGCTTTCAATGGATTTCGATGCACTATACGGCAATACAACGTTCTCTTCATGTAGATTGCGTTTAATGGATGGAAGTTTCCTGTATTTTGAGTAACAATACCAGAAAATGGCCTTTTTCTAACCTAAGCATAACCTCTAGGTCTCAAATAAAGAAATTATGGGATAGATCTCACACAAGTAAATTATGGAATAGAAAGGCCATTAAAGTCTTCAACTGTCATTTGCCGTTTCAAGAAAACGGCAAAAACACGAGTTACTGGCTTTTAAAGCTAAAGGCACACAAGAATTCTTGTGTGCCTTTAAGCTTTAAAAGCCAGTTACTCGTGTTTTTGCCGCTTTCTTGAAAGGGCAAATGACAGTTTACGACTTTTCTGGCCTTTCTTTCCAATAATTGATCTGTAGGTATTTTATGAGGGTGGTGTGGGGTGGGGAGGAGTAGTTCAAAAAATTTCGCGAAAAACCAACTTTGCCTGACGTATGGCGCAACGATTTGCTTAGTGAAAGATGTACATTTTCCACTAGGTCTGAGAAAAAAGGTGCATTTTTGGGATCAAAACGTTGAAAAGTGAGTTACTGGCTTTTAAAGCCAACAAGTACGCATTAATTTACTTGTGTAACCTAAATTTCAAAGTGGCGCCATTTCTCGACCTTTTAATGGATTTCGATGCACTATACGGCAATACAACGGCCTCTTCCTGTACTTTCAGACTGGCGTGCCAGTTTTGCCCTATTTGGAGTAGAAAATCCGAAAATGTGTTTTTTTGTAACCTAACCTTAATCTCTCAAAGTTACTTGTGTACCCTAATATCTTCAAAGTGGCGCCATTTCTCGAGCTTTCAATGGATTTCGATGCACTATACGGCAATACAACGTTCTCTTCATGTAGATTGCGTTTAATGGATGGAAGTTTCCTGTATTTTGAGTAACAATACCAGAAAATGGCCTTTTTCTAACCTAAGCATAACCTCTAGGTCTCAAATAAAGAAATTATGGGATAGATCTCACACAAGTAAATTATGGAATAGAAAGGCCATTAAAGTCTTCAACTGTCATTTGCCGTTTCAAGAAAACGGCAAAAACACGAGTTACTGGCTTTTAAAGCTAAAGGCACACAAGAATTCTTGTGTGCCTTTAAGCTTTAAAAGCCAGTTACTCGTGTTTTTGCCGCTTTCTTGAAAGGGCAAATGACAGTTTACGACTTTTCTGGCCTTTCTTTCCAATAATTGATCTGTAGGTATTTTATGAGGGTGGTGTGGGGTGGGGAGGAGTAGTTCAAAAAATTTCGCGAAAAACCAACTTTGCCTGACGTATGGCGCAACGATTTGCTTAGTGAAAGATGTACATTTTCCACTAGGTCTGAGAAAAAAGGTGCATTTTTGGGATCAAAACGTTGAAAAGTGAGTTACTGGCTTTTAAAGCCAACAAGTACGCATTAATTTACTTGTGTAACCTAAATTTCAAAGTGGCGCCATTTCTCGACCTTTTAATGGATTTCGATGCACTATACGGCAATACAACGGCCTCTTCCTGTACTTTCAGACTGGCGTGCCAGTTTTGCCCTATTTGGAGTAGAAAATCCGAAAATGTGTTTTTTTGTAACCTAACCTTAATCTCTCAAAGTTACTTGTGTACCCTAATATCTTCAAAGTGGCGCCATTTCTCGAGCTTTCAATGGATTTCGATGCACTATACGGCAATACAACGTTCTCTTCATGTAGATTGCGTTTAATGGATGGAAGTTTCCTGTATTTTGAGTAACAATACCAGAAAATGGCCTTTTTCTAACCTAAGCATAACCTCTAGGTCTCAAATAAAGAAATTATGGGATAGATCTCACACAAGTAAATTATGGAATAGAAAGGCCATTAAAGTCTTCAACTGTCATTTGCCGTTTCAAGAAAACGGCAAAAACACGAGTTACTGGCTTTTAAAGCTAAAGGCACACAAGAATTCTTGTGTGCCTTTAAGCTTTAAAAGCCAGTTACTCGTGTTTTTGCCGCTTTCTTGAAAGGGCAAATGACAGTTTACGACTTTTCTGGCCTTTCTTTCCAATAATTGATCTGTAGGTATTTTATGAGGGTGGTGTGGGGTGGGGAGGAGTAGTTCAAAAAATTTCGCGAAAAACCAACTTTGCCTGACGTATGGCGCAACGATTTGCTTAGTGAAAGATGTACATTTTCCACTAGGTCTGAGAAAAAAGGTGCATTTTTGGGATCAAAACGTTGAAAAGTGAGTTACTGGCTTTTAAAGCCAACAAGTACGCATTAATTTACTTGTGTAACCTAAATTTCAAAGTGGCGCCATTTCTCGACCTTTTAATGGATTTCGATGCACTATACGGCAATACAACGGCCTCTTCCTGTACTTTCAGACTGGCGTGCCAGTTTTGCCCTATTTGGAGTAGAAAATCCGAAAATGTGTTTTTTTGTAACCTAACCTTAATCTCTCAAAGTTACTTGTGTACCCTAATATCTTCAAAGTGGCGCCATTTCTCGAGCTTTCAATGGATTTCGATGCACTATACGGCAATACAACGTTCTCTTCATGTAGATTGCGTTTAATGGATGGAAGTTTCCTGTATTTTGAGTAACAATACCAGAAAATGGCCTTTTTCTAACCTAAGCATAACCTCTAGGTCTCAAATAAAGAAATTATGGGATAGATCTCACACAAGTAAATTATGGAATAGAAAGGCCATTAAAGTCTTCAACTGTCATTTGCCGTTTCAAGAAAACGGCAAAAACACGAGTTACTGGCTTTTAAAGCTAAAGGCACACAAGAATTCTTGTGTGCCTTTAAGCTTTAAAAGCCAGTTACTCGTGTTTTTGCCGCTTTCTTGAAAGGGCAAATGACAGTTTACGACTTTTCTGGCCTTTCTTTCCAATAATTGATCTGTAGGTATTTTATGAGGGTGGTGTGGGGTGGGGAGGAGTAGTTCAAAAAATTTCGCGAAAAACCAACTTTGCCTGACGTATGGCGCAACGATTTGCTTAGTGAAAGATGTACATTTTCCACTAGGTCTGAGAAAAAAGGTGCATTTTTGGGATCAAAACGTTGAAAAGTGAGTTACTGGCTTTTAAAGCCAACAAGTACGCATTAATTTACTTGTGTAACCTAAATTTCAAAGTGGCGCCATTTCTCGACCTTTTAATGGATTTCGATGCACTATACGGCAATACAACGGCCTCTTCCTGTACTTTCAGACTGGCGTGCCAGTTTTGCCCTATTTGGAGTAGAAAATCCGAAAATGTGTTTTTTTGTAACCTAACCTTAATCTCTCAAAGTTACTTGTGTACCCTAATATCTTCAAAGTGGCGCCATTTCTCGAGCTTTCAATGGATTTCGATGCACTATACGGCAATACAACGTTCTCTTCATGTAGATTGCGTTTAATGGATGGAAGTTTCCTGTATTTTGAGTAACAATACCAGAAAATGGCCTTTTTCTAACCTAAGCATAACCTCTAGGTCTCAAATAAAGAAATTATGGGATAGATCTCACACAAGTAAATTATGGAATAGAAAGGCCATTAAAGTCTTCAACTGTCATTTGCCGTTTCAAGAAAACGGCAAAAACACGAGTTACTGGCTTTTAAAGCTAAAGGCACACAAGAATTCTTGTGTGCCTTTAAGCTTTAAAAGCCAGTTACTCGTGTTTTTGCCGCTTTCTTGAAAGGGCAAATGACAGTTTACGACTTTTCTGGCCTTTCTTTCCAATAATTGATCTGTAGGTATTTTATGAGGGTGGTGTGGGGTGGGGAGGAGTAGTTCAAAAAATTTCGCGAAAAACCAACTTTGCCTGACGTATGGCGCAACGATTTGCTTAGTGAAAGATGTACATTTTCCACTAGGTCTGAGAAAAAAGGTGCATTTTTGGGATCAAAACGTTGAAAAGTGAGTTACTGGCTTTTAAAGCCAACAAGTACGCATTAATTTACTTGTGTAACCTAAATTTCAAAGTGGCGCCATTTCTCGACCTTTTAATGGATTTCGATGCACTATACGGCAATACAACGGCCTCTTCCTGTACTTTCAGACTGGCGTGCCAGTTTTGCCCTATTTGGAGTAGAAAATCCGAAAATGTGTTTTTTTGTAACCTAACCTTAATCTCTCAAAGTTACTTGTGTACCCTAATATCTTCAAAGTGGCGCCATTTCTCGAGCTTTCAATGGATTTCGATGCACTATACGGCAATACAACGTTCTCTTCATGTAGATTGCGTTTAATGGATGGAAGTTTCCTGTATTTTGAGTAACAATACCAGAAAATGGCCTTTTTCTAACCTAAGCATAACCTCTAGGTCTCAAATAAAGAAATTATGGGATAGATCTCACACAAGTAAATTATGGAATAGAAAGGCCATTAAAGTCTTCAACTGTCATTTGCCGTTTCAAGAAAACGGCAAAAACACGAGTTACTGGCTTTTAAAGCTAAAGGCACACAAGAATTCTTGTGTGCCTTTAAGCTTTAAAAGCCAGTTACTCGTGTTTTTGCCGCTTTCTTGAAAGGGCAAATGACAGTTTACGACTTTTCTGGCCTTTCTTTCCAATAATTGATCTGTAGGTATTTTATGAGGGTGGTGTGGGGTGGGGAGGAGTAGTTCAAAAAATTTCGCGAAAAACCAACTTTGCCTGACGTATGGCGCAACGATTTGCTTAGTGAAAGATGTACATTTTCCACTAGGTCTGAGAAAAAAGGTGCATTTTTGGGATCAAAACGTTGAAAAGTGAGTTACTGGCTTTTAAAGCCAACAAGTACGCATTAATTTACTTGTGTAACCTAAATTTCAAAGTGGCGCCATTTCTCGACCTTTTAATGGATTTCGATGCACTATACGGCAATACAACGGCCTCTTCCTGTACTTTCAGACTGGCGTGCCAGTTTTGCCCTATTTGGAGTAGAAAATCCGAAAATGTGTTTTTTTGTAACCTAACCTTAATCTCTCAAAGTTACTTGTGTACCCTAATATCTTCAAAGTGGCGCCATTTCTCGAGCTTTCAATGGATTTCGATGCACTATACGGCAATACAACGTTCTCTTCATGTAGATTGCGTTTAATGGATGGAAGTTTCCTGTATTTTGAGTAACAATACCAGAAAATGGCCTTTTTCTAACCTAAGCATAACCTCTAGGTCTCAAATAAAGAAATTATGGGATAGATCTCACACAAGTAAATTATGGAATAGAAAGGCCATTAAAGTCTTCAACTGTCATTTGCCGTTTCAAGAAAACGGCAAAAACACGAGTTACTGGCTTTTAAAGCTAAAGGCACACAAGAATTCTTGTGTGCCTTTAAGCTTTAAAAGCCAGTTACTCGTGTTTTTGCCGCTTTCTTGAAAGGGCAAATGACAGTTTACGACTTTTCTGGCCTTTCTTTCCAATAATTGATCTGTAGGTATTTTATGAGGGTGGTGTGGGGTGGGGAGGAGTAGTTCAAAAAATTTCGCGAAAAACCAACTTTGCCTGACGTATGGCGCAACGATTTGCTTAGTGAAAGATGTACATTTTCCACTAGGTCTGAGAAAAAAGGTGCATTTTTGGGATCAAAACGTTGAAAAGTGAGTTACTGGCTTTTAAAGCCAACAAGTACGCATTAATTTACTTGTGTAACCTAAATTTCAAAGTGGCGCCATTTCTCGACCTTTTAATGGATTTCGATGCACTATACGGCAATACAACGGCCTCTTCCTGTACTTTCAGACTGGCGTGCCAGTTTTGCCCTATTTGGAGTAGAAAATCCGAAAATGTGTTTTTTTGTAACCTAACCTTAATCTCTCAAAGTTACTTGTGTACCCTAATATCTTCAAAGTGGCGCCATTTCTCGAGCTTTCAATGGATTTCGATGCACTATACGGCAATACAACGTTCTCTTCATGTAGATTGCGTTTAATGGATGGAAGTTTCCTGTATTTTGAGTAACAATACCAGAAAATGGCCTTTTTCTAACCTAAGCATAACCTCTAGGTCTCAAATAAAGAAATTATGGGATAGATCTCACACAAGTAAATTATGGAATAGAAAGGCCATTAAAGTCTTCAACTGTCATTTGCCGTTTCAAGAAAACGGCAAAAACACGAGTTACTGGCTTTTAAAGCTAAAGGCACACAAGAATTCTTGTGTGCCTTTAAGCTTTAAAAGCCAGTTACTCGTGTTTTTGCCGCTTTCTTGAAAGGGCAAATGACAGTTTACGACTTTTCTGGCCTTTCTTTCCAATAATTGATCTGTAGGTATTTTATGAGGGTGGTGTGGGGTGGGGAGGAGTAGTTCAAAAAATTTCGCGAAAAACCAACTTTGCCTGACGTATGGCGCAACGATTTGCTTAGTGAAAGATGTACATTTTCCACTAGGTCTGAGAAAAAAGGTGCATTTTTGGGATCAAAACGTTGAAAAGTGAGTTACTGGCTTTTAAAGCCAACAAGTACGCATTAATTTACTTGTGTAACCTAAATTTCAAAGTGGCGCCATTTCTCGACCTTTTAATGGATTTCGATGCACTATACGGCAATACAACGGCCTCTTCCTGTACTTTCAGACTGGCGTGCCAGTTTTGCCCTATTTGGAGTAGAAAATCCGAAAATGTGTTTTTTTGTAACCTAACCTTAATCTCTCAAAGTTACTTGTGTACCCTAATATCTTCAAAGTGGCGCCATTTCTCGAGCTTTCAATGGATTTCGATGCACTATACGGCAATACAACGTTCTCTTCATGTAGATTGCGTTTAATGGATGGAAGTTTCCTGTATTTTGAGTAACAATACCAGAAAATGGCCTTTTTCTAACCTAAGCATAACCTCTAGGTCTCAAATAAAGAAATTATGGGATAGATCTCACACAAGTAAATTATGGAATAGAAAGGCCATTAAAGTCTTCAACTGTCATTTGCCGTTTCAAGAAAACGGCAAAAACACGAGTTACTGGCTTTTAAAGCTAAAGGCACACAAGAATTCTTGTGTGCCTTTAAGCTTTAAAAGCCAGTTACTCGTGTTTTTGCCGCTTTCTTGAAAGGGCAAATGACAGTTTACGACTTTTCTGGCCTTTCTTTCCAATAATTGATCTGTAGGTATTTTATGAGGGTGGTGTGGGGTGGGGAGGAGTAGTTCAAAAAATTTCGCGAAAAACCAACTTTGCCTGACGTATGGCGCAACGATTTGCTTAGTGAAAGATGTACATTTTCCACTAGGTCTGAGAAAAAAGGTGCATTTTTGGGATCAAAACGTTGAAAAGTGAGTTACTGGCTTTTAAAGCCAACAAGTACGCATTAATTTACTTGTGTAACCTAAATTTCAAAGTGGCGCCATTTCTCGACCTTTTAATGGATTTCGATGCACTATACGGCAATACAACGGCCTCTTCCTGTACTTTCAGACTGGCGTGCCAGTTTTGCCCTATTTGGAGTAGAAAATCCGAAAATGTGTTTTTTTGTAACCTAACCTTAATCTCTCAAAGTTACTTGTGTACCCTAATATCTTCAAAGTGGCGCCATTTCTCGAGCTTTCAATGGATTTCGATGCACTATACGGCAATACAACGTTCTCTTCATGTAGATTGCGTTTAATGGATGGAAGTTTCCTGTATTTTGAGTAACAATACCAGAAAATGGCCTTTTTCTAACCTAAGCATAACCTCTAGGTCTCAAATAAAGAAATTATGGGATAGATCTCACACAAGTAAATTATGGGATAGAAAGGCCATTAAAGTCTTCAACTGTCATTTGCCGTTTCAAGAAAACGGCAAAAACACGAGTTACTGGCTTTTAAAGCTAAAGGCACACAAGATCTAGCATGTTTTCACAAAAGGGGGTTTTAGGTTCTAGGGCTCCTTTTGTGGAAACAGCGTAGATCTTGTGTGCCTTTAAGCTTTAAAAGCCAGTTACTCGTGTTTTTGCCGCTTTCTTGAAAGGGCAAATGACAGTTTACGACTTTTCTGGCCTTTCTTTCCAATAATTGATCTGTAGGTATTTTATGAGGGTGGTGTGGGGTGGGGAGGAGTAGTTCAAAAAATTTCGCGAAAAACCAACTTTGCCTGACGTATGGCGCAACGATTTGCTTAGTGAAAGATGTACATTTTCCACTAGGTCTGAGAAAAAAGGTGCATTTTTGGGATCAAAACGTTGAAAAGTGAGTTACTGGCTTTTAAAGCCAACAAGTACGCATTAATTTACTTGTGTAACCTAAATTTCAAAGTGGCGCCATTTCTCGACCTTTTAATGGATTTCGATGCACTATACGGCAATACAACGGCCTCTTCCTGTACTTTCAGACTGGCGTGCCAGTTTTGCCCTATTTGGAGTAGAAAATCCGAAAATGTGTTTTTTTGTAACCTAACCTTAATCTCTCAAAGTTACTTGTGTACCCTAATATCTTCAAAGTGGCGCCATTTCTCGAGCTTTCAATGGATTTCGATGCACTATACGGCAATACAACGTTCTCTTCATGTAGATTGCGTTTAATGGATGGAAGTTTCCTGTATTTTGAGTAACAATACCAGAAAATGGCCTTTTTCTAACCTAAGCATAACCTCTAGGTCTCAAATAAAGAAATTATGGGATAGATCTCACACAAGTAAATTATGGGATAGAAAGGCCATTAAAGTCTTCAACTGTCATTTGCCGTTTCAAGAAAACGGCAAAAACACGAGTTACTGGCTTTTAAAGCTAAAGGCACACAAGATCTAGCATGTTTTCACAAAAGGGGGTTTTAGGTTCTAGGGCTCCTTTTGTGGAAACAGCGTAGATCTTGTGTGCCTTTAAGCTTTAAAAGCCAGTTACTCGTGTTTTTGCCGCTTTCTTGAAAGGGCAAATGACAGTTTACGACTTTTCTGGCCTTTCTTTCCAATAATTGATCTGTAGGTATTTTATGAGGGTGGTGTGGGGTGGGGAGGAGTAGTTCAAAAAATTTCGCGAAAAACCAACTTTGCCTGACGTATGGCGCAACGATTTGCTTAGTGAAAGATGTACATTTTCCACTAGGTCTGAGAAAAAAGGTGCATTTTTGGGATCAAAACGTTGAAAAGTGAGTTACTGGCTTTTAAAGCCAACAAGTACGCATTAATTTACTTGTGTAACCTAAATTTCAAAGTGGCGCCATTTCTCGACCTTTTAATGGATTTCGATGCACTATACGGCAATACAACGGCCTCTTCCTGTACTTTCAGACTGGCGTGCCAGTTTTGCCCTATTTGGAGTAGAAAATCCGAAAATGTCTTTTTTTGTAACCTAACCTTAATCTCTCAAAGTTACTTGTGTACCCTAATATCTTCAAAGTGGCGCCATTTCTCGAGCTTTCAATGGATTTCGATGCACTATACGGCAATACAACGTTCTCTTCATGTAGATTGCGTTTAATGGATGGAAGTTTCCTGTATTTTGAGTAACAATACCAGAAAATGGCCTTTTTCTAACCTAAGCATAACCTCTAGGTCTCAAATAAAGAAATTATGGGATAGATCTCACACAAGTAAATTATGGGATAGAAAGGCCATTAAAGTCTTCAACTGTCATTTGCCGTTTCAAGAAAACGGCAAAAACACGAGTTACTGGCTTTTAAAGCTAAAGGCACACAAGATCTAGCATGTTTTCACAAAAGGGGGTTTTAGGTTCTAGGGCTCCTTTTGTGGAAACAGCGTAGATCTTGTGTGCCTTTAAGCTTTAAAAGCCAGTTACTCGTGTTTTTGCCGCTTTCTTGAAAGGGCAAATGACAGTTTACGACTTTTCTGGCCTTTCTTTCCAATAATTGATCTGTAGGTATTTTATGAGGGTGGTGTGGGGTGGGGAGGAGTAGTTCAAAAAATTTCGCGAAAAACCAACTTTGCCTGACGTATGGCGCAACGATTTGCTTAGTGAAAGATGTACATTTTCCACTAGGTCTGAGAAAAAAGGTGCATTTTTGGGATCAAAACGTTGAAAAGTGAGTTACTGGCTTTTAAAGCCAACAAGTACGCATTAATTTACTTGTGTAACCTAAATTTCAAAGTGGCGCCATTTCTCGACCTTTTAATGGATTTCGATGCACTATACGGCAATACAACGGCCTCTTCCTGTACTTTCAGACTGGCGTGCCAGTTTTGCCCTATTTGGAGTAGAAAATCCGAAAATGTCTTTTTTTGTAACCTAACCTTAATCTCTCAAAGTTACTTGTGTACCCTAATATCTTCAAAGTGGCGCCATTTCTCGAGCTTTCAATGGATTTCGATGCACTATACGGCAATACAACGTTCTCTTCATGTAGATTGCGTTTAATGGATGGAAGTTTCCTGTATTTTGAGTAACAATACCAGAAAATGGCCTTTTTCTAACCTAAGCATAACCTCTAGGTCTCAAATAAAGAAATTATGGGATAGATCTCACACAAGTAAATTATGGGATAGAAAGGCCATTAAAGTCTTCAACTGTCATTTGCCGTTTCAAGAAAACGGCAAAAACACGAGTTACTGGCTTTTAAAGCTAAAGGCACACAAGATCTAGCATGTTTTCACAAAAGGGGGTTTTAGGTTCTAGGGCTCCTTTTGTGGAAACAGCGTAGATCTTGTGTGCCTTTAAGCTTTAAAAGCCAGTTACTCGTGTTTTTGCCGCTTTCTTGAAAGGGCAAATGACAGTTTACGACTTTTCTGGCCTTTCTTTCCAATAATTGATCTGTAGGTATTTTATGAGGGTGGTGTGGGGTGGGGAGGAGTAGTTCAAAAAATTTCGCGAAAAACCAACTTTGCCTGACGTATGGCGCAACGATTTGCTTAGTGAAAGATGTACATTTTCCACTAGGTCTGAGAAAAAAGGTGCATTTTTGGGATCAAAACGTTGAAAAGTGAGTTACTGGCTTTTAAAGCCAACAAGTACGCATTAATTTACTTGTGTAACCTAAATTTCAAAGTGGCGCCATTTCTCGACCTTTTAATGGATTTCGATGCACTATACGGCAATACAACGGCCTCTTCCTGTACTTTCAGACTGGCGTGCCAGTTTTGCCCTATTTGGAGTAGAAAATCCGAAAATGTGTTTTTTTGTAACCTAACCTTAATCTCTCAAAGTTACTTGTGTACCCTAATATCTTCAAAGTGGCGCCATTTCTCGAGCTTTCAATGGATTTCGATGCACTATACGGCAATACAACGTTCTCTTCATGTAGATTGCGTTTAATGGATGGAAGTTTCCTGTATTTTGAGTAACAATACCAGAAAATGGCCTTTTTCTAACCTAAGCATAACCTCTAGGTCTCAAATAAAGAAATTATGGGATAGATCTCACACAAGTAAATTATGGAATAGAAAGGCCATTAAAGTCTTCAACTGTCATTTGCCGTTTCAAGAAAACGGCAAAAACACGAGTTACTGGCTTTTAAAGCTAAAGGCACACAAGATCTAGCATGTTTTCACAAAAGGGGGTTTTAGGTTCTAGGGCTCCTTTTGTGGAAACAGCGTAGATCTTGTGTGCCTTTAAGCTTTAAAAGCCAGTTACTCGTGTTTTTGCCGCTTTCTTGAAAGGGCAAATGACAGTTTACGACTTTTCTGGCCTTTCTTTCCAATAATTGATCTGTAGGTATTTTATGAGGGTGGTGTGGGGTGGGGAGGAGTAGTTCAAAAAATTTCGCGAAAAACCAACTTTGCCTGACGTATGGCGCAACGATTTGCTTAGTGAAAGATGTACATTTTCCACTAGGTCTGAGAAAAAAGGTGCATTTTTGGGATCAAAACGTTGAAAAGTGAGTTACTGGCTTTTAAAGCCAACAAGTACGCATTAATTTACTTGTGTAACCTAAATTTCAAAGTGGCGCCATTTCTCGACCTTTTAATGGATTTCGATGCACTATACGGCAATACAACGGCCTCTTCCTGTACTTTCAGACTGGCGTGCCAGTTTTGCCCTATTTGGAGTAGAAAATCCGAAAATGTCTTTTTTTGTAACCTAACCTTAATCTCTCAAAGTTACTTGTGTACCCTAATATCTTCAAAGTGGCGCCATTTCTCGAGCTTTCAATGGATTTCGATGCACTATACGGCAATACAACGTTCTCTTCATGTAGATTGCGTTTAATGGATGGAAGTTTCCTGTATTTTGAGTAACAATACCAGAAAATGGCCTTTTTCTAACCTAAGCATAACCTCTAGGTCTCAAATAAAGAAATTATGGGATAGATCTCACACAAGTAAATTATGGGATAGAAAGGCCATTAAAGTCTTCAACTGTCATTTGCCGTTTCAAGAAAACGGCAAAAACACGAGTTACTGGCTTTTAAAGCTAAAGGCACACAAGATCTAGCATGTTTTCACAAAAGGGGGTTTTAGGTTCTAGGGCTCCTTTTGTGGAAACAGCGTAGATCTTGTGTGCCTTTAAGCTTTAAAAGCCAGTTACTCGTGTTTTTGCCGCTTTCTTGAAAGGGCAAATGACAGTTTACGACTTTTCTGGCCTTTCTTTCCAATAATTGATCTGTAGGTATTTTATGAGGGTGGTGTGGGGTGGGGAGGAGTAGTTCAAAAAATTTCGCGAAAAACCAACTTTGCCTGACGTATGGCGCAACGATTTGCTTAGTGAAAGATGTACATTTTCCACTAGGTCTGAGAAAAAAGGTGCATTTTTGGGATCAAAACGTTGAAAAGTGAGTTACTGGCTTTTAAAGCCAACAAGTACGCATTAATTTACTTGTGTAACCTAAATTTCAAAGTGGCGCCATTTCTCGACCTTTTAATGGATTTCGATGCACTATACGGCAATACAACGGCCTCTTCCTGTACTTTCAGACTGGCGTGCCAGTTTTGCCCTATTTGGAGTAGAAAATCCGAAAATGTGTTTTTTTGTAACCTAACCTTAATCTCTCAAAGTTACTTGTGTACCCTAATATCTTCAAAGTGGCGCCATTTCTCGAGCTTTCAATGGATTTCGATGCACTATACGGCAATACAACGTTCTCTTCATGTAGATTGCGTTTAATGGATGGAAGTTTCCTGTATTTTGAGTAACAATACCAGAAAATGGCCTTTTTCTAACCTAAGCATAACCTCTAGGTCTCAAATAAAGAAATTATGGGATAGATCTCACACAAGTAAATTATGGAATAGAAAGGCCATTAAAGTCTTCAACTGTCATTTGCCGTTTCAAGAAAACGGCAAAAACACGAGTTACTGGCTTTTAAAGCTAAAGGCACACAAGAATTCTTGTGTGCCTTTAAGCTTTAAAAGCCAGTTACTCGTGTTTTTGCCGCTTTCTTGAAAGGGCAAATGACAGTTTACGACTTTTCTGGCCTTTCTTTCCAATAATTGATCTGTAGGTATTTTATGAGGGTGGTGTGGGGTGGGGAGGAGTAGTTCAAAAAATTTCGCGAAAAACCAACTTTGCCTGACGTATGGCGCAACGATTTGCTTAGTGAAAGATGTACATTTTCCACTAGGTCTGAGAAAAAAGGTGCATTTTTGGGATCAAAACGTTGAAAAGTGAGTTACTGGCTTTTAAAGCCAACAAGTACGCATTAATTTACTTGTGTAACCTAAATTTCAAAGTGGCGCCATTTCTCGACCTTTTAATGGATTTCGATGCACTATACGGCAATACAACGGCCTCTTCCTGTACTTTCAGACTGGCGTGCCAGTTTTGCCCTATTTGGAGTAGAAAATCCGAAAATGTGTTTTTTTGTAACCTAACCTTAATCTCTCAAAGTTACTTGTGTACCCTAATATCTTCAAAGTGGCGCCATTTCTCGAGCTTTCAATGGATTTCGATGCACTATACGGCAATACAACGTTCTCTTCATGTAGATTGCGTTTAATGGATGGAAGTTTCCTGTATTTTGAGTAACAATACCAGAAAATGGCCTTTTTCTAACCTAAGCATAACCTCTAGGTCTCAAATAAAGAAATTATGGGATAGATCTCACACAAGTAAATTATGGAATAGAAAGGCCATTAAAGTCTTCAACTGTCATTTGCCGTTTCAAGAAAACGGCAAAAACACGAGTTACTGGCTTTTAAAGCTAAAGGCACACAAGAATTCTTGTGTGCCTTTAAGCTTTAAAAGCCAGTTACTCGTGTTTTTGCCGCTTTCTTGAAAGGGCAAATGACAGTTTACGACTTTTCTGGCCTTTCTTTCCAATAATTGATCTGTAGGTATTTTATGAGGGTGGTGTGGGGTGGGGAGGAGTAGTTCAAAAAATTTCGCGAAAAACCAACTTTGCCTGACGTATGGCGCAACGATTTGCTTAGTGAAAGATGTACATTTTCCACTAGGTCTGAGAAAAAAGGTGCATTTTTGGGATCAAAACGTTGAAAAGTGAGTTACTGGCTTTTAAAGCCAACAAGTACGCATTAATTTACTTGTGTAACCTAAATTTCAAAGTGGCGCCATTTCTCGACCTTTTAATGGATTTCGATGCACTATACGGCAATACAACGGCCTCTTCCTGTACTTTCAGACTGGCGTGCCAGTTTTGCCCTATTTGGAGTAGAAAATCCGAAAATGTGTTTTTTTGTAACCTAACCTTAATCTCTCAAAGTTACTTGTGTACCCTAATATCTTCAAAGTGGCGCCATTTCTCGAGCTTTCAATGGATTTCGATGCACTATACGGCAATACAACGTTCTCTTCATGTAGATTGCGTTTAATGGATGGAAGTTTCCTGTATTTTGAGTAACAATACCAGAAAATGGCCTTTTTCTAACCTAAGCATAACCTCTAGGTCTCAAATAAAGAAATTATGGGATAGATCTCACACAAGTAAATTATGGAATAGAAAGGCCATTAAAGTCTTCAACTGTCATTTGCCGTTTCAAGAAAACGGCAAAAACACGAGTTACTGGCTTTTAAAGCTAAAGGCACACAAGAATTCTTGTGTGCCTTTAAGCTTTAAAAGCCAGTTACTCGTGTTTTTGCCGCTTTCTTGAAAGGGCAAATGACAGTTTACGACTTTTCTGGCCTTTCTTTCCAATAATTGATCTGTAGGTATTTTATGAGGGTGGTGTGGGGTGGGGAGGAGTAGTTCAAAAAATTTCGCGAAAAACCAACTTTGCCTGACGTATGGCGCAACGATTTGCTTAGTGAAAGATGTACATTTTCCACTAGGTCTGAGAAAAAAGGTGCATTTTTGGGATCAAAACGTTGAAAAGTGAGTTACTGGCTTTTAAAGCCAACAAGTACGCATTAATTTACTTGTGTAACCTAAATTTCAAAGTGGCGCCATTTCTCGACCTTTTAATGGATTTCGATGCACTATACGGCAATACAACGGCCTCTTCCTGTACTTTCAGACTGGCGTGCCAGTTTTGCCCTATTTGGAGTAGAAAATCCGAAAATGTGTTTTTTTGTAACCTAACCTTAATCTCTCAAAGTTACTTGTGTACCCTAATATCTTCAAAGTGGCGCCATTTCTCGAGCTTTCAATGGATTTCGATGCACTATACGGCAATACAACGTTCTCTTCATGTAGATTGCGTTTAATGGATGGAAGTTTCCTGTATTTTGAGTAACAATACCAGAAAATGGCCTTTTTCTAACCTAAGCATAACCTCTAGGTCTCAAATAAAGAAATTATGGGATAGATCTCACACAAGTAAATTATGGAATAGAAAGGCCATTAAAGTCTTCAACTGTCATTTGCCGTTTCAAGAAAACGGCAAAAACACGAGTTACTGGCTTTTAAAGCTAAAGGCACACAAGAATTCTTGTGTGCCTTTAAGCTTTAAAAGCCAGTTACTCGTGTTTTTGCCGCTTTCTTGAAAGGGCAAATGACAGTTTACGACTTTTCTGGCCTTTCTTTCCAATAATTGATCTGTAGGTATTTTATGAGGGTGGTGTGGGGTGGGGAGGAGTAGTTCAAAAAATTTCGCGAAAAACCAACTTTGCCTGACGTATGGCGCAACGATTTGCTTAGTGAAAGATGTACATTTTCCACTAGGTCTGAGAAAAAAGGTGCATTTTTGGGATCAAAACGTTGAAAAGTGAGTTACTGGCTTTTAAAGCCAACAAGTACGCATTAATTTACTTGTGTAACCTAAATTTCAAAGTGGCGCCATTTCTCGACCTTTTAATGGATTTCGATGCACTATACGGCAATACAACGGCCTCTTCCTGTACTTTCAGACTGGCGTGCCAGTTTTGCCCTATTTGGAGTAGAAAATCCGAAAATGTGTTTTTTTGTAACCTAACCTTAATCTCTCAAAGTTACTTGTGTACCCTAATATCTTCAAAGTGGCGCCATTTCTCGAGCTTTCAATGGATTTCGATGCACTATACGGCAATACAACGTTCTCTTCATGTAGATTGCGTTTAATGGATGGAAGTTTCCTGTATTTTGAGTAACAATACCAGAAAATGGCCTTTTTCTAACCTAAGCATAACCTCTAGGTCTCAAATAAAGAAATTATGGGATAGATCTCACACAAGTAAATTATGGAATAGAAAGGCCATTAAAGTCTTCAACTGTCATTTGCCGTTTCAAGAAAACGGCAAAAACACGAGTTACTGGCTTTTAAAGCTAAAGGCACACAAGAATTCTTGTGTGCCTTTAAGCTTTAAAAGCCAGTTACTCGTGTTTTTGCCGCTTTCTTGAAAGGGCAAATGACAGTTTACGACTTTTCTGGCCTTTCTTTCCAATAATTGATCTGTAGGTATTTTATGAGGGTGGTGTGGGGTGGGGAGGAGTAGTTCCAAAAATTTCGCGAAAAACCAACTTTGCCTGACGTATGGCGCAACGATTTGCTTAGTGAAAGATGTACATTTTCCACTAGGTCTGAGAAAAAAGGTGCATTTTTGGGATCAAAACGTTGAAAAGTGAGTTACTGGCTTTTAAAGCCAACAAGTACGCATTAATTTACTTGTGTAACCTAAATTTCAAAGTGGCGCCATTTCTCGACCTTTTAATGGATTTCGATGCACTATACGGCAATACAACGGCCTCTTCCTGTACTTTCAGACTGGCGTGCCAGTTTTGCCCTATTTGGAGTAGAAAATCCGAAAATGTGTTTTTTTGTAACCTAACCTTAATCTCTCAAAGTTACTTGTGTACCCTAATATCTTCAAAGTGGCGCCATTTCTCGAGCTTTCAATGGATTTCGATGCACTATACGGCAATACAACGTTCTCTTCATGTAGATTGCGTTTAATGGATGGAAGTTTCCTGTATTTTGAGTAACAATACCAGAAAATGGCCTTTTTCTAACCTAAGCATAACCTCTAGGTCTCAAATAAAGAAATTATGGGATAGATCTCACACAAGTAAATTATGGAATAGAAAGGCCATTAAAGTCTTCAACTGTCATTTGCCGTTTCAAGAAAACGGCAAAAACACGAGTTACTGGCTTTTAAAGCTAAAGGCACACAAGAATTCTTGTGTGCCTTTAAGCTTTAAAAGCCAGTTACTCGTGTTTTTGCCGCTTTCTTGAAAGGGCAAATGACAGTTTACGACTTTTCTGGCCTTTCTTTCCAATAATTGATCTGTAGGTATTTTATGAGGGTGGTGTGGGGTGGGGAGGAGTAGTTCAAAAAATTTCGCGAAAAACCAACTTTGCCTGACGTATGGCGCAACGATTTGCTTAGTGAAAGATGTACATTTTCCACTAGGTCTGAGAAAAAAGGTGCATTTTTGGGATCAAAACGTTGAAAAGTGAGTTACTGGCTTTTAAAGCCAACAAGTACGCATTAATTTACTTGTGTAACCTAAATTTCAAAGTGGCGCCATTTCTCGACCTTTTAATGGATTTCGATGCACTATACGGCAATACAACGGCCTCTTCCTGTACTTTCAGACTGGCGTGCCAGTTTTGCCCTATTTGGAGTAGAAAATCCGAAAATGTGTTTTTTTGTAACCTAACCTTAATCTCTCAAAGTTACTTGTGTACCCTAATATCTTCAAAGTGGCGCCATTTCTCGAGCTTTCAATGGATTTCGATGCACTATACGGCAATACAACGTTCTCTTCATGTAGATTGCGTTTAATGGATGGAAGTTTCCTGTATTTTGAGTAACAATACCAGAAAATGGCCTTTTTCTAACCTAAGCATAACCTCTAGGTCTCAAATAAAGAAATTATGGGATAGATCTCACACAAGTAAATTATGGGATAGAAAGGCCATTAAAGTCTTCAACTGTCATTTGCCGTTTCAAGAAAACGGCAAAAACACGAGTTACTGGCTTTTAAAGCTAAAGGCACACAAGATCTAGCATGTTTTCACAAAAGGGGGTTTTAGGTTCTAGGGCTCCTTTTGTGGAAACAGCGTAGATCTTGTGTGCCTTTAAGCTTTAAAAGCCAGTTACTCGTGTTTTTGCCGCTTTCTTGAAAGGGCAAATGACAGTTTACGACTTTTCTGGCCTTTCTTTCCAATAATTGATCTGTAGGTATTTTATGAGGGTGGTGTGGGGTGGGGAGGAGTAGTTCAAAAAATTTCGCGAAAAACCAACTTTGCCTGACGTATGGCGCAACGATTTGCTTAGTGAAAGATGTACATTTTCCACTAGGTCTGAGAAAAAAGGTGCATTTTTGGGATCAAAACGTTGAAAAGTGAGTTACTGGCTTTTAAAGCCAACAAGTACGCATTAATTTACTTGTGTAACCTAAATTTCAAAGTGGCGCCATTTCTCGACCTTTTAATGGATTTCGATGCACTATACGGCAATACAACGGCCTCTTCCTGTACTTTCAGACTGGCGTGCCAGTTTTGCCCTATTTGGAGTAGAAAATCCGAAAATGTCTTTTTTTGTAACCTAACCTTAATCTCTCAAAGTTACTTGTGTACCCTAATATCTTCAAAGTGGCGCCATTTCTCGAGCTTTCAATGGATTTCGATGCACTATACGGCAATACAACGTTCTCTTCATGTAGATTGCGTTTAATGGATGGAAGTTTCCTGTATTTTGAGTAACAATACCAGAAAATGGCCTTTTTCTAACCTAAGCATAACCTCTAGGTCTCAAATAAAGAAATTATGGGATAGATCTCACACAAGTAAATTATGGGATAGAAAGGCCATTAAAGTCTTCAACTGTCATTTGCCGTTTCAAGAAAACGGCAAAAACACGAGTTACTGGCTTTTAAAGCTAAAGGCACACAAGATCTAGCATGTTTTCACAAAAGGGGGTTTTAGGTTCTAGGGCTCCTTTTGTGGAAACAGCGTAGATCTTGTGTGCCTTTAAGCTTTAAAAGCCAGTTACTCGTGTTTTTGCCGCTTTCTTGAAAGGGCAAATGACAGTTTACGACTTTTCTGGCCTTTCTTTCCAATAATTGATCTGTAGGTATTTTATGAGGGTGGTGTGGGGTGGGGAGGAGTAGTTCAAAAAATTTCGCGAAAAACCAACTTTGCCTGACGTATGGCGCAACGATTTGCTTAGTGAAAGATGTACATTTTCCACTAGGTCTGAGAAAAAAGGTGCATTTTTGGGATCAAAACGTTGAAAAGTGAGTTACTGGCTTTTAAAGCCAACAAGTACGCATTAATTTACTTGTGTAACCTAAATTTCAAAGTGGCGCCATTTCTCGACCTTTTAATGGATTTCGATGCACTATACGGCAATACAACGGCCTCTTCCTGTACTTTCAGACTGGCGTGCCAGTTTTGCCCTATTTGGAGTAGAAAATCCGAAAATGTGTTTTTTTGTAACCTAACCTTAATCTCTCAAAGTTACTTGTGTACCCTAATATCTTCAAAGTGGCGCCATTTCTCGAGCTTTCAATGGATTTCGATGCACTATACGGCAATACAACGTTCTCTTCATGTAGATTGCGTTTAATGGATGGAAGTTTCCTGTATTTTGAGTAACAATACCAGAAAATGGCCTTTTTCTAACCTAAGCATAACCTCTAGGTCTCAAATAAAGAAATTATGGGATAGATCTCACACAAGTAAATTATGGGATAGAAAGGCCATTAAAGTCTTCAACTGTCATTTGCCGTTTCAAGAAAACGGCAAAAACACGAGTTACTGGCTTTTAAAGCTAAAGGCACACAAGATCTAGCATGTTTTCACAAAAGGGGGTTTTAGGTTCTAGGGCTCCTTTTGTGGAAACAGCGTAGATCTTGTGTGCCTTTAAGCTTTAAAAGCCAGTTACTCGTGTTTTTGCCGCTTTCTTGAAAGGGCAAATGACAGTTTACGACTTTTCTGGCCTTTCTTTCCAATAATTGATCTGTAGGTATTTTATGAGGGTGGTGTGGGGTGGGGAGGAGTAGTTCAAAAAATTTCGCGAAAAACCAACTTTGCCTGACGTATGGCGCAACGATTTGCTTAGTGAAAGATGTACATTTTCCACTAGGTCTGAGAAAAAAGGTGCATTTTTGGGATCAAAACGTTGAAAAGTGAGTTACTGGCTTTTAAAGCCAACAAGTACGCATTAATTTACTTGTGTAACCTAAATTTCAAAGTGGCGCCATTTCTCGACCTTTTAATGGATTTCGATGCACTATACGGCAATACAACGGCCTCTTCCTGTACTTTCAGACTGGCGTGCCAGTTTTGCCCTATTTGGAGTAGAAAATCCGAAAATGTCTTTTTTTGTAACCTAACCTTAATCTCTCAAAGTTACTTGTGTACCCTAATATCTTCAAAGTGGCGCCATTTCTCGAGCTTTCAATGGATTTCGATGCACTATACGGCAATACAACGTTCTCTTCATGTAGATTGCGTTTAATGGATGGAAGTTTCCTGTATTTTGAGTAACAATACCAGAAAATGGCCTTTTTCTAACCTAAGCATAACCTCTAGGTCTCAAATAAAGAAATTATGGGATAGATCTCACACAAGTAAATTATGGGATAGAAAGGCCATTAAAGTCTTCAACTGTCATTTGCCGTTTCAAGAAAACGGCAAAAACACGAGTTACTGGCTTTTAAAGCTAAAGGCACACAAGATCTAGCATGTTTTCACAAAAGGGGGTTTTAGGTTCTAGGGCTCCTTTTGTGGAAACAGCGTAGATCTTGTGTGCCTTTAAGCTTTAAAAGCCAGTTACTCGTGTTTTTGCCGCTTTCTTGAAAGGGCAAATGACAGTTTACGACTTTTCTGGCCTTTCTTTCCAATAATTGATCTGTAGGTATTTTATGAGGGTGGTGTGGGGTGGGGAGGAGTAGTTCAAAAAATTTCGCGAAAAACCAACTTTGCCTGACGTATGGCGCAACGATTTGCTTAGTGAAAGATGTACATTTTCCACTAGGTCTGAGAAAAAAGGTGCATTTTTGGGATCAAAACGTTGAAAAGTGAGTTACTGGCTTTTAAAGCCAACAAGTACGCATTAATTTACTTGTGTAACCTAAATTTCAAAGTGGCGCCATTTCTCGACCTTTTAATGGATTTCGATGCACTATACGGCAATACAACGGCCTCTTCCTGTACTTTCAGACTGGCGTGCCAGTTTTGCCCTATTTGGAGTAGAAAATCCGAAAATGTCTTTTTTTGTAACCTAACCTTAATCTCTCAAAGTTACTTGTGTACCCTAATATCTTCAAAGTGGCGCCATTTCTCGAGCTTTCAATGGATTTCGATGCACTATACGGCAATACAACGTTCTCTTCATGTAGATTGCGTTTAATGGATGGAAGTTTCCTGTATTTTGAGTAACAATACCAGAAAATGGCCTTTTTCTAACCTAAGCATAACCTCTAGGTCTCAAATAAAGAAATTATGGGATAGATCTCACACAAGTAAATTATGGGATAGAAAGGCCATTAAAGTCTTCAACTGTCATTTGCCGTTTCAAGAAAACGGCAAAAACACGAGTTACTGGCTTTTAAAGCTAAAGGCACACAAGATCTAGCATGTTTTCACAAAAGGGGGTTTTAGGTTCTAGGGCTCCTTTTGTGGAAACAGCGTAGATCTTGTGTGCCTTTAAGCTTTAAAAGCCAGTTACTCGTGTTTTTGCCGCTTTCTTGAAAGGGCAAATGACAGTTTACGACTTTTCTGGCCTTTCTTTCCAATAATTGATCTGTAGGTATTTTATGAGGGTGGTGTGGGGTGGGGAGGAGTAGTTCAAAAAATTTCGCGAAAAACCAACTTTGCCTGACGTATGGCGCAACGATTTGCTTAGTGAAAGATGTACATTTTCCACTAGGTCTGAGAAAAAAGGTGCATTTTTGGGATCAAAACGTTGAAAAGTGAGTTACTGGCTTTTAAAGCCAACAAGTACGCATTAATTTACTTGTGTAACCTAAATTTCAAAGTGGCGCCATTTCTCGACCTTTTAATGGATTTCGATGCACTATACGGCAATACAACGGCCTCTTCCTGTACTTTCAGACTGGCGTGCCAGTTTTGCCCTATTTGGAGTAGAAAATCCGAAAATGTCTTTTTTTGTAACCTAACCTTAATCTCTCAAAGTTACTTGTGTACCCTAATATCTTCAAAGTGGCGCCATTTCTCGAGCTTTCAATGGATTTCGATGCACTATACGGCAATACAACGTTCTCTTCATGTAGATTGCGTTTAATGGATGGAAGTTTCCTGTATTTTGAGTAACAATACCAGAAAATGGCCTTTTTCTAACCTAAGCATAACCTCTAGGTCTCAAATAAAGAAATTATGGGATAGATCTCACACAAGTAAATTATGGGATAGAAAGGCCATTAAAGTCTTCAACTGTCATTTGCCGTTTCAAGAAAACGGCAAAAACACGAGTTACTGGCTTTTAAAGCTAAAGGCACACAAGATCTAGCATGTTTTCACAAAAGGGGGTTTTAGGTTCTAGGGCTCCTTTTGTGGAAACAGCGTAGATCTTGTGTGCCTTTAAGCTTTAAAAGCCAGTTACTCGTGTTTTTGCCGCTTTCTTGAAAGGGCAAATGACAGTTTACGACTTTTCTGGCCTTTCTTTCCAATAATTGATCTGTAGGTATTTTATGAGGGTGGTGTGGGGTGGGGAGGAGTAGTTCAAAAAATTTCGCGAAAAACCAACTTTGCCTGACGTATGGCGCAACGATTTGCTTAGTGAAAGATGTACATTTTCCACTAGGTCTGAGAAAAAAGGTGCATTTTTGGGATCAAAACGTTGAAAAGTGAGTTACTGGCTTTTAAAGCCAACAAGTACGCATTAATTTACTTGTGTAACCTAAATTTCAAAGTGGCGCCATTTCTCGACCTTTTAATGGATTTCGATGCACTATACGGCAATACAACGGCCTCTTCCTGTACTTTCAGACTGGCGTGCCAGTTTTGCCCTATTTGGAGTAGAAAATCCGAAAATGTGTTTTTTTGTAACCTAACCTTAATCTCTCAAAGTTACTTGTGTACCCTAATATCTTCAAAGTGGCGCCATTTCTCGAGCTTTCAATGGATTTCGATGCACTATACGGCAATACAACGTTCTCTTCATGTAGATTGCGTTTAATGGATGGAAGTTTCCTGTATTTTGAGTAACAATACCAGAAAATGGCCTTTTTCTAACCTAAGCATAACCTCTAGGTCTCAAATAAAGAAATTATGGGATAGATCTCACACAAGTAAATTATGGGATAGAAAGGCCATTAAAGTCTTCAACTGTCATTTGCCGTTTCAAGAAAACGGCAAAAACACGAGTTACTGGCTTTTAAAGCTAAAGGCACACAAGATCTAGCATGTTTTCACAAAAGGGGGTTTTAGGTTCTAGGGCTCCTTTTGTGGAAACAGCGTAGATCTTGTGTGCCTTTAAGCTTTAAAAGCCAGTTACTCGTGTTTTTGCCGCTTTCTTGAAAGGGCAAATGACAGTTTACGACTTTTCTGGCCTTTCTTTCCAATAATTGATCTGTAGGTATTTTATGAGGGTGGTGTGGGGTGGGGAGGAGTAGTTCAAAAAATTTCGCGAAAAACCAACTTTGCCTGACGTATGGCGCAACGATTTGCTTAGTGAAAGATGTACATTTTCCACTAGGTCTGAGAAAAAAGGTGCATTTTTGGGATCAAAACGTTGAAAAGTGAGTTACTGGCTTTTAAAGCCAACAAGTACGCATTAATTTACTTGTGTAACCTAAATTTCAAAGTGGCGCCATTTCTCGACCTTTTAATGGATTTCGATGCACTATACGGCAATACAACGGCCTCTTCCTGTACTTTCAGACTGGCGTGCCAGTTTTGCCCTATTTGGAGTAGAAAATCCGAAAATGTGTTTTTTTGTAACCTAACCTTAATCTCTCAAAGTTACTTGTGTACCCTAATATCTTCAAAGTGGCGCCATTTCTCGAGCTTTCAATGGATTTCGATGCACTATACGGCAATACAACGTTCTCTTCATGTAGATTGCGTTTAATGGATGGAAGTTTCCTGTATTTTGAGTAACAATACCAGAAAATGGCCTTTTTCTAACCTAAGCATAACCTCTAGGTCTCAAATAAAGAAATTATGGGATAGATCTCACACAAGTAAATTATGGGATAGAAAGGCCATTAAAGTCTTCAACTGTCATTTGCCGTTTCAAGAAAACGGCAAAAACACGAGTTACTGGCTTTTAAAGCTAAAGGCACACAAGATCTAGCATGTTTTCACAAAAGGGGGTTTTAGGTTCTAGGGCTCCTTTTGTGGAAACAGCGTAGATCTTGTGTGCCTTTAAGCTTTAAAAGCCAGTTACTCGTGTTTTTGCCGCTTTCTTGAAAGGGCAAATGACAGTTTACGACTTTTCTGGCCTTTCTTTCCAATAATTGATCTGTAGGTATTTTATGAGGGTGGTGTGGGGTGGGGAGGAGTAGTTCAAAAAATTTCGCGAAAAACCAACTTTGCCTGACGTATGGCGCAACGATTTGCTTAGTGAAAGATGTACATTTTCCACTAGGTCTGAGAAAAAAGGTGCATTTTTGGGATCAAAACGTTGAAAAGTGAGTTACTGGCTTTTAAAGCCAACAAGTACGCATTAATTTACTTGTGTAACCTAAATTTCAAAGTGGCGCCATTTCTCGACCTTTTAATGGATTTCGATGCACTATACGGCAATACAACGGCCTCTTCCTGTACTTTCAGACTGGCGTGCCAGTTTTGCCCTATTTGGAGTAGAAAATCCGAAAATGTGTTTTTTTGTAACCTAACCTTAATCTCTCAAAGTTACTTGTGTACCCTAATATCTTCAAAGTGGCGCCATTTCTCGAGCTTTCAATGGATTTCGATGCACTATACGGCAATACAACGTTCTCTTCATGTAGATTGCGTTTAATGGATGGAAGTTTCCTGTATTTTGAGTAACAATACCAGAAAATGGCCTTTTTCTAACCTAAGCATAACCTCTAGGTCTCAAATAAAGAAATTATGGGATAGATCTCACACAAGTAAATTATGGAATAGAAAGGCCATTAAAGTCTTCAACTGTCATTTGCCGTTTCAAGAAAACGGCAAAAACACGAGTTACTGGCTTTTAAAGCTAAAGGCACACAAGAATTCTTGTGTGCCTTTAAGCTTTAAAAGCCAGTTACTCGTGTTTTTGCCGCTTTCTTGAAAGGGCAAATGACAGTTTACGACTTTTCTGGCCTTTCTTTCCAATAATTGATCTGTAGGTATTTTATGAGGGTGGTGTGGGGTGGGGAGGAGTAGTTCAAAAAATTTCGCGAAAAACCAACTTTGCCTGACGTATGGCGCAACGATTTGCTTAGTGAAAGATGTACATTTTCCACTAGGTCTGAGAAAAAAGGTGCATTTTTGGGATCAAAACGTTGAAAAGTGAGTTACTGGCTTTTAAAGCCAACAAGTACGCATTAATTTACTTGTGTAACCTAAATTTCAAAGTGGCGCCATTTCTCGACCTTTTAATGGATTTCGATGCACTATACGGCAATACAACGGCCTCTTCCTGTACTTTCAGACTGGCGTGCCAGTTTTGCCCTATTTGGAGTAGAAAATCCGAAAATGTGTTTTTTTGTAACCTAACCTTAATCTCTCAAAGTTACTTGTGTACCCTAATATCTTCAAAGTGGCGCCATTTCTCGAGCTTTCAATGGATTTCGATGCACTATACGGCAATACAACGTTCTCTTCATGTAGATTGCGTTTAATGGATGGAAGTTTCCTGTATTTTGAGTAACAATACCAGAAAATGGCCTTTTTCTAACCTAAGCATAACCTCTAGGTCTCAAATAAAGAAATTATGGGATAGATCTCACACAAGTAAATTATGGGATAGAAAGGCCATTAAAGTCTTCAACTGTCATTTGCCGTTTCAAGAAAACGGCAAAAACACGAGTTACTGGCTTTTAAAGCTAAAGGCACACAAGATCTAGCATGTTTTCACAAAAGGGGGTTTTAGGTTCTAGGGCTCCTTTTGTGGAAACAGCGTAGATCTTGTGTGCCTTTAAGCTTTAAAAGCCAGTTACTCGTGTTTTTGCCGCTTTCTTGAAAGGGCAAATGACAGTTTACGACTTTTCTGGCCTTTCTTTCCAATAATTGATCTGTAGGTATTTTATGAGGGTGGTGTGGGGTGGGGAGGAGTAGTTCAAAAAATTTCGCGAAAAACCAACTTTGCCTGACGTATGGCGCAACGATTTGCTTAGTGAAAGATGTACATTTTCCACTAGGTCTGAGAAAAAAGGTGCATTTTTGGGATCAAAACGTTGAAAAGTGAGTTACTGGCTTTTAAAGCCAACAAGTACGCATTAATTTACTTGTGTAACCTAAATTTCAAAGTGGCGCCATTTCTCGACCTTTTAATGGATTTCGATGCACTATACGGCAATACAACGGCCTCTTCCTGTACTTTCAGACTGGCGTGCCAGTTTTGCCCTATTTGGAGTAGAAAATCCGAAAATGTCTTTTTTTGTAACCTAACCTTAATCTCTCAAAGTTACTTGTGTACCCTAATATCTTCAAAGTGGCGCCATTTCTCGAGCTTTCAATGGATTTCGATGCACTATACGGCAATACAACGTTCTCTTCATGTAGATTGCGTTTAATGGATGGAAGTTTCCTGTATTTTGAGTAACAATACCAGAAAATGGCCTTTTTCTAACCTAAGCATAACCTCTAGGTCTCAAATAAAGAAATTATGGGATAGATCTCACACAAGTAAATTATGGAATAGAAAGGCCATTAAAGTCTTCAACTGTCATTTGCCGTTTCAAGAAAACGGCAAAAACACGAGTTACTGGCTTTTAAAGCTAAAGGCACACAAGAATTCTTGTGTGCCTTTAAGCTTTAAAAGCCAGTTACTCGTGTTTTTGCCGCTTTCTTGAAAGGGCAAATGACAGTTTACGACTTTTCTGGCCTTTCTTTCCAATAATTGATCTGTAGGTATTTTATGAGGGTGGTGTGGGGTGGGGAGGAGTAGTTCAAAAAATTTCGCGAAAAACCAACTTTGCCTGACGTATGGCGCAACGATTTGCTTAGTGAAAGATGTACATTTTCCACTAGGTCTGAGAAAAAAGGTGCATTTTTGGGATCAAAACGTTGAAAAGTGAGTTACTGGCTTTTAAAGCCAACAAGTACGCATTAATTTACTTGTGTAACCTAAATTTCAAAGTGGCGCCATTTCTCGACCTTTTAATGGATTTCGATGCACTATACGGCAATACAACGGCCTCTTCCTGTACTTTCAGACTGGCGTGCCAGTTTTGCCCTATTTGGAGTAGAAAATCCGAAAATGTCTTTTTTTGTAACCTAACCTTAATCTCTCAAAGTTACTTGTGTACCCTAATATCTTCAAAGTGGCGCCATTTCTCGAGCTTTCAATGGATTTCGATGCACTATACGGCAATACAACGTTCTCTTCATGTAGATTGCGTTTAATGGATGGAAGTTTCCTGTATTTTGAGTAACAATACCAGAAAATGGCCTTTTTCTAACCTAAGCATAACCTCTAGGTCTCAAATAAAGAAATTATGGGATAGATCTCACACAAGTAAATTATGGGATAGAAAGGCCATTAAAGTCTTCAACTGTCATTTGCCGTTTCAAGAAAACGGCAAAAACACGAGTTACTGGCTTTTAAAGCTAAAGGCACACAAGATCTAGCATGTTTTCACAAAAGGGGGTTTTAGGTTCTAGGGCTCCTTTTGTGGAAACAGCGTAGATATATATATATGTTTTTTTTTATTTAGCCCTTTAAATAATCATGAAGTGAAGTTCCAGACCCTAATGACCCTAGTCGGTCAATTAACGCTCATCACGGCAAAGTTTCTCGTTCCCAAAAAAATCTTTCACACACATAAATTCTGAAGAAAAGTTATAGTTTGAATTTTAAAACATATTATACGATGTTAATTTACTATCATCTGGTTTAATTTTCATTTTGGAACGGAGGGGAAAACGCTAGCGATTTGTGTACCCCCACCCCTCCCCTAGGAACACAAATCGCTGGGTTTAATAACGCCTGCAGGACTCTACATTCAACATTTAGATCACGACGTTGATTTACAAAGTCCGATGTTGACTTGCGCGGTATTAAAATTAATTACAAAGTCCGATGTTGATCGCTGAAGACCGATATTGTGCTCCGAAGTTCAACGTTGATTTACAAAGTCCGATGTTGATCGCTGAAGTCTGATGTTGTGTTCCAAAGTTCGAAGTTGATAATTACAAAGTTCGATGTTGATCGCTGAAGTCCGATGTTGAACGCTGAAGTCCGATGTTGTGTTTCAAAGTTCGAAGTTGAAAATTACAAAGTCCGATGTTGATCGCTGAAGTCCGATGTTGATCATGATATTTTGTTAGCTAAATTACATTTTTATGGTATTCGTGGCATTGCATATGATTGGTTTACATCTTACCTTTCTGGTAGAAAGCAGTTTGTGAGCATAGGCAATACAAAGTCAGACTATAAGGAGGTAATTATTGGTGTGCCACAGGGTCAGTGCTTGGACCAATATTATTTCTTCTTTATATTAATGACTTTTATAAATCCTCTTCTAAGTTTGATTTCCACCTTTTTGCAGATGATTTTAATCTTTTTCTTACAGATCAAAATTATAAACATCTTGAAACTAAAAGTTAAGCAAAACCAATTTTGTATTATTCCATCCGCCACAAAAGAATGTAGTCCCAATGGATATTAAAATTAACAATATGCCAATTGAGCACAAAAATGAAGTTAAATATCTTGGTTTAGTAATTGATTCTAATCTAAACTTGAAAGCTCACATTAAAGAACTGCGTAAAAAAATATCCAGAGGTATTGGCATTCTATCCAAATTAAGACATTTTGCTGACTGTTTATACTAGTAAAACTATACTATTCATTTATTTATTCGTTTACGACTTATGGCTTGATTGTATGGGGAAATACATACGAGACCACTATAAAACCTACAATAATCCTTCATAAGAAAGCTATGAGAATCATTACATTTTGTAAACGTGATGAACACACCTCTCCACTTTTTAAGAGACTAGATATTTTAAAACTACAAGATGTCATATTTATGTAAAATGCTCTAATCACTTTCATAATAATTTGCTCCTGGGAGCCTTTAATAATTTCTTTATACCTATCCCTTCTGTACGTAATTACGCACCAGACTGGCAACTAAGTCATCCTATTACGTTCCTAGAGTTAGGACGAATAATGGAAAGTTCAGTCTCCGCTTTCTTGGAGCTCAAATTTGGAATGAAATTCACGAAAACACAAAATTCTGCTCCCAGCACTTATTCAAAATTAACATCAAACACAATCTCGTCTTGTTATACTGATTCCTAGTTTGATTTGTTTTCCATATCCCATTGAAACATCTTATTGCTGGCATAGTCTGTCTGTTGTCGTAGTTACACCATATATTTGTTGTTTGTGTTTGTGTCGTTCCATTTTCTTTTTCTTCCTCCACTCTTGTTACGGCAGCATATAATAAACATATTTATTATGACACTGTTTGATGCTACCCAGCTTAGATTAGCTTTCATAGCTATTCTGGGTAGCATTTACCAAAACAAACGTTTAATTTACATTTATTCTTCTATCAAACTGTAACAGTATTAAATAAAGCATGTTGTTGTTGTTATGTTTCTTGTCATCCAAGGGGCGGGCCGACTCCTTATTTTCGTTTTGCGCAACAGCGCATGTTTATTCAGTACTCCTAAAAAATCGATTTTCATTCGTGCCAAAAGGTATTGGGATCAGCAATAGAGGTCAATCTTTCCCATGGCTGGTCAGCCTCTGAAGCATGGGAAACAGTTCCATCCGACTTCAAGCAACTAACAAGCACAAATTAATAAAAGAAAACAGTATAAAGCCTATCTCCTTAAAGTGCCACTACGACGAAAACTTTCCATTTCGATTTGCCCCTTTTTCAGTGTCAATAGGTCAATCAGTGTTAGAAATATCTGAAATAGTAAAAATTATTCCCAAATGGCAAGTTAAACTACAAAATTTTAGGAGAGTTTACCGGTAAAATACTGGAAGCCGTTCTCATTATTCAGTGGAAGTGATGTCAACGACATACACTTAACACGACAACCACGTTGGACGAAATAGTGTGTACAAAAAAGTAGCCAACCTCGCAAAGATGAACGTAACTTTCTTGTTGACATGTGAAGAATAATCCATTTATTTATCAAAAGTGCGCGAGTCTAAAATGATTCGACTCATTAAGAAAATCATTGATCTTTGAAGAGCATGTTAAATCTGTCATATCTTGATTTTTAAATCTAGAAGAACAGGTGTATCGTTCAAAACCACACCAAAGACAACGACCACAACACCAAATGAAGCAATTCCTCTTTGTTATCTAGCTTTACATGTTAGTTTATTTATATTATATCAAGGTCGTTCCATTAACGTTCAGCACACTTAGCAAAATAGGACTAGTTCTGTGTTACTTATTGCATAGTTTAAATTGGGAAGTGGAATTGTTGCTTGTCACACGGTCACCACGCTGGATCTCTCCCATCCACTGAAAAATATAACACAAATCAAAGAAATGGCATCATATACATCGCGCTTTTATGGTTCCATTTTCACTATGGGACCACGGAAAAAGTGACTGTTTTCTATTTCCTATACATATCAAAGTCATTGCCTACATATCGATATCCGGTGCCTGACTTTGACATTTTACTCGAAAATACATGGTTTTGGGAGCTAGTTTGCCTTTTAAAACAAACAAAATGATTTATAAATTCTTCTTAATGGAGAGTCAAAGATAAAGGGGCTATGTCATGGTACTGCGCATGTATCGAGTAATCGCTCGATTGGTGACTGTTAATTTGATACAAACCGTTAAGTTTCCTTCCATCAATGCTTGATTGAATCGATTTTCAATATTTTCCCTGTAGACTGTTTATATACACTGTTTGTTGGTCATTTTTAAATATTTGCTTTGATTTTAAGCATTCCACATGGCCGAGTGGTTCGTCAGTTCATATCAAAATCGGCTGAAATAGCTGTTTCCCGCCCGGAACGCGAATATAAAGCCGCCTATTACCGTTATACAGCCCCTTTAAGTAACATCTAATCTGCGACTGCTAACTGTTTGGACTGATTCTGTTAAGATTCCGAAGGGTAAAATTTAGAGTTGCTTGCAAGGCGTTCCAGATTTATGTTCGACCAAGCAGAGAAAAACTGGATTTAGCTTGAATACGCATGTCTGAACTAACGTGTTACCGCTGCATTCAAATAGAACAATAGATTTTCAGCATTTGGATGTGTTGATCATTGAGGTTTCTCGAGTTTAGAGTAGGTCAAGTCATTGTTAAATGTCCACTTCGTACTATTTTTCATGTGTTTTCCTTTGGTATGGCGGGAGCTGCAGTAGGAGAGATTTTGGAGAGTCCAAACGAAAGCAGAGAATTCTGCTTCGTATAGTTCCGGTATCAACAGGTAAGCCACATTATAAACTTGTAATGCGACTTAAGTTGTTATCTCTCTCCAATAAAATCGCATTTACTTCAAAGCGATGAACAATATCAAATGTTTTCTTCTGTGTGCAATGATTTTCATATGAAAATAAACTCGTAAAAGCACGGTAAAGCGCTTGTCATCAAAACATAAATTCTCCCAGCTAGCTCAAGCACATGCAAAACTTTCTCTGATGTTTCTATAGAGTTATAGAAACACGGCTTTCAGTCAATCCGAACGCGCATACTATCGAATCTATTTTATGTACGTGTTAGCTTTGAGTGCGCGAAAAATGTAATTTCCTATGGACAGCGAATTATCTGAATAGTTGGTGTTTTGATACGATTGTACAACCATTGACATGATTCGTGTGAAGTACGTATGAGGAATTGTTTCCTTTGTTATATCAGTTATATAAGGTTAATGAGTCGGTGTTATTGTATCCACGTATCTTAGAGCAGTACAGACCACGGTTGATCGCGTTAATTGTTAATTGTTTAACTATTTTGTTTGTTTCGCATTTTTATGTAATTAAGGCCGTCGACAACCTCGTGCAGACGATGTCTGCTTCACATGTGGGTACCGTGGTCACTGGAGCAACACGTGCAGAGTCCGTGGGTTTAAGCCCGAGAAGCACTCGGACAATTTAGAGGATGATAAATTAGTACAGGTAGAAAGAAGATCATAGTATTAAAGGCGAAATTAGCTCTGTGGATTCAAAGAACGATAGAAATGTTAATGCTAAATGGAGGCTCAGGAGCCACGTACAATTTTGGTGACGGATTCAAGTGCCTGAATTTATTTTAGACGTTTTGAAAGAAGGTTACAAGCTTCCGTTACTCTATACGCCTCCTAAAGCAAGTCAAAGAAATAATTTATCTGCTCGTAATAATAGCGATTTTGTCATTGAGTCAATTTCAAAATTGTTAGCTACTGGGAGAATTATTGAACAGCTAGAAAGCAATATTCAAGTAATTAATCCAATGTCTGTTTCAATACAGTCATCCGGCAAAAAGATTTAAGGATTGTTAATCAATATATTTCCAAAGAGAAATTTAAGTTCGAGGACTACAGAAAAGCCTTAGACTATTTTTCCCTAGGGGGATATGCAACAAAGTTTGACCTTAAGAGCGGTTATCACCACGTAGATATTTTTCCGCCACATCAGTCATATTTAGGTTTTTCATGGACATATCCGGATGGAAGCACCAAGTATTTCACATTCGCTGTTCTTCCTTTTGGACTATCGTGGGCACCTTATATTTTCACAAAAATAATGAAACCACTGGTTAAATTATGGAGAATTAGAGGCTTTCGTTGTGTTGTATACCTAGACGATGGGATCAATCTAGAGACCTTATGGGACTTATGATACAACCTACCATTTAATCTGTGTATTATGGTTTATTCAGTTATGTAGCGGGATTAGGAAATATATTTTCATTCGAACGAGTAGCGAGGGAGAATGAAACAGATTTTGTTTTGGGCGGACAGCCAATCAACATGGGGCTGTTTGAGTAATAGCCTGACGCTTTTAGCGCGCGAAAATAATTTTTCAACGCGCGAGCCACCCGGCATTAGGCTTCAAAAAAGCTGACAGTTAGTTTCTTCAAACAGAGCTGCAAGGTAAGCGAAAATATAAATTCTTCTTTCGTGTTAGCGGTCGTATAATAAACAATTTATTACACGGAATATTTGGTCGTCAATTTTAAGACTCGTAAAAATACCCAACAGTATTACACAACTTTCCGTGTCGTAACCTTTATGATGCAAAACTGTAACTTGATAGCTGATTTTTCTTACCAGTGTTTCCTTTATCAAATGTTAAATATATTTTGATTTTTTGTCTTGAATTCGGTATTTGTGATTATGCTATAAATATTATATTTCAACCAATCAGAGCTCGGCTTTACTATGAAATACAGAGCGGTATTTCATGGCTAGATCAAGGGCACTTTTAATATTTTAATCCCTCACTGGCACTTTTCACCGCACTTTTAATCCCTCACTGGCAAGTTACATCGGATAATATAAAAGTGAACATACTACTCCATAGACCCATTCGAAAAATGGCGTCCAATTTAAAAAGCTATTGTCCTGGTAACGTGAACACGAGGCTAGTCAGTACAAACAAAAGCTTTTGAACGTGTAAGCGAGGCTAGTCAGTCCTAAACAATAGTTAGTTAAATTGGACGCCATTTTTCGAATAGGTCTATGGCTCTTCTGAATTAATCAGTAATAAAAATATAGAAGTTTTTAGAGCAATACAGTTTTATATTATTGAAACAAATTTGATTAATTTAACTGGCTTTAGAGTAGTACTATCAATTTTATAGTTATGCAAAAGAGATTGTTTTTGGTCCCTGTAAGTTTTTTCCTAATTATCACAATATAATTTGACATATTATTTTCTATAATTTACTTATTGCGATCAATTGTTCCTGCTTTCTGTTTTCTTACTTTAGCTATTATTATTATAAGTCGTTTCCTTTTTCTCTACCTTACTCGTTGTAAAAAATTGTAATTGTAACTGTAGTGTGAGCTTCCTAGATGAGCACCTGGTGCTCTTGAGACAAACACTAGGACATTATGTTTAAATTTTAAAAAAGAGCTATCAAAATGCAGGAAATTTCGCACCTTTTCTTTATCTGCCAATAAGAATTCAACATTTTGAATACATAATTAGTCTGCAGACACGCGCGGTCGCCTCAAAATTTGTTTTCCGGCGAGTAAATTCCCAGTCTATCGTCCGGTAAGTTATTTTGTTTTCGTGATAAATATTCTCGTTGTATACTAAATAATACGAATTTCCCGTGAAATATTCGCCCGTATTCCATAGAAAACCATGAAAAAACCAGTAATTCTTCCGGCATTTCTGTGTTAATTAGATGCTTACCTCTTGTGCCGTTGGTGGATAAACTAATTTAATCGTCCTCGGTTTTCTCGTAAATCTCGTCGGGCTCGTTACTGCACCACTCATCGGGCTCGTTCTCCTGGCCTCCAAAGTGTCGTTTCCATGTAGAAAGGTATCTCTTCGCTTCTTTCGCATCCGCTAACACCGTTTTGAGGTGGGAATCGAGAAGCACTTGTGATGAGAAAAAAAACAAAGAAACGTTATTAGTATGTTAAACGTCTCATGCAACAACTAATATTTGCTGTTTTATTTTTACAGGTTGTCAGATACTCTAGCTAGACAAAGAAATATTATTTTATAACACGAATAACCAGTGATCTGTCTGAAGTAACATTAGGCACTATTGTGATACAAAATATTTGTCTGTGGGTTAGATTTTTATGGTTGAACTTACTTTGCAAACACCTCTTGTTAACCGAACATGTTATGGACCGAGATTATCTTTATAGTCCAAGGGCGAAGCGCGCGGTCCATGAAAAAAAGGGTGGAAACGAGGATCCCAACCGGACGATAGTGACCGAGCAAGCGAGTTTGATAAGATGTTTGAATCTTTATGATAACCATTTCGGCCCTAGAGCCATTTGCGATGTTATTCGTACTATGAACATCTGAGAACGACATAATTCAGAGCACTGTTTCATTACCGGCAAATCATGAACATTGGAGAACGGCGTAATTCATAACGGTGTAAGTAGTGGGAGAGGCACCGCCAGGATTGCGGCATACCTGCGGCGTACCTGCGGCGTATACATTAATTAGGTGACGTCACAATCCTATTGTCCATTGAATTAATTAAGGAATTATTTTTAGGGCGTATGCCCTATTTTTAGGGCGTATGCATTAATTCGGAATGCTAATTTTTAGGGTGCTCTCATTAATTGGGGCATGTTTGGGCAAAGCCTATTGTTTGGGGATCGTCTCTAAAACCAGGAGCGATTGGCCCTGAATCATTCAAGAAATTGAGTAGCATCAAGATCGATCGACTCAACACCTATTCGAAATTGAGAAGTGAACAAGATTCATATCAGTGAAATCTGTGAAATCTGCATATCAGTGAAATCTGCAAGTCTGCCTTCTTCCACATTAGGAACATTTCCCAAGTTCGCAGATATCTTAGTATTGAATCTACAAAGACCCTTGTTAACGCATTTGTTACGTCTCGAATTGATAGTTGTAATTATTTATTGTATGGCCTGCCTAGCTACTTAATCCAGCGTTTACAGTATGCTCTTAACTCGGCTGCGAGGCTCATATCCTTGTCGCGCAAGGCTGATCATATCACGCCTTTGCTCATAGAATTGCACTGGCTTCCTGTGGAACAGCGCATAAATTTTAAGATTTTGTTGTTTACCTACAAGATAGTTAACGGTCTAGCACCAATGTACCTAAGTGAACTGCTTGTACCTTATGTTCCAAAGAGAGCTCTTAGATCTGCTGACAAGTTGCTTTTTTGCCAGCCATCATATCATGCCAAATCGTATGGGTCCAGAGCGTTCTCAGTTTGCGCTCCTTATATGTGGAACAAATTACCTATGGACATTAAGTGTAGTCCTAGTGTTGTAATTTTTAAGCAGAAACTCAAGACACATCTTTTTAAATTAGTATATTATTAACTTTTTACTGTTCATATAAGTTCCGATATTTCTATTATATATAGTTAGCATTTATTATTGTTATTTATACTTTAACTTAGGTTTTTAGATTTGAATTGTATATATATGTAAAGCGCATTTGGGCATTTCTGGAGAGTGCGCTATAGCAAATAATAAAGTATTATTATTATTATTCAGACTCCGTTCAGTGCATCTTTATTAGCTCGCGTATTTTTATTCAACTCTGACATGGAAGGCGTTCAAGGAAAAACGATCACCGTGGATGAAGTAGAACACGTCGAAAGAAACAGAGCATTTCACAGGATATCAAGTATTATACATTTGGTGTATGCTGCACTCTGTGAAGAACCAATCTATGTCGAGAGAGAAAGACAATGTTTTGGCTGTGAAACAAATCACCCAAGCCAAAGACAGCACGATTGCTTGATGTTATCCGAAGAGGAATTTGTTCTACGACAATGCAAAAGACGAAGTCAAACCAGAGAGAGTGTTTCGTTTTATCCCTCTTTTTTTATTTCAAAACGAAAAAAAGAGGGACGAAAGGCGACAAAAGGGATGAAAGGGCCTACTGACAAGAGACGTGTTCACATTCGGATATAGTTATCTCCGTTCATCCTTTTCATCCCTTTTGTCGCCTCTCGTCCCGCTTTTTTCATTTTTTATCCCTCTTTTTTTATTTCAAAACGAAAAAAAGAGGGACGAAAGGCGACAAAAGGGATGCAAGGAGATAAAAGGGACGATCAAGTAGATTTGTGCTATTTGATACTAACTTTCAACGAGTGAACTTGGAAAATCGGACTTTGAAAAACTGCCCTGTACCTAATTGTGGATCAAAGTATCTTGTTAAATTATCCAACCACTTGGCACAAGTCCATAGGTTATCAACTCAAGAACGTAAACCATATTTACAAGAAGCGAAACTTCAAAAAAGAAAGATTTTGTTGAGGAATGTAAATCCAGTTGTTGATAATGGAAAATATGTTGGTTAAGAATCCTGCTTATAATGTTGGTCTAACTGAGAGACCTTAGCTAAATCAGCTAATCGACATTTGTTAACTTAGTGACCACGCCAATTTGTTTTCTATAAAGTTGGAAACTTTTAAGGGTTTGACATTATACTCCCGATCCTTGAAGAGTAAAGATATAAACGATGGCTGCTAATCGTTCCAACTCAGATGATGAAATGACTGAAGATTCTTATCAAAGCTCTGATTCTCAGGAGAACACGGACTCCACTGATGATAGTTATGACGGAGAAGAGGATGTTTGGGAAAGAATTCGAAACGAAGCTAAAGAACGGCACCAGGAAGATTGGGAAGCGTTGGTTCAAAAGTATGAATACGATGGGAATAGTCATGAAGTTGCTGAAATCAAAGCCAGTAACGCTTTGGTTCCTACCTATAGAAAAGACCTAAGAGAAGTGTTGTTCGAAGATATGAAATGGATTCAAGCTTAAGAAAAGATCCTGATTTCCGAAATATCTTGGAAACAAAGAAAACTTGATGAACATGGAAGATTATGGATGGCAAGAAGCGACCGAGGCTGCAATTCACCACCGAAAATTCTTGTTGAATAAACAATTCCAAAAACAACCTATTCCGGAACAGAGTGTTCCCGTGATGAACAATACACTTGTACCTTTTAGAAATAAGTTTTATTAAGTCGATTTCTATTAATAAATGTCTTTAAAAAAATTATTCCTCTTGTCATCGTTTTAATATAAGCAATCCGGTAAGCAGCATTTGTCAACAAGAAAAAAATCAATGAAACATAAATCAGTGTAATCTTGTAACACGGTACATTATATCAACCCAAGAACTGAGAAATAAGAAAGTTATCAACTCCGCGACTATAAGGAAAACGAACTGTAAATTGGTGTTTTTGAGATTGAATACACTTTGTTTAATTTATCTGGTGGTTTGGTTTTATTCGTATGGTAATTATAGTGTTTCGAAGGGGGAAACTCTCTTTAGTTTCCCCCTTTCCGGCGACCGGGATCGTTACTCCATAAGGAGCAGACGAGGCTTGAGTTGGACTTCTCTTTGCTTTATTCACTTGTCCCGTGCGGACCTCCCGCACCAACCAACTCTACTCTCTAGTTTCGTTCTCTTTCTCTTTCTATATCTAAATTTTGCAATGCTACTCCTTAAGTAGTAAACGACATACACGCGTGTGAAAGCTTGCAAGTTATGCTGGGAAAACAAGTTATAAGCCTGTCTTACCAGAACTACAGTTTCATGACGTAACTAAAAATCGTACGCCCAAACGAACCTTAAAACCATTTTTGGAGTATTTTAGAATTACAAAACTAAGCAAATTTAACGATGCTCGTTTTAAAACAGTAAGACTGAACTGTCCAAGAAGAAATATCTAGGATAAAATCGAAAACAAGCGAATTCAAGAAGGTGAAAGTTCTCTCTAGTCAATGACTAAATAAACAAAATGACATACGTTCAAGGAGGTGCTTATTCGCTGTTCGCGTGAATTTGCACAACCTTCACACGCAGAAGTTCTCCTAAATCTATATGTGTTATCAGAAGATAACAACAGGATGCAAAACTACATTAAGATTAAGATTAACTGACAAGCCCGTAATTACTAAACTAGTATTACCTTGGACTAGAGACAAACTGCTGCCAGGTAAAATATCGTCAAAGACACATTTAGAATATAACGAACTCAGTTGAAACGCACAAGATAAAAGTGCATTGATTTAAAGAGGATTTCCCTCGGTAAAAGTAGTAAAACTGGTTAAAGACTAAGTATAGGTTTCTGTGAGAACGCCTTATACAAATAATATATGTGTAAGCATAAAGAGAACATCCGTAGGATTTACGATTCTGACCACAATATAATCAGATATGTCGCTATTTTTAATCCCTTAGTTCCATTAATTTTACCTTCCAAAAAGGCCGTCAAGGACACTCTGGCGCCATAATGACAGCTTTCTTTGCAACAAGACCTGCGGTGTCACTTAGTTTCACTAATCTCGAGCGCCGATAATTAAGTATCCAATTAGGAAACATATGCTTTTTAATTTCCTTTTATCCGTAGTTAAATGCCATTAATATTTAATTTGAGGAACTGATATGTTCTCGGAACATTACTAGCGAATTTCTAGCTGGATTTCTAAATCCAACCAAGAAAATTGACTTTAATTTTACCTCTTCTATTAACTATATTTGGAATATATATAATCTAGCTATGAGCTGCTAGCTTGCCACGTTTGGCCGAACGTTAAATGAACGGGTGCAATCTCTGTTAAGTATCCGTCCAACTATCCGCAAATGTCAATAATGACATTTGTGTCAGAAAAGGAAACTCCACAGTAATTACCCTAGGGGCCAAGATATTGATTACATGTATACATTAAGAAAACCACTATTCCTTGGCTTTAATAACGCCAATATTACGCTAAAAGAGAAACGACTAAAAGCGGTTTTTATTTCCTTTTTATCGTGTAACAATAGTTCAGTTTTAGAGAAGAATTTACATCTCAAGAGTTTTCCACAAAACAATAGGACTATTTTTTCTATCAAACTGTACTGATGGCCCTTCAGTTATCGCTAATCCCTAAGGACAATAGCAAAGTTGCTCTTATGAGTCACAGTGGATTTACTGTAAAGGTTTATAAATATTCTGATCTCAGAATTACGTTACGAGTGATAGTTGTGAATGATATCAAAAATCAGTATCGTTGGGTTACTATAGAGCAGATTACCGAAACAATAGTGTATTGTTATTCATAACAAAGACTTGCCCAAACCTATTCAACTAAACACAAGTGAACTTTATTGATTTAAAAGTTAAAGTAATTACAAAGTCAATCAATCTCCATAAACTCTTCATCTTTTCTAAAAAAATGTTCTGGAACAGACACAGAATATCTTGAGGCAAAGCCGTGTTGTTCAATGTCATTCAGTGGATGTATTTCACCTCTCACTACTTCAAGCACTTGATCAATGATAGAAGATCCGTTGTTACTGAACTGAAGATGTAACTTGTAACGTTCAGATAGGTAAACTTTCCATGAGCGATGAATTTCAATGTTCAACATGTAGCAAACAGCGTTCACAATCTCCCACACTCTCTCTGGTTTGACTTCGTCTTTTGCATTGTCGTAGAACAAATTCCACGATTCCTCTTCGGATAACATCAAGCAATCGTGCTGTCTTTGGCTTGGGTGATTTGTTTCACATCCAAAACATTGTCTTTCTCTCTCGACATAGATTGGTTCTTCACAGAGTGCAGCATACACCAAATGTATAATACTTAATATCCTGTGAAATGCTCTGTTTCTTTCGACGTGTTCTACTTCATCCACGGTGATCGTTTTTCCTTGAACGCCTTCCATGTCAGAGTTGAATAAAAATACGCGAGCTAATAAAGATGCACTGAACGGAGTCTGAATCTTGTTCATTTCTCAATTTCGAATAGGTGTTGAATCGATCGATCTTGATGCTACTTAATTTCTTGAATGATTCAGGGCCGATCGCTCCTGGTTTTAGAGACGATCCCCAAACAATAGGCTTTGCCCAAACATGCCCGAATTAATGAGAGCACCCTAAAAATTAGCATTCCGAATTAATGCATACGCCCTAAAAACGCCCTAAAAATAATTCCTTAATTAATTCAATGGACAATAGGATTGTAACGTCATCCTAATTAATGCATAACCGCCTCCCGGTTAGCTCAGTTGTTAAGCTCCGGTCTGTTGAGCGAGAGGTCGCGGGTTCAAACCCCGGCCGGACCAACAATCAGGGTCTTAAACTAACCGAGTAGAAAGTGCTGCCTTTGTGAAACAACTGCAAATGGTTAGACCTTCACGTCTTCTCGGATAAGGACGTGAAATCGTAGGACTCCCGTCGGCCTCAAGTTTATCTGTCTCATCAGACTGTCACGAGTTACCGACGTTAAATAAAGTTGCTTTATTTTACTTTACTTTACTTTATACGCCGCAGGTACGCCGCAATCCTGGCAGCGTACGCCGCAAAAAAAGGGCTAATTCGGTGCCTCTCCACTACTGGCGTAATTCATAACTTGAACATTCGAGAACGGCGCAATTCTTAACATGAACATTGAGAATTTATGACACGAATAACCAGCGATCTGACTGAAGTAGTATTAGGCACTATTGCGACCGCAAGATCTTTGTCTGTGGGTTATGTTTTTAAGGTTGAACTTACTTTGCAAACACCTCTTGTTAACCGAACACGAGGCCCATACGGAGTTATTTATCTTTATGGTTCCAGGGCGAAGCGCTAGGGCCATGAAAAAAAAGTGGAAACGAAGATCCCAACCAGACGATACTGACCGAGCAAGCGAGTTTGATAAGATTGTTTATTATTATTATATGGCTCAAATGTATTCAAAACTAGATTTGCTTCACTTTTGCGGTCCACCGTCGCGGGGGAGGGACTCCCATGTAAAAGGGGTAGGGATGCTAGTCGGACATTTTAGATTTGACCCATAAGAGGTACTAAAATGGACGCGGCTCAAGCTTATTTTGACCCTAAAATGTCCTGATAAAAACATGCCAACATTTTAAACTTTCGATGCCATACCCGACCCCTAAAAGGTACCGCTTTAAATATAAATGTCTGTGTTTGATCGTGGATACCCTAAGTGGTACCAAACTCCTGATTTTGACCCTAAAGCTACGACGAGCATCCATGTACCCCTCGAGCAAATTGATATGGACCGCAAACTGACCAGCTCACGAAATTTATGTATCATAATATCAATTATATGTTTTAGTAGATTCAGTAATGACGGTTTAGTGCAGGATTGAAACCATACAAAGCCGCTTACTTCGTTACGAGTTTTACCGTGTCTGCGTATAAGCGACCTCTGACCACTCAGACTATACTGGATATGCTCTAGATTATTTTTTACTATTAGGATATCCTGTACTCATCTCGCACTTTTTGACTTCTTGCTTCGTGCTGTATTTATATATGTATACCTTAGAGCTAGAACTGTTATTATAGTATTGTAAATACGGACTATCTTCTGCTGAGATTAGCGTTTACTATTAGGATACCCTGTATATACTCATCTCATATTGTTTGACTTCTAGCTTGGTACTGTATTTAGATGCATACCTTAAATCTAGAATTGGTATTTGATTATTTTGTAATTAATGTTGTAGAATAGTTTTAGATGAGTATAAATAAATTCACCTTTTCTCTTGAGGTCTTTCATTTTCCGTGATTCAGCACCGGAGATAAGGACAGCACAACTTACCACAGCAAGCAGGATCAGACATTTGATATACATTGTTTATTATTCTTCGACTCGTCTGAAGAACTAAAGTAAATATGAAATTTTTGCGATCAGAAGGCTTGAGGTAACTTTAAGTAGGGAAAGAGGAAAAGACTGATTTGACTTGGCGATAATTAGCAGTACTGATAGTGAAGTATAAAACACATAGTGAACTTCTAATCAAAGCAAAATTAAACCACAGTGTCTTGTGGTTTCATACCTTTCTGCTTTTTCAATACACTTCTCGCTCTGTGATCTAAACACTGCCAGCTCAAAGAAGATAAGTGATTTGTTTTACTGGTGCAAGTGTGTTGAACGGCACGGCGCCGATCGGTCCCATGGAAATTCATTATTTTATGTCAGGAATGCTTTTACTTGTCCAAGGTTTTGATGATTATATGTCTACAAAATTTGCTTCATCGCATTCGGCACGCAATTCATGAAGAGAAAAGAAGAGGAAGAAAACCAGAATGATACGTAACAGAAAAAGAGAGATATTCTTTAAATTACGAAACTGTTACCTTAACTAACTATAAAAATGCTTTGAGTAGAATTCATTCGTCATTGATATCATTGATATCATTATGACGTCAAATCAAAACAATCTATTGTTTAAACGCTAAGGATCACGGTCGTGGGAGGGGGAGAAAACAGCAACAACACATAGGAAATCGCTATCAAATGCATTTTGTAGAACGTAGAATAGCGGTAACAGCCACCAAATAATTAGGTAAATATTGTGGGATAAACATTGATACAGCTGATATCTGGAAACCAGACAATTCGAAGTTCAATTTTCCTCAGCAGAGCAGATTTAGTTCAAAATTCTATTGTTCAAGTCGATTCCGTCCCCCTCATTAACAAGCTGTGACGTCATAATGATATAGGGTAATTAAGACACCATTTGGACCGAGTCAGCGAGACAATTAAAACTGAATCAATTTTGTAACTGTCATATTATTGTAACTCTAACCCCCCCGGGTTTTTAGGGTTTGAAATCGGCTATTTAGTATTTTTTAGGGGTTGCCCAAGCGAAATCCTTTTTTCAGGGTGCTTTTTAGACCTTGACGGTTTGGTATTTGTTAGGGGATTTTCGAGGATTTTCGACGGTCTCCCCTACCCTTTTACCTTGAAGAACCCCCCCCCCCCCCCTCTCCCCGGGCTCTAAACCCTAATCTAATCACTGCTTAACTATAGTGCGAGCATTTATTTTCTTGAGAAGAAGGAAGGTGAGTAGTGTGCACGTTTGCCTACCTTAAATCACATCCACTGAGTCTCAAATTTCTCAAACATTCAAAGGTCAAACCACCGACAACCGGTTGAATTGTTGAAAACTACCTCTGGAAGACAAATCATAATTTTATTAGACAGAAACGAAGGCTACCATTAACTCGTAGCACTCGTGCAGACGTTCAATCGGGAAAGAGACGTCTGCGAATTAAACGCTGTTGATAATCGTGTTCTGGTTATAAATTATCATGATTAAAATTCGTAATTACTTTTCCTAGGCGATTTTATTTAGCGAACACAACTGCATACATTCTGTCTACTTCTTTAAGAAAGAGTTGCTGGACATTTTCTCTCAAAACTGTTTTCTTCCGTACAGCCGATGCAATATGGCTATAAGTTCCACGAAACATATTACATCTTACCCAAACTTTGAAGGCCTTCGTGCTGTTAACATTTGTTTTGCTCGGCCATTCAACGGGCTTGACTTGGACGACTGTCTTCTGTGTTTTGTTTGGTTCAATATTTTCACCTACATCAACTGAATCATCCAGAATTGGTAACACGGATGGACAAATGGGAGAAAGTGGAATATCATGGAGGTACATGTACGTAGATTTATTTGGTTTTCTCGCTGCAGGAGTTTATATTCTTGTGGTTGGCAACCTTCTACGAGGAGAAGTACGTCGGCTCGATCGCATTTCCATCTAGAGCAGCTCGTTTTAGGGCAGAGCTGGAGTCTGTGTTTGTGGCAGATCTGCCTTCGTAGATTATATTTCACATCTCGTCTTTTCTTCAACTTCAAGAGGCAGTGTTTACAAATATATGGCGAATTTAAGTGAACTTCGAATCTAAGAGGAGAAAGCTCTACTTTTATCCTAGATTATTGTAATAAAACTAGGATCCCATTACAAAAAATGGGGCAAAACTTCTGGCAAAACGTAAGACACAACTAGACGTTTGTTGTGAATGAATACCACTACGGGAAGAAGGGTTTCGAAAAGTAAACATTGGGTTCATCTTGGAAAGTTATTAGCCAATCATATATGACTTTGACAATCCTCCGTCAACAGCCAATCAGCGTGTGGTCCTCAAATATTGGAGAAGAAACACGTGACCAGAACACGATTATCAACGGCGTTTCGCAGACGTCTCTTTCCCGATTTTTGCAGGTAGAGAGAACGTCTGCACGCAGGCTAGTAACTCGGGGCCCAAACTGATCTAAAAATGGGAAAAAGAAAATGGAGAATAAATGTCATTGTGACGAGCTTTTGCGAGGGTTTCAATATACACGACTTGAGTTAATCGATAAAAGCATCAGTTTAAAAATATATATATCTTCTCGGTTTGAAGATTTTCCCATTTTCAATGGCCTGAGAAGATAGCCGACTCTTGTCGCTCCATCACAGCGGCAGATTTAAAAATAGAATGATCAAGGGGTCAAAGGTAGCATATATGTATCTTGGAATTATGTTTTGTGTTCACTAATCATCGAAATCAGGAAATACACGATCCAACTATGTCAATGATCGGTCAAAATCTTTGCGATAAAATGTTTGAATCCGGCTTTATGATAACCATTTCGGCCCTAGTGCCATTGCGATGTTATTCATGCTATGAACATTAATTTTGAGAACGACGAAATTCAGAGCACTGTTTCACCGGTTTGTGGCTCATTTCAGAATGGCGTAATTCAAGGCATGGACATTGGAGAATGACGTAATTCATAACATCAACATTCGAGAACGGTGTAATTCATTGATAACATGAACATTCGAGAACGGTGTAATTCATTGATAACATGAACATTCGAGAACGGCGTAATTCATAACATGAACATTTGAGAACGGCGTAATTCATAACATGAACATTTGAGAACGGCGTAATTCATAACATGAACATTTGAGAACAGCGTAATTCAGTTTAACGTTTCACTCCTGGTTTCAGTGTGGCTCATTTGAGAACGGCGTACTACACGGACCAGGCGTTTGGCTGCCCGAGTCAAGTTTCACAAGTGTTTATTACTCGGGCTGCCTGTGGCAGCACCGAGTCTAAATCTGCAAGCTGTTATTACTCGGGTTGCCTGTGGCAGCGCCGAGTCTTAAAATGCAAGTCGTTATTATTTTTATTACTCGGGCTGCCTGTGGCAGCACCGAGTCTTAAAATGCAAGTGTTTTTTTTTTTTTTTTTTTTTTTTGTTGGGTGTCGCAAAATTTCTGCGCATGCGTTAAAGGTCAAATTCACACCAATCAGATTGCACTGTGCTGATCACGCAACAATCGCCAGGTTAATTTATTTACATAATTTAATACAGTAAAGCAAGATGGCGGAGGACCCGCGAGGAACTTTCTCTCTAATTTGGAGTCTCATCTCTCAAATGTAAGCCCGTTTAATGTTTTATTTAACTTCACTCGTGCGAAAGCCTTCCAACAGGCTCAGGATATTTCAACTGGCGCTATTGTCGGAGCCGAAGGACCGCGTTTTTTACCCAGATGGGCAGTGATTTTATTATACGACACGTACGACGACCTGAAGCCAGTGTAGGGGCCAGGATCCGGAAAGCTAAAATTCGAAGAAATATATATTGGAATCTATAAGCCATCGGCTCGCTGTGCTGCATTTAAAACATCCGAGGAGAACATCTTATTTTGGGTGAAGGCACTTCAAGACCAATATTATGAGTCTCTTAAAAACTGTCAGAGATTTAAATTTACCGTAAGTTGGATCAGAGAGTATTGAGATCAAGTTATTTCGTTCCAGCGAGGATATTGATCTAGCGGAAACGGTACAAGCTGTCGAAGGATTTTACTTATAATCATCCACGTCTACAACAGGAATAGTTATGTGCCAAGGCATGGGCAAAGATAGAGTTTCCCAGATTACAGATGAAAGTAGAGAACTTAATGAACGAAGAAACAGAGGTCACGCGCGACATGCTTGATAACATGAACATGTTCAACACTTTATGTTATACTAAGAAAACAAAACAAATTACAGAGCCTGCAAGTTCACAAGTCAATGAAAAACCCCAAGAGCCTGTAGTTTTGGATCAACATATCCTTGAAACTCCAAAAGCAACATACACATGAGTCAAATTCAAACCGGAAGAGACGGAATTCTTTAGATTCTTCACGAGGATAAAAATATTTGTTAGCCCGCAATAAGAACTCTCTCGCTGCTTTAACGACTTTGATTTGTAACATGGAGGCTGACCTAACTGATATGGGTAATGAATTCTTACTCTCGTCACATCAAAACACGAATCAAGAAACCAAACTCAGTCATTTGGAAGACAAATTAGAGCAGCAAGATAATATATACAAGCCCGAAATCAAGATGCTGTCATCTCGAATATATTATTGACCTAGAAGTTGAAAATGGCGAGTTGAAAGCGGATATAACTTAAAGCTGAGATCCGACTTTCAAACTTAAAAAAAAAATCAAGAATACAAAAAATATGACAATGTTCCGAGACTACCCAACCTGCTGAAGCTTATCAGTTTGTTCAAGAGCCATATTTCTTACATGACAACCCGATCCCTATTCATCAGAATACATTTTCTGTGCTAAATGACGAGAGTTTACAATCACCTGACCGACAACCCACTACTAAAGAAAGGGACCATGAAGTACGGTAGTACGGTTAATTCTCGGGTTCAAAACAATGAATATATGCCTGCTCAAATGCAGTGTGTTAAACGAATAAGTAGTGTTGAAATTAAAAGGTCAACATACGAGAAAAAGAAAACTATTAAATTACATATATACTAGGGGAGCAGAGAATGAAAGTCACCGCGCTACTGACCACTCCTAAAGACTGCTCAATTCACCTAATAATTCTTCCCTTTGGTTAATATTAGAGGATTAAGAGGATTTCAAATGAAAGTGTATTTCATCTTCAATCTAATGTGGCCCGAGTGAAAGCCCAGATGGGCTCTTGTTTTTTTTATTTCATGTCGCACGGGTTCTGCGCATGCGTTATAGGTCAAATTCACACCAATCAGATTGCACTGTGCTGGTCACGCAACAATCGCCAGGTTAATGTATTTACAGAATTTAATACAGTAAATCAAAATGGTCGACCCGCGAGGGCGAAAGCCTTCCAACAGGCTCAGGATATTTCAACTGGCGCTCTTGTTGACCATAAAAATACATGAACAACCAGGAGCCGTAATACATTCGATCAGCGCTGTTTGGACAGATCCAATGTACATTTAGAAACGTAAGCGAAATACAATATCCAAACACGTTTGGATATCAACGGGTATCGAATTATCATCAAAGGTTAGATCTCGTCAGGCGCGCTCAGATAAGAAAGTTCAAAGCTCTCAGACTAGGCGAGACAAGGAGATATCACTTTCAATGAGTCATTGTCAGAAATCTATTCCATCGTGGGCGGTCTTGTACAGCTAAGGCATGTTTTACGACAGAATAACCAGAGTCTTTCTACTGGATTGAGAGCTCGAGACATTATACATGTCGGCTAATATGGGGAAAACTGAAACAAAAAATGAACTTTGACGGCAGAAACCCTCAATTGAGCCAAGCGGAATATTTACATGATCCGCTAAGATTTTTACAAATCTTAGTTAAACAGATGTTTTCAGTGTATGCCAACTGAAATGCGGCAACTACACGAACAAGAAGCATGAACTGCCAGCAAAGAGAGAGGAAAAAGTATTTGAAATGCACAGCGCTAGCTGAAATAGGGCATATATATAATATCCGAGACGTTAAATTACGTTACTGTGAAGAGGATCAAAATTCAAGTTTTGTAGCTTCAAACTGTCTTCTGCCGTGACTCGTGAGAGAAATTGGAAAAGATCTAGCTGTTTCATTCAGACACTGGCAAATTTATTGAAAGCTACGGGCTTACTTTATGAGATTATTATTCATTGTGGAATGAAAGGAAACAGGTTAGCTGAAAGTTAAGTTCGAGGTAGGCTTCGACTTTCATTCCGATTCAGTGCATATGTGCACGAAGGTGGGTGCTGTCAACAACACTACCAAAAGATCCAAAACGAAAGTTCAGTTACGTAAGTACTGTAAGTAAACTCTTTTTGATTTGAATAAATTTCCTCTCAGTTTGTCTGTTAATGTACTTTTTCTTCTAATTATCGCTTTATTTAACATCTGTGATTTAGAGTATGCGTACCTCAGAATAAATTATTTGAAAGGTCAACTGAATTCTTGTGTCGATAAGCGCAAATGTTTTTTTGTGAAACAGTCTGTGTATATGAGAAGCGGCTTAATAGAAGAGCTTTCTCATTTATAGGAATAAAAACATTTTTCTTGCTATGAAATTTATGTTTCATTTCACATTTATTCATACAGTTTTAGCCGGACATTTCCCCGAGTTTTTGATCTATTTTCAATCAAATTCAAAGTCTGAATATGTCATTGTATTGCATTTATACACTTGAATTGCCAGTATTCTGTTGTTCGAATCCTGCGTTATCATAGTCATGCCATAAAAACGATTAATAGACCAGTCTGTTTTTTTGACGTTCTCACTGGCGAATTAAAGCACGACTTGATACTAAGAGGATTTCAAATGAAAGTGTATTTCATCTTCAATCTCACGTGGCCCGAGTGAAAGCCCAGATGGGCTCTTGTTTTATTTTATTTTCTTTCGTGTAGCAAAATTTCTGCTCATGCGTTAAAGGTCAAATTCACACCAATCAGATTGCACTGTGCTGGTCACGCAACAATCGGCAGGTTAATTTATTTATATAATTGAATACAGTAAATCGAGATGGTGGAGACCCGCGAGGAACTTTCTCTCTAATTTGGAGTCCCATCTCTCAAATGTAACCACTTTAATGTTTTATTTAACTTCACCGTGCGAAAGCCTTCCAACAGGCTCAGGATACTTGTTATTTATTTATGCTGAACCCGAGTGAATGTGCGATCGAAAAATATGCTTGGCTTGCTCGCTGCATTGAATTGTGCTGTTCGGTTTGCCGATACCAAAACTGCAAATGGTCAAGATGCTATAAATCATACCTGAAGGCTGAAGAGAAATACATGGATATGAATATTTCAGTGTGAGTTGTGAAGAAGCTTTTTATTTACATATAAATGATATGGCAGTTTTCAACAGCGACACGAAGAAATATATATCTACGGCTTAGAAACGATCGAGGCTGAAATGATATGAACCGACTGGAGTGCAAAGACTGTACGAAAAGTTAGATAAAACCTTTCTTTGATGGCAAAACAACCTCATGAACTCAAATACGATAGCCTTGTGAGCAATCGACGTACATATGAAGCTATAGAAGTTTATATTATCGACTACGTGAGAGTATGCAAACATCGAACTGCTATGAAACCGCTTGTCAGTATTCGCACTTTCGTTCAAGCGAACTTTTCTACTTTCGACACACGGTCGCTAAACTGTACGAAATCTCCAAGAATAAATCCCTAATGTCCAAACCAACGGGAAAAACTGAAAGAGGAAATCCTTGTGAGCAATCGACGTACATATGAAGCTATATAAGCTATCATCGACTATATGAGAGTCAAACATCGAGCTGCTATGAAACCGCTTGTGACTGTTTGTCTACTTTCGACACACGGTCGCTAAACTGTACGAAATCTCCAAGGATATATCCCTAATGTACAAACTAAAGGGGAAAACTGAAAGAGGAAATCATTGTGTCCAATCGACGTACATATGAGGCTCCAGAAGTAATTATTGAATACATGAGAACCCATAGAGAAAACCGATAATAATGAACACGGTATTAGTTTCAGACATTTGTGGCTTAACTGTCAACTCGCGCTACAGCATAGCTTGAAATACTGTACGAAAACTCCCGTTTAAAAATTTCCTGATGCCGAAAGGACCGTAGCATCTTAAACAAGATATCCTTCTGACCAATCGATATACATATTTAGCTGTGAAAGTATGTTTCCATTCCATAACAGCCGATAGTGCAAACTAGTAAACTGCCACTAGTAAATTAACCTAATTGCGTACTTCCGCGAGTACTGAACTTTCTAGCGTCAAATGCATGTGTTACGTTTTCAAACTTTAGGACAAGAAATCTTCCATAGAATGTTTATTTTTTTTACAGCTGAGAACTGTATTATTAAACATAAGAAATAAAACAATGGTGCCATTTGAAGAATTATATCATGTCAAAAGTGCATAACGAAGAAATATATATCTACGGACGCGAGCAGCTCGATCGTTTCACTTTGGTCAAATTCGGACTGTTTAGTACGACTGGAACCTGCAGTACAGTATAACAGAACAGCAGACTAAATTGTAAACGTGTGTTGCATGAATAAGTAGTGTTTACAGTAAAGGTCACTACTTTAATTTATATACGAGAAAACAAAAATATTAAATTACATACATGTATATATACTAGGGGAGCAGAGAGTGAAAGTCACCGCGCTACCGGCCACTCCTAAAGACTGCTAATATTCAGCTAATAATTCTTCCCTTTGGTTATTACTAAGAGGATTTCAAATGAAAGTGTATTTCATCTTCAATTTTTATTATGTTTTGTGTTTCGAGCTGGCACAACACTCGACAGGGTCAACCAATCAGGTTCGACACCGCTCGTGACGCCTCGCTGGACATTCTACTCTGGATTTGGTTTCTGGTCAGAAGTCTAATAAGGCCGATCGAGTCAGCATTTCGAATCAGCATTTTAGACCATATTTCGATCATTTTGCCGACTTTTGTTCGGTATTACTCTCGTTCTCTCGGTGTTGTGATATACTGATTAGTATAGAGCGCTTTTTCGCTGATTTCCTAAGAGAAGATCTGTTTCACGTTCGTCAGGTCATTTTTTGTGCACAAAGGGTAGACTCGAGTGTTAGTGGATACTGTCGATAATTCCCCTATGGTTCCCCGCTTCGGTAGAATTTATGCTAGTGCCTAGGTCTCTGTCCGCGTATTGAGGTAAAATGGCTTCTTCTTCATTTGGTTGTCACAGATAGACTCGAAATGTATCACTGCGTATGCTGACGGGGATAAAATGTAAAATGCATGCGATCCGTTCGTGAAAAAAAAATCAAACGTGAGTGGCATTCGGAACCCGAGATTTGGAGTTGGTTTCCTAACTTCCATTTAATTCTTCTTTAGTATCGGTATGGTAAGGAATGTAAAATTCGCCCAAATTCGCTGAAACTACGTATAGACACACCCAAACACAGATTATAAACACCAGGTAAGTTTTATTCATTTTATTACAATATATTTATCGAAAATTCCCATACAAACCCTTATAAACCTAAATTTACAAAAACTGAGCTTGGGCTTCCTGTGTTTATAGTACAAACGAATATGGCGTAGCGAGATCTGCAAAGCGGCAGAAAATGTAGACCTGTGTGATTATTATTGTTCATGTCTGGTTCTTCGACTTCATTGTAGTTATCTTCTGCTGGTTGTGGTATGTCTGCATTCTTCCAGAAGTTCACGAATATAATCATGATCACAAGGATAACACTTCGTAAAAAAGTACACTGACTGCAAATAAGATTTGCTTGCATATCGTAAAAAATCGAAAACAAATGCAGCTGTAAGCATACAATGATTTCAATCTCACCTTCATGGCAGATATTTTAGTTGTTCACGGTTCAGCACTTTGACAAACAAGATCACGGTTTCAGCTTCAGCTCTTGTCAGTTGAACTTGAGTTTGGCTTTGGTCAAGAGACGACTTCTCACTCAGTTGTATATTATTGGTCAGAGCTAATAATGTTTTCATTGGCCATGAGCATATATATGTCTATAATGGTATACAATAGGGAGCAACAATCCCCCCGCGCTATGCGAGCGCAACTCAGATAACTTCGCAATACAAGCGGTATATGAAGTGCGATACCAGCACCAGACTAAAACTAAGCCATGTACAAAGGCTATACGGGATACACATGATAGTTGAAAATGACACGCCATGCAAGCGAGATTGCGATACTTGCTTTACTTTCGCAATACAAGCGACATTTACAACCCAATCTATGCAGTATGACAAGGTCTAAATATAATAGAAATATAAAGTGAGACATCAAGATGCACAACCAAAACGGGTGCATGAAATCTATATAATAATAACAACTTTATTTACGTGTCATTAGCCAAAAAGTGACGGCCACAGGTATCCTAACGAAGACGCTGAATCATGCGAAATTGGAAAAGTTAGTTGCTCTCTCTCTCTGTCTTGGTCTTGGTTGCATTTGAGGAAATAATGTTAAAAAGAAATTAGTTTTCTGGCAAGTTCTAAACTTTAGTTGGGCGAGCAAGCAATCGAGTTTACGGGAATCTGTTTTAGGGAAAACCTGGACGAGCAAGCCATCGAGTTTACGGGAATCTATTTTAGGGAAAACCTAGACGAGCAAGCTATCGAGTTTACGGGAATGTTTTAGGGAAAACCTGGGCGAGCAAGCCATCGAGTTTACAGGAATTTTGTGAAAACCTATCGCCAGGCGAAGCGGCCGAAGTCAAACGACCGAACGAGGTAAGACCAGGTGTTCAAACACAGTTAGAAATGTTAGGCTGTTCATTTTTTTTATCTTACAACTCTATGCCTATGGCGTGTCTAAGAGTAAGAGCAAGATATTTTGTCCAGTCTGTTCTGTTGTTTTCTGTATTCTTACATATAAAAAACAACTGTTTCCTCGCCCAACTATCGTACTAGTAGGCTCTTCAGACCATAAACTCACTACAACCAGACATTCAAATAACTTGGCTTTTGATTATTGTTTTTATTCCATTTTCCAGCTTCGATCAATGCTCGAGCTGCCTGTGACCGACAGGTTTGGCACTTTTTCGACAAGGTATAATTGCCCACTTTAGAAACGAGTAGGGGGATGGGGCGAGTTCGGTTTCGCAAAGGCGCTTGGGATCGTTACTGGGGACAGTTAATTGTGATATTTGCTATGTTTCTTTGTATTCTGCAATTAGGGTGTCCCCAGTAACGATCCCAAGCGCCTTTGCGAAACCGAACTCGCCCCAGCCCCCTACTCGTTTCTAAATTGGGCAATTGTGTTCATCGGTTTGAGATTTTACGGAGGTCTTTATTAACAATGTTGTTTGGAGGTTGGGGAAAAAATGTTCAGTTTACGTAAGAGGGATCGAAGTAAGGAAGCATTTCTTTAGTTCTGCTGTTTCTCACCCTCTCTCTCTGCCAAGAATATACTGGTGGTTCGTACCGAGCTTAACTATAAATTACATTTATTAATCTCTGTTCAGACAATTAAAATCCCTGCTCAAATATTCACCTTAAATCCATGACTACGTAAGCGCTTCACTTGATCCTTCATGGGGGCAACAAGCGAAGTAACTTCAATGACAAATGCATTTTTCTTCAAAAAGCCGGAAACAAGCCGCGTGTTGGTTTGAAGGGGCCGCCAGTTTAAAATATCAGTGACGAACACATCTTTCCCACGAATAAAGTTACATAAAGCATTAAGCTGTTCACATTTGAGAGATGGGATTCCAAATTTGAGAGAAATTTCCTCTGCGACGGACTTTACACTTCGATATCTCATTTCAATCGCCATCTCGTTTTGACTTCGTTATGCATAAATAGCTAATTACCAAAAATTTGGAAGTGACGTCACGGACACGGTTTTGGGCTCTGAGTCGCAGACTCTACATGGGGAGAAACGGAAACGATGAAATCGCCGTTCTCACTCAAGTAGGGGATGCTGTACACAGGCTAAGCTGTCATAGGCCAACACAACACTCAAGTCCAGCTTACGGATATTATTCTTAAAAGATGACAGTGATGGTGATTGTCTAATGTTCTCCGGTATTCTTAGCCAAAACTTGGGTCCCATATATCTAATGGAATGTTTAGTATCGAATGTTACGGTTTGAAATCTAGGAATTACAAATTCTTTATTACGTAAGTTATACTTACTGCCAGATATTTGAAATAAGTTACTAATATAGTTTGGGCATAGTTTGTTCTTGGCCTTATACATAAGAGTTGCCATGTCATGGAGTCTTCTGTTCTGTAGGGTGCAGATAGTGCACCTTGCATGTACAGACATGCCTGAGCTCCAAACTAAGTCTGGCTTTACCCTCAGAATTAATAGAGACTGACAGCGGATCGAAAATGGTCGGAGGTTCATCGACTTCAACAATTAAACCTAACTTAACGAGGTCGGCAACGGCTTCGGAAACAAAGGTAGCATTTTGATAGGCTGAATGATTATTACTGAGGCGAACACTAGCGGGAAAAGACTCAAGAGGAAATAGATAGTATCTAAAATCCACAGGGGAGCCTGAATGACTCGCCAAAACTGTAACTATAGAAGTTTCTAATAGAAAGGGAAGTGCTGCGAAGTGAAGTTATTGATTTTTTTTGGCACTTTGAACGACTACGGACAGAGCAGAGTAGAGAGGTTATTGGTATGTAGTCTTTAGTACTAAAATAAAGAATACAATAAAATACAGGTTTTGCACAGCCGGGTCATGTGACTCCATGCAGTGCAATGACTCTGTGGCACCATCTTGCAAGACACATGACTGCAATCATCAAGGGCAGTGGCATGGTACGCAACGTTCATTTCAATTTTCGATAGTTTACACAAAGTTGATTCCAATTTTCAAATTGTGTCACGTTTCTTTCTATTCGGACTCACTAACCCTAAAAACTGGTGTTCTGCGCTTGCGCAAATCTACGAGTCAAACACGTAGCACACAGACAAAGATCTTACTGTCGCAATAGTGCCTAATGTTACTTCACTCAGATCACTGGTTATTCGTGTCATAAATTCTCAATGTTCCGATTTTATCGCAAAGATTTTCAGTAGGCCGATCATTGCCATTGTTGGATCGTGTATAGTTCCTGATATTGATGATTAGTGAACACAAAACATAATTCCAAGATATATATATATATATATATATACAATTTCTGGAAAAAGTGGTTCTTTTGACCCCTCAGTGATCATTCTATTTCAAATCTGCCGCAGTGAGGGAGCGATAAGAGTCGGCTATATTCTCAGGCCGTTGCAAATGGGAAAATCTTCAAACCGAGAAGATATATATTTTTTGAACATGTCTTTTATCGATTAACTCAAGTCTTGTATATTGGAGCCTTCGCAAAAGCTCGACGCAATGACGTTTATTCTCCAATTTCTTTTCTTTTTCCCATTTTTAGATCGGTTTGGGCGCCAGTTTGAGTTAATGGTAGACCTTCGAAGATTTGTTTTTGGCCGCATTTCTGTCTAATAAAATCGACATTCAAGCGTTTGACGATAGTTTGACTTTTGAATGTTTGAGAAATTTGAGACACAGTTGAAGTGATATAAGGTAGGCAAACGTACACACTACTCGCCTTCCTTTTTCTCGGGAAAACAAATGCTCGCACTAAAGTTAAGCACTGATTAGTTTAGGGTTTAGAGTTACAATTCAATTTACAAAATTAATTCAGTTTTAATTGGCTCGCTGACTCGTAGGCTGACTCGCACATTTGTAAACTGATATTCTCTTTCTGTTAAGCCCCGATTAAACGAGCATGAGAGCCATGAGAATTGAGGCATGAGAGTTGTTGAATGAGAGTTTTCTTCAACTCTCATCGACTATCATGCAGCCCGCGGTCAAACGAACAGGAGAGCGCATGACAGTTGAAGTAAACTCTCATCAGCTCTCATGCAAATTAGAATAGGTTCAAATTCGATGAGAGCGCATGAGGGTGGTGCCGAGTGGATGAGAGCTTGCTGTCAAACAAGAGTGAGAGGCTGAACTCTCATGGAGTCTCGTGCGCTCTCACACTTGTTTTATCGGGGCTTTACGGCTCTTCCTCTCCCGCCATTTATTCCACTGCCTGCTTTCTCTCTTCTAGCCATGCTTCTAGACTCGTTTCGTTGAACGATATTGAACCGTGTATCATCGTCTTAAGTCATTCACAATCCTTCTATTTTAAGCTATGTTTGAAGTACTGGAAAAAAACGAAACGGCAGCGAAAACAACAAGTTACCAACTGAAGATTACAAAGGGAACCTTTTGGCCAGACTTTGAAGCAGAAGCTATGGAATAGCTATTGCATGTAGCGTCATTAGCACTTTGATATAATGGGATCACATTACTGAAGTGATATATTTGCGCTGCGTGGTTTTCCTCGATCGAAAACATGGCAGAATTGGAGTGGGGAGGTCACTTTAGACGACTTCAAAGGACAAAATTCTGCTTTCGTAAGCGACTGGCTTAAAAACAAAGGGACTCCAAAAGATTTGTGCTGTATTTGAAGGTATTAAAATAAAATTGTACATTGCCTACGAATATTTAAACTGTCTGTTGAAAACATAAATGCGGTGTCACAACCTAATACTATGTCCCAGGGGTAGGGGCATTTGATCGCCTAATACGACGATGGGGTAGGGCATTTGAACAACATTTTTGGCCCGGGGGATGGGAATTTGAAAAAGCCAAACTCCTAATATTCAAATGCCCAGGGGTTGCCCGGGGGGATTTTGATGTTTCGATTTGATTGGTACATAACAACCGAGTGAATTCTGTTGGCGTGCTCGTTGTATTGGATTCTGCTTTTCGCTGTACAAACAGATACCAAATCTACAAACAGTAAGATGGCCTGGCTGAAGAGAAATCTAGTTCTGAGTTTTCTAGATAGCCGTTACTAATCACCGTATCTTGTGAGTTGCGACACTACACGTCAGTCATACATGCATGCCGGTACATCTTGCATGGTTATACAAATTTAACACTACAATCAGGCAAAGAGTTAATTTAATCTATAGCGAGACTTTGATATGCCAAGGAACTGAAATATCAACACATTACAAGGTGACAGAAATTTAAAGTACTGAGTTTATTGCTGTGTTCCCTAATCAATAAATCTACACTGAATTTCTAGCAGGACCTGAAAAACCAGGACCGGGCTACTAACATTGACCATAACAGTATTCTGCAACTAACAATGACACTCAATATTCTGCAGCCAACCTTGTTCTCACTTGGAAAATGTGAATGCTCTATCTACATGTATCTATCTATCTATTATTCCCATAATTTACTTACTTTATTTGCCACAGAAATAGGAATTACAGATACAGTAGAATGTAATGTATTATTAAAATACTGCAGAAAAAATATCCTAGCGGAGTAACACGCCACAGAGGGATATTTTGTTCTTGGTATAGTTACCTTATTCATAAATATAGTAGGCGAAGTACTCGAGATTACGTGGTCCGAGAGTCTATTCCACTCCCGTTGGAGAGGGGGAGGGGGGTACTCCCTTATGTGGCCTATACGGAGACGTGTCGCTGGACAGGGTACGGTTTTTGGCCTTCTGTCCTGAACAGGGTCTTAAACAGGTCGTCGGTCAACATCAGATCATTTCAGAGACTCCACAAGATCACTGTCACCCAATCATTACAATTACCAATTAGACACTTGAAATTGTGTAAAACAAGATAGTCAGTATTTTGTCATTTGTCCTAAACACGGTCCTAAACTAGAGGGTGTTGTTCTACACAGGGTAGGTATTTAGAGTTTTTCTGTCCTAAACAGGATCAGAGTTTCAAACCTTCACTTCAGCGGCAACACTATACCCAAACATGGGTCAAGTACTCCCCCCCCCCCCCTCCCCGGGATTCCACTCAGGGATAGTTTTAACAAAGAAACAGTTTCTAAACTGCATGCATGGGGTGTAGTTTATACTTAATGCATATATATATAGTTTATGTTCTATTTTGTTTGTTGTTCTGTTGTTGTTGTGTTGTTGTTGTTCTACACTGAAGTGTACATAGTATTGTGAATGCTAGGAACCGAAATGCAGTTTATACACATATGAATAGCCGTAGCTAGCTAATAGGGTTGATTGGTGTTCTACACTAACTCCAATTATTACTTTACACTCTATACCACACAGCAAAATGTGCCACAAATGCTCAAATGAATGCCATAACCGTATAAAACACACATGTATATGTTGTGGTTTAAAAAAAATACTTCAGGTTAAATTTCTCCAAACTAGTTGATTTTTTCAACCTAGTTTATTTTATGTCCAACCTAGGTATTTTTGCCCAAACGGTAATTTTTAGGGTTATTTAATGTAGGGTAGCATTATATTTATCTGTTGTTTAGTGAGAGTTTAGTAAAAAAAATTGGGACTAGCTCTAAACACCCTAAATAACTGAGCACCCGTTGTTGACGGTTAGGGTGTTTTTCAATCTATGGGCAGGGTTTGTAGTGGTTCAGAGGACCATTAAATAAGTATTATATTTATCTGTTGTTTAGTGACTTAGCCGTAAAGAAAAACAAAAATAGTGACGAGCTCTAAACACCCTAAATAAGTGAGTTGAAAAAAAAAACTAGTTTGGACAAATTTAACCTGAAGTTTTTTTTGACCTGCAACAAATACATATACTGATATAGCCACATAGGCATCGCATGTTCGACTCTCGTTCAGAACTTTAATTATTTTGCATAGACAAGAGAATGGTGCACTTTATAGTTTCAGTATAAACGGTATAAACGCTGGGAAATTACCTCCGATCTTGGCTTAATTCGGTCCAGTATCCGCCATCTTTGAGTTTAATGTCACGACGCGACGTATAAAATCGGCTGACTCCACAAAATGTCAGAACCTGAACTGGTGAGCTAAGCGAAACGTGCTCGGTCTTCTCTCGTAAATCCCGAACGAATGCTTGTATTTGCTATAGTGGTTATTTCGGAATATTTACCTTTAACAACACGGCCAAATCCTTTCAAAGCGTCTTTTCCGATGAGTCGCAAACTTGGGCGCGTGCGATAAACTCCGTCAATATATCTTCTGGGAATAGAACACTAATCGGTAAGCCAACGGAGAGTCACCGATGTACACAGAAAAAAACACCATAAAATGATGAATAAATTAGCTCGGACTCACTAACCCTAAAAACTGGTGTTCTGCGCTTGCGCAAATCTACGAGTCAAAAACGTAGCCCACAGACAAAGATCTTACTGTCGCAATAGTGCCTAATGTTACTTCACTCAGATCACTGGTTATTCGTGTCATAAATTCTCAATGTTCCGATTTTATCGCAAAGATTTTCAGTAAGCCGATCATTGCCATTGTTGGATCGTGTATAGTTCCTGATATTGATGATTAGTGAACACAAAACATAATTCCAAGATATATATATATATACAATTTCTGGAAAAAGTGGTTCTTTTGACCCCTTGATCATTCTATTTAAAATCTGGCGCAGTGAGGGAGCGATAAGAGTCGGCTATCTTCTCAGGCCGTTGCAAATGGGAAAATCTTCAAACCGAGAAGATATATATTTTTTGAACATGCTTTTATCGATTAACTCAAGTCTTGTACATTGGAGCCTTCGCAAAAGCGCGACACAATGACGTTTATTCTCCCGATTTTTTTTCTTTTTCCCATTTTTAGATCGGTTTGGGCGCCAGTTTGAGTTAATGGTAGCCTTCGAAGATTTGTTTTTGGCCGCATTTCTGTCTAATAAAATCGACAATTCAAGCGTTTGACGATGGTTTGACTTTTGAATGTTTGAGAAATTTGAGACACAGTTGAAGTGATATAAGGTAGGCAAACGTACACACTACTCGCCTTCCTTTTTCTCGGGAAAACAAATGCTCGCACTAAAGTTAAGCACTGATTAGTTTAGGGTTTAGAGTTACAATTCAATTTACAAAATTGATTCAGTTTTAATTGGCTCGCTGATTCGTAGGCTGACTCGCACATTTGTAAACTGATATTCTCTTACCATAGTGAAGTTAGCAGGCTACTCAGCAGGCAACTCGCAAAATAACGTTTCAGTCCATAACTCCGAAACTAAGCATCCAATAAACACGAAACGTGTACACAAACACAAGTGGCACACAACAAACAATATCACGTGACCAAAACAAATGACGTCATAGGTCACGTGACACATGAGAAAATAAGCTATATTACAAGGAATATAACCAATACAGACTCAATTAATGGTAGACGCATTAATGACTCGACACCAAACTCATATGCTAATCAGATGTGATGACGTCATAGATCACGTGACAGTAAAGAATATTCGTAATAGTACAAGAATCATTAATACAGACCTGAAATTATCAAATATTGATAAATGATCAAACCCACATCATACGCTAATCAAATGTGATGACGTCTATACCACGTGACTACGTGCACTAACCACACCCATAATATGAGAAATCGCGCTTTGTAGATGGACTTGGCATACTCATAATATGAGAAATCGCGCTTTGTAGATGGACTAGACGTACTCATAATATGAGAAATCGGGCTTTGTAGATGGACTATCCACATCCATAATATGGGAAATCGGGCTTTGTAGATGGATCAGCGACAGCCATAATATGGGAAATCGCGCTTTGTAGATGGACTAGGCATACTCATAATATGGGAAATCGCGCTTTGTAGATGGACTAGCCACATCCATAATATGGGAAATCGCGCTTTGTAGAGTATAGTATAGAACTTTATTTTGATAGGGTAACTCCTTCAGCTAATTACAACTTAACTGTTATCAACGGAGGCCCTATACACAACTACTACATCAATGATCAATATTCAAATAAACAAAATATACAAAAATCAAATTATACAGTTTACAATTATACAAATTTAAAACAAAAAAGGAGATATGAATAATCAAAATAATAATAAAAAAGAAACTAATTAATTTACAGACTTTGATTGTATATGATACAGCCATGATAATAAAACGACTTCATGCTGCATTCTAATTTAACACTAGGGACATGTAGGTGATTGCTTCGCCTTGTCAACCTAGCCACAATAGATGGATTAGCCACAGCCATAATATGGGAAATCGCACTTTGTAGATGGCCTACCCACAGCCATAATATGGGAAATCGCGCTTTGTAGATAGACTAGCCGTACTCATATTATGGGAAATCGAGCTTTGTAGATGGACTATCCACATCCATAATATGAGAAATCGCGCTTTGTAGATGTACTAGACGTACTCATAATATGGGAAATCGCGCTTTGTAGATGGACTAGCCACTGACAGCCATAATATGGGAAATAGCGCTTTGTAGATGGATTAGGCGTACTCATAATATGGGAAATGGGACTTTGTAGATGGACTATCCACATCCATAATATGAGAAATCGCGCTTTGTAGATGGACTAGCCGTACTCATATTATGGGAAATCGCGCTTTGTAGATGGACTATCCACATCCATAATATGAGAAATCGCACTTTGTAGATGGACTAGGCGTACTCATATGTAAAATCGGGGTTTGTAGATTTCTCATATTATAGCTGTGGCTAGTCCATCTACAAAGCGCGATTTCCCATATTATGGATGTGGATAGTCCATCTACAAAGCCCGATTTCCCATATTATGAGTACGGCTAGTCCATCTACAAAGCGCGATTTCTCATATTATGGATGTGGATAGTCCATCTACAAAGCCCGATTTCCCATAATACGAGTACGGCTAGTCCATCTACAAAGCGCGATTTCCCATAATATGAGTACGGCTAGTCCATCTACAAAGCGCGATTTCCCATAATATGAGTACGGCTAGTCCATCTACAAAGCGCGATTTCCCATATTATGGCTGTGACTGGTCCATCTACAAAGCCCGATTTCACATATTATGAGTACGCCTAGTCCATCTACAAAGCGCGATTTCTCATATTATGGATGTGGATAGTCCATCTACAAAGTCCGATTTCCCATATTACGAGTACGCCTAATCCATCTACAAAGCGCGATTTCCCATATTATGGCTGTGGCTAGTCCATCTACAAAGCGCGATTTCCCATATTATGGCTGTGGCTGGTCCATCTACAAAGCCCGATTTCACATATTATGAATACGCCTAGTCCATCTACAAAGCGCGATTTCCCATAATATGAGTACGGCAAGTCTATCTACAAAGCGCGATTTCCCATATTAAAGCTGTGGCTAGTCAATCTGCAAAGCGCGATTTATCATATTATGAGTATGCCTAATCCATCTACAAAGCCCGATTTCCTATATTATTGATGTGGCTAGTCCATCTACAAAGCCGCGATTTCTGATATTATGGGTGTGGTTAGTTCACGTAGTCACGTGGTATATGACGTCATCACATTTGATTAGCGTATGTGTGTTTGATCATTTATCAATATTTGATAATTTCAGGTCTGTATTAATGATTCTTGTACTATTATTACGAATATTCTTTAGTCATGTCATCTATGACGTCATCACATCTGATTAGCATGAGTTTGGTGTCGAGTCATTAATGCGTCTACCATTAATTGAGTCTGTATTGGTTATATTCCTTGTAATATAGCTTATTTTCTCATGTGTCACGTGACCTATGACGTCATTTGTTTTGGTCACGTGATATTGTTTGTTGTGTGCCACTTGTGTTTGTGTACACGTTTCGTGTTGATTGGATGCTTAGTTTCGGAGTTATGATCTGAAACGTTATTGTGCGAGTTGCCTGCTGAGTAGCCTGCTAACTTCACTACGGTGAATTTTAGCAGTCTTTAGGAGTGGCCGGTAGCGCGGTGACATTCATTATCTGCTCCCCTAGTATATATATATGTAATTTTATATTTATATTTTTATTTTTCTCGTGTATGTAAATTAAAGAAGTTGACCTCTACTTATTCATGTAACTCACGCTTACAATTTAGTCTGCTGTTCTGCAGGTTCAGAGTACTAATAGATGAGTGTCTCAAATGTATGTTTATATTTGTCCCATATTATAAGTTGTATCCTGTCCACCTATGATGGAGCTATCACTATATTTCTCTACTGTTCTTTCTACCATGCGGCAATTTATCGCAGCTCGCTGATCGCGTCCATATTGGTATTCGGTTGGATTAAAGATTATTAACTGAACTTCCTGTTGGTTATCTCTATTTAAAAGCGTTTACCCTCCTTCCCAAAACTGCAGTCTGCTCATTATATTACAGAACTATAAAGGAAACTGCTGTTAGCCTTTAATTTCTCGAACCAAAACCTCGGCCGTGACAGGATTCTTGTTTACCTTGAGAGTTGAATATTGCTTCGGTCATCATAAATTATTCTGTGCTGAGTGTTTATTTCTCGGGGGTATTTCTGGCTTCGTGTTGGCGAGCGACAGTGTCGGCTCTCACAGTTCAGGAGTTCAGATGTCTTCAGACTTCGATAGAGGAGAGAAACCCATAACTGCTCAACCACAGTATATATAGATTTGATAGTAAATCGCTGAATTTCGCTATAAATCAGCTATTCAGTATACCTGTATAGTATAACATACAGAGGTCTCGATACGAGATCGGGAAATCAACCAAAAACACGGTCAAAATTATTTTAGTCTTGGCCTACAGATCACGGTGTTTGCACTGGTATGTATTATGACCGAGTGTAAAATGAAATGTGGCATAAAACCTACGAAACGTACCTCAAACAAGAATACCGTCCGATGGCGAAATCTATTAGCGCCACGAGGTCAATTAATGCATAATTTAACGCATGCGCAGAAATTTTGTTGCACCGAACAAAAACGGCCTGCAGATTTCAACTCAGGCCTGCCGCAGGCAACCCGAGTAATTACAATAATAGAAAGAAATAAAAGTAAATAATTTAGTGTTAAATACAGAACATAAATACGTTTGTAAACTAGAGTGCCAGTGTGCAGTGAACAAAGTAGCTAATGCTTTCGAGTTTTTAACTGCTACATTAAAGTGCAAGTATCATGCCAAAAAACACATAAAATTGTATTGTACTATTGTGAATATTGTAAAACTGCAGGGACCAACGGACGAAGTATAATACCGGATCACCTTGGAGGGATCTAATCAGCGAAAATGTGTAAACAGTAACAACGAATAAAGGCTGATTATACGGTAATGGTAATTTATATGAACCAATATTTCGGCTGGCACGGCCAACCTTCTTCAGGGTCTACAAGTGAACTAGCAAGAAAACGTTAAAAATTCAAAAGTATGGAATCGGACACTGTGGTATAAAATTACAAACATGGCGATTACAAGAGTCATGAGCGTGATGATAGACGGAGGAATAATACAGGAGCTAAGTAATATGATATGTAGTAGATATTTACAGTTCTTCCTTTCTATTAAATACCTTTAGGTTCTAGTGTTTGACCTTTATCAATAAGATGTGCTTCGCGAGCTTTGCGTACACTATCTCGATTAGAATGAATTAGTTCTAAAGGAATTAATTGCATGTCATTAGGACAGTGATTATTGGTGAGGAAATGTTCTGAGACAGCAGTGGTTTTTTGTACTATTGTGTTTGTTTCTCACAAAAATGTATTAATCTTGCAGATTTGTAACATTTCTGGCATTTAATCCCTAATTTTGGTTAGTTTTCATGGATCCTGTGACGTCATAAGATGAATCAACTCCCTCCCTAGAGAAAACTACTACAATAGAATCCCGTAGGTTTTCATCATGACATCACAAGATTAATCAATCCCGTTATTCGGGTAACTTTTATTCTAGTTATTCTAATTGAATAGTTGCTCCAGTCTCTGGAAGAAAACGAAATTAGACAACTGAAGTATATTAGAAATAGACTATTTGGAGCAAAAAGAGTTAATGTTGTTTTATGGCGCTATTTGAGCTTAATTACTCAGAAAAAATATGTAATTTACATTGTTTCGATATATAGAATAAATATTTGTGAAGTTGAACTTAAGTTTGTTAAAAAGGACACACCACGCAAAAAAAGAAGAGATAAAGAAATAAATTAAATGGAAGAATTAGGAGGGACTTTGTTGGTTAAAGTGCCACTACGATCAAATTTGACATATCAATGTTTTTGCATATTCATAAAGTAGAGTTGTTATATTATTACCAGTTCAAATCGCTTTTGGATACGACGAGAGGAAGTCTTATTTTCTGACCTCCGAATATTAAATCTAAACGTCCGCCATTACTGGAGTTTAGCTTTATACAAAAAGGTTATTCAGCGGAAGTGACGTCATACACACAACGCTCGCCTGCACAACACAACGCCTTGGCATATTTCTACTGAAAACGTCTTCACATGTACAACAAGAAAGTTATGTTTATCTTTGCGAGGTTGGCTACTCTTTTATGCACACTATTTATCGCAACGTGGTTGTCATGTTAAGTGTATGACATCACTTCCGCTGAATAATGAGAACGGCTTCCAGTATTTTACCGGTAAACTCTCCTAAAATCTTGTAGTTTAACTTACATTTGGGAATATGTTTTACTATTTCGGATAGTTTTTCTAACACTATTGACCTATTGACACTGAAAAAAATGGCAAATCGAAATAGTACATTTTCGTCGTAGTGGCACTTTAAGGAGATAGGCTTTATACTGTTTGAACAGGCACTTCATTGAAATAAGCGCAAAAGTATCTGTCGACGAACAACTGAATGGATGTTACTTTGGAGGATGTTATACCACCAGTAACAAGTGTGTTTGAGTTTAACCTTGTTCCTGTTAACAAAGTTACTAAGCCGTATTAAAAAACCTTAGCGGTTCTAAATCACCAGCTGGCTTAGACAGAACTGATTCCTCCAAAAATGGCAGCGCCTGTTTTATCACCATCTCTAACCCATTTATTCAATTTATCTTTAGAACAATTGGACAGACGCCAAGTCTGCATTGTAGGCGACTCGTTCTCGGACGAAGTGGTTTTAACCAGTGGTATAACCAGTGGTATACCTCAATGGGTCAATTATTGGACCACTATTATTTTTAATATATATAAATGATTTACACTAATCAATACATTATTCAAATTTTAAAATGTATGCCGATGACGCCAGTATGTGTGTATCTGGAAGAGACATACTTGAAGTTGAATCAAAACTTCAAAAACTCATGAATAATTAATAAGCATTTTGTCCAATCAGATGAAGCAAATCAGTCACGTGCATGCTCCTTTACACCTGATAAAATCTCATCATTCTAAAATGCCCGCGGAGGGATTTGAATTCTGGCCCAGAGCATAGTTAATAGAGTGGAATGGTTAGGAAACCCGGCAAACTTCAAAGGGGCTAACAAAGGCGCTGCGATTTAGGTTGGAAGGGGTAAGACAAAAGATTGTGCACGGTTATAGTTCATTAGCGTCCCCTCAACGACTGAACTCAAGTTCAAGTTCAAGTTCAAGTTTTATTTCACACTATTTTTCTTTTTGAATTACAATAAGGGAAATATGATTAACTAAACGTATATATATAATAGATAAGGTAAATTAAAGTATGAGATGGGAGTGACAGTGCACAGTGGACAAAGTAGCCTGGAGGCTTTCGAGTTATTCACTGTTTTAATTAAATTTAGGCTTATATGTTATAGTATGGTAATAGCTGATATTAGTGAGTAGAAATAATGTTGTACAATGGCGAGTTGAACCTAAGTTTGGTTAAAAAAAGAAAAAAAGAAATATCACACACAAATATAGAAAAAAACAAGACAAAAAAGAGAGAAAGAGAGGAAATACGATAAAGGAGAAATTTATATGGAAATAGCTTATATGATGTGTTATTGTTTTTAAAGATTAGGATTAGGAGGGACTCTGGAGCTTGAGAAGGTAGGATTTATATAGTTTCTTGAATTGTTTCGTGTTTGTTGTTTGCTTAAGCTCATAGGGGACGGATTCCCATATTTTACAGGCTGTATATTTAAATGTAAATTTTCCCATGTTTGTTCTTACATTTTGGCAATAAAGATTATTTTTGGCAGCATATCTTGTGTTGTAATTGTGTATCTTGGTAACTGGAGTTAGGAAGTCATGGAACACAGGTGGCGTATCAGATGGATTACGAAGAAGCTTATGTGCAAATGTACAAAATTTTAGTTTAAGTATGTTTTCAAATTTGAGAATGTTAAGAATTTTAAAATATGGATTAGCTGATTCTTTGTTATTGGCAAAAAAAATGCTACGGACACATTTATTTTGTTTAGTGTATATTTTTTCTAAATTAGTGGTATATGGGTTTCTATTGGCTGAATGATTAACACATTGGAATTTCTATTGTCTTTTGTGCACGTTCAAGGTTGAAAAAAGCTAACAAAGACCTATAACAAAGAAGGTCGCTGGGTTTCCTAACCATTCCACTCTATTAACTATGCCCAGAGGGAAACGGGGTTAATGATTGAGACAATGGAATTTCTATTGACTTTCAGCTTTCTCATTGAATTGCTAATTAGGATGAACGTTTTATATAAAGAATACTAATGAACTAATTAAGAATTCACTGATAAAGACCCAAAGATAGAAAAAAGTACACGGAACATAAGGTACCTAGATAATAAATTTTGCACTAAATTTACTAATATCAGCAGACTACCGAGATACACAGATAATATTTTTTAAATGAAGTTATCCAACTACCATTACTTGTTTACCGAGCCACTATTTAGTTCCAATTATGAAACCAAACTCAAAGCCGTAAAATAATAAAAACGTGCATTAAACTTACATATTTTGTGCCGGAGCCAAAAATTTAGAGTCTGCCGTCATGTCAGTCACATCGCTTTCCAAGTCTTGAACTTTATCGAGGTAAACCACGACACCAAATCCTTCAAGTGCAGATTCTTCTTGCATTGCGAAACGCCGCTTCAAACAACATAGTATGGTAATTTCTTCATGTCATTCCCTTGAGATGTTCGTAATTCCAGGCGGTGATTACTCGAATATTTTGCATGGCGTTGTGAATACAAAGGTTCAATGGTTCATTAAGTAACCATTCCCTTGAGATGTGCGTCTTTCTTTCATTGCATTCTTAAAGCGTTTTTGAAGCCGGCTTCGCCCTCGAATTTTTAAACTTGATAAAACACTGCTGTTCGTGTTTTAAACAGTATTTAAAATGACCTAAGCAAAATCAACGACTGGTTCACGGCTAATAAACTGAACCTTAATACTGTGAAAAGCGAGTTTATGATTATTGCCAATGCTCAAAAACAAAGAGCTCTATACCAGTTATTACAATTGGGGCACACAACTTAAGTCTCGAACACAAAATACTTAGGTATGGAAATTGATGACAAACTTTCTTGGTGTAATCATGTTGATAAAATTTGTAAAAAAGTGTCATCAGGTATAGGTGTGATAAAGATAAGGAGGCCTTTTGTCAATGTCGAAACGTTAAATGTCATTTACAAATCTCTCGTCCAATGTCACTTCGACTACTTTAGCTCTGTGTGGGATAATATCGGATTGACTTTAGAAAATAAACTACAGAAACTACAAAATAGAGTTGCGAGGGTAATAATGTAATCTTCTTATGACATACGATCCCATACTCTTCTTCAACAACTTGGATGGGATGATCTACAAACTAGAAGAAATAAACATATGATAATTATGATGTATAAAATCCATCACGGTTTATGTCGATCAATGTCCACACACTACGTTTTAAGACGTGTTAGTCAGAATAACTATTCTATACCACGTCCTAATCGTGGATACCTAAAAAAGAGTTTCAGTTACAGTGGTGCCCTGCTGTGGAACCAATTATCTAAGGCCCGTAAAGACTCTGTCTCCTTTGACGCTTTTAAATCATCTCTTTGTAAAACTGACCTGTTTGTAAATTATATTTTCCACCTCCAATCGATTACCCTGCGAGCAGAGGTTTCTCATCTCTCTGCCTTTCCTGTCGCCGAGAGAAACCTCTGCCACGAAACGATTGCTTTTCCCGTTGAACATGCGCACTTGCAACCTCCAAAATCTTGGAGGTAAACCACGTGATAAACCAGATACCAAACCGGTTTTACCTGTTTGATATCACTCGGGCATGACTTTTTGGCGATCTTTGCTGGTTTTGCAAGAGCCCACAGTATCCTTCGCAGCCGTTATTTATGTCGTCACGCGTTTGTTGTTTGCCGACGATTGATACGAACGGGCTTCAAACTACGGCTTTGACTTCTCCTTACTTTCCTGAACTGCACAGAAGACCTTGAAATTACAGTTCAATAAATCTACCTTAATTTATCCTAAAGAAAGCTTTGATTTATACATTAATGTTATTTTCTCCACTGCCGTTTATAACAATAGGAAATGGACAATCTGAAATCTACACACAATTTATTCTACAATGTTTACCGTCTCGTTTTTTTCGGCCAATGGTAATCCAGATACCGTGGCGCATGCTCAACGCGAAAAGCAATCGTTTCGTGGCAGAGGCCCGGGGGGGGGGGGGACTCCCCATAAAAATAGACGGGGGTGCTCGACGTGAGAAATGAAATTCACCCCTAAAAGATAGCAATATGGGCGTGGCTCACAAAAAAAATTACCCCTAAAAGATAGCACTCCAAAAGACAAATTTGTGCAAACTAAAGGAAATAAGAGACAAAGCTCTGCCCCATAACCTCGTCTTTAATATTGAGATGGATCAAACTCTATATCGAAGCCGTAAATACCGATTCAACTTGTGGGGTCTCATGCTCGAGGATCCAGCACTATTTTTTCTCGGCCACAAAGATTTTGGGTCTCGGAGACCCCTAAAAGATAGCAGACCTTTGGAAGACCCCTAAGAGATAGCACTGCTAACGATTTTAACCCCTAAAAGATAGGTCGAGCACCCCCGTCTATTTTTATGGGGAGTCCCCCCCCCGGGGGCAGAGGTTTCTCTCGGCGACAGGAAAGGCAGAGAGATGAGAAACCTCTGCTCGCAGGGTACCAATCGATCTTTCTGAATCAGCGTTTTTAAAGATAGCTTGCTCTCCAGCATCCATGGCAATACCTTTCCCATGGAGATCACGAGCTCATTTCATTCGTTAACGAAGTATTATGTCAGCCGTTTCCTCTACAATAGGCCATCTTGACGATGTTGCATGCGCACGCATTAGTACAATAATAGACGCGAGCTGCTAAGACTCGTTCTGGTTCACCAGCCTTTTGTTATTTAAAACATAACCATTGTTCTAGCTGCCGCAACATCGTCAAAATGGCCTATAGCGCAAATAAGAGAAGGGTCCAGGGTCGAGAATGGCCTATAGCGGGAAACCATTCTAAAAATAACAGTAACTTGTGAGAACGCTGTGACATAGTATGTGGGATGGACGCTCCTAGTTATGGACTCCTGACGTAGACTAAACTCGCGAAATGTTTTATCTTCGCATATCAATAAAATAGCAAGCAAAAATGTCGTTTTGAACTTCCCGCGGCCTCTTCCATATTAGGAAAATTCCCTATTTGGAAGAGCTGCCAGGACATTCAAAATGGCGGTTTCTAGGTCCCAGACCTCTAAATCGACACTCGTTGTTTGATATGTAAACAGTGAAACCAACTAATATTTCAATGGACCTTTTGGTATATACTTCATGGTAGTATTTCGTTCCATATATAGTCTCCCTGCATAATACTGTAAAACAGAAGAGAAAATGATTATGCAGGGAGACTATATGGAACGAAACACTACCATGAAGTATATACCGGCCTTTTGCAGGAATGCAATCACGTGGTTGTCAGTGGATGGCAAAAAAATATGTCGTCATTTATTTAAATGCACGAGATCGGTAGTGTTACTGATTAGAAAATCCTGTTTGTAAATGCTATTTTTCACCTCCAACAGCTACAATGATCACGGCTAATGTTTTAGCTTAGTTCAGTCAAGCTCTTTCTAGTCGTGCTGAGAGCCTACATCTTCGAATTTTCACACCGGCTTAACTTGTATTAGATACAGTGTGTGTGCAGTCCCTCCAGTCGAGTTTACCTACTAAAGTCGATCGTTTATTTAGGTCAACATCTGTCTCCCGTCTCCTCAGTTATATTAAAGCTTTGGGCATAACATTTGATCAATTTTTTTCTTGGAAACAAAAGCTTTATATTTTAAAAATTAGGTGTTCTAAGAAGAGTAAAGGCTTTTCTAAATCAAGAGACCATGATTTCCCTTTTTAATTATCTTGTTTTGCCTTATTTGGACTACTGTTGTGAAGTTTGACTGACAAAAGTCATCAATGAAAATGTCCCAGAATTCATCAATTTGCCCCTATTCACGGCAGTCCTTTAATTCACGCTCACTGAATAAGAGTGGAGGTATGCACCGCGCCCTGCAATTGAACGTTTAATAGAGCATAACACCCAATGATCCGAAGCACATGCAAATACTAAAACTCTATCCCCTACACTTAAACCAAGAAGACCGGCCATCTCGTCACTCAAAACTTAAGTGAAGGGCTGGAGGGGAAGGCGACCGCGAAACCCGCGAGACCAGCTCCGACAGTCCCCTTCTCACTGACTGTATTTAGAAACTCGCTTCCAAAACAAGGTCCGAGTGTTTTAGATGGTTTCTCAAACTCCACTTTAATGATAAAATTAGCGATCTAAAAGTTTGAAATGCGAGCTGTATTTGGAAACGATTTCTAAATACTCGTCATGGTCATGATTTCTATTGTATTCACCTCATGAATTTTGATAATGTCACTTCACGATACTGTTGTTATGCATCAGTGCAGTAGCTGTATCAGTAGATACCGGTTTTACGAGAAAAAATAGCTCCAAACCGGATTTCCAAGTTATTGACAAACGAACCCGGATTTTCTCCCTGTTTGATTATTCTGAATCGTCTATAACTCGGAATTCGACGGCATATTTTTACCAAAATCCGGCGGATGAATCACGGTTTCTGGGAAACACCTACCCCTCCCCCACACTTCACCCTAACCTTTAATGGTAAATCATTAATAAAACGATGCATATACAAGGAGGGGTGGATGGGTAGTTTCCCAAAAACTGGGATTGAGCCTGTAGCGCCTCGCATATATATGACGTCATACACAAGAGTGTCCCTGGCCCGTCGACAAAGTAAGCATCCACATTTGACAATCGTGAAGAGGTCTTTTGTGAAGGCTAACCGGGGGTATCAAGTATTAACAATATGTATCAAGCTGTCATTACTCGGGCTGCCTGTGGCAGCACCGAGTCTTAAAATGCAAGTCGTAATTTTTTTAATTTTTTTTGTTGGGTGTCGCAAAATTTCTGCGCATGCGTTAAAGGTCAAATTCACACCAATCAGATTGCACTGTGCTGATCACGCAACAATCGCCAGGTTAATTTATTTACATAATTTAATACAGTAAAGCAAGATGGCGGAGGACCCGCGAGGAACTTTCTCTCTAATTTGGAGTCTCATCTCTCAAATGTAAGCCAATTTAATGTTTTATTTAACTTCACCCGTGCGAAAGCCTTCCAACAGGCTCAGGATATTTCAACTGGCGCTATTGTCGGAGCCGAAGGACCGCGTTTTTTACCCAGATGGCTAGTGATTTTATTATACGACACGTACGACGACCTGAAGCCAGTGTAGGGGCCAGGATCGGAAAGCTACTGAAATTCGAAGAAATACATATTGGAATCTATAAGCCATCGGCTCGCTGTGCTGCATTTAAAACATCCGAGGAGAACATCTTATTTTCGGTGAAGGCACTTCAAGACCAATATTATGAGTCTCTTAAAAACTGTCAGAGATTTAAATTTACCGTAAGTTGGATCAGAGAGTATTGAGATCAAGTTATTTCGTTCCAGCGAGGATATTGACCTAGAGGAAACGGTACAAGCTGTCGAAGGATTTTACTTATAATCATCCACGTCTACTTAACAGGAATAGTTATGTGCCAAGGCATGGGCAAATATAGAGTTTCCCAGATTACAGATGAAAGTAGAGAACTTAATGAACGAAGAAACAGAGGTCACGCGCGACATGCTTGATAACATGAACATGTTCAACACTTTATGTTATACTAAGAAAACAAAACGAATTACAGAGCCTGCAAGTTCACAAGTCAATGAAAAACCCCAAGAGCCTGTAGTTTTGGATCAACATATCCTTGAAACTCCAAAAGCAACATACACATGAGTCAAATTCAAACCGGAAGAGACGGAATTCTTTAGATTCTTCACGAGGATAAAAATATTTGTTAGCCCGCAATAAGAACTCTCTCGCTGCTTTAACGACCTTGATTTGTAACATGGAGGCTGACCTAACTGATATGGGTAATGAATTCTTACTCTCGTCACATCAAAACACGAATCAAGAAACCGAACTCAGTCATTTGGAAGACAAATTATTGCAGCAAGATAATATATACAAGACCGAAATCAAGATGCTGTCATCTCGAATATATTATTGACCTAGAAGTTGAAAATGGCGAGTTGAAAGCGGATATAACTTAAAGCTGAGATCCGACTTTCAAACTTAAAAAAAAAATCAAGAATACAAAAAAGAAGACAATGTTCCGAGACTACCCAACTTACTGAAGCTTATCAGTTTGTTCAAGAGCCATATTTCTTACATGACAACCCGATCCCTATTCATCAGAATACATTTTCTGTGTTAAATGACGAGAGTTTACAATCACCTGACCGACAACCCACTACTAAAGAAAGGGACCATGAAGTACGGTAGTACGCAGGGCTTCAAGTGGCCAGGGTAAAAAATATAGGGATAAATATAGGACATTTTTCAGGAAAATATAGGGCTAATATAGGGCAAAATGAAGAAATATAGGGAAATATAGGGAGATAATATAGACGAAGTTGGCGATGTTTTCCATCCATTAGCTGGATTTTAAACAACAACAAACACATGAACATATAAAAATTAATGCAATGGCTCTTTATCTCTCGATGTCGATTTTCTTGCAGTGCCGTGAACGTTCTATTAAGCGCCCATGGCAAAATAGCCGGCATTTTTCATTTCTTATTAACAAAAACAGTTAGAAGTACATGAAATATCCAATAATTGTATTCGTTTTTTAGTTAGTAGAAAAGAAATTATAGAAATATAGGAAATATAGGACATTTTAGAAAATATAGGGAAATATAGGGAAATCTAAAAAATATAGGAAATATATGAAATATAGGGACACTTGAAGCCCTGTAGTACGGTTAATTCTCGGGTTCAAAACAATGAATATATGCCTGCTCAAATGCAGTGTGTTAAACGAATAAGTAGTGTTTAAATTAAAAGGTCAACATACGAGAAAAAGAAAACTATTAAATTACATATATACTGGGGGGCAGAGAATGAAAGTCACCGCGCTACTAGCCACTCCTAAAGACTGCTAAATTCAGCTAATAATTCTTCCCTTTGGTTAATATTAGAGGATTAAGAGGATTTCAAATGAAACTGTATTTCATCTTCAATCTAATGTGGCCCGAGTGAAAGCCCAGATGGGCTCTTGTTTAATTATAAAACTGCTTTCCGTGTGTCTCGCTCCGTTGCCTCAGTTACGGCCAAGGTAGGTGTTCTGCATCTGCGACTTATAATCTCTTACAGTTACATTTTTACTTGAAGTACAGTACCTAACCCTTCTTGCAATTTTTATACCTATGAACTTCGGAAAAGATTTTAGTACTTCTTTGAATTAATTATTGGTTTACAGAGAATGCTCTAGACAAATGCTAGACAAACAACTACCACATGCTAGGATAAATAGTGATACAAATGCAAATACTCCGTATATAACAATTCGCCAACACCTTAGTACAGTTTGTGCATTTGATATAACTCATTCGCGATCACTATGTTTCTCTAGTTCAATCTGTCCAAACTAATCATTTAACTGTCTGTAAGAATCGAAGAAAACTGAAAATTCGAGGTCAAACTCAACATATCGAATTCACTTATTCTGTGTAGTGGTAGGCAACAGTAACTGCTCAAGGTATGTAAACGTTATATCGTTGCTGTAGTCAGTGGTTTGTACAGCTGTGTCCTCTTTCTAGAGAAATGAACGAAACAGATTTGACCCTCGCTGTATAAGATAAATGTACCTTAGGTTCTGTGTATGCTAAGTGTGTTTTCATTAGGTCTCCGATCGTAAATGAATAGCTTGAGTGTAAACATTGTGGTAATAGCAGACATCATGCATGGGGGCTCCGTTCGGACCTTTGGTTTGTATGTGGTGTGAGAAAGGCATTCATACTTAGACCAATCAAAATCGGATATGTCTACATGAAACATGGAGGAAGGGGAGGTTGTATAAGTTGGAGAAGACTGATTGAAAACTGCTGCGAAATTGCTTAAATGATAAATCTTTAAGAAATGCGAGTGTTTGTACGGGAGATTTTGTTCGCTGTATATTTGAGCGAATCTTGATTTAGTTATTTCATTTTTCAAAAATCGCAACCTTGTGAAAGCTGCTGAATCATGGAGAATTGTTTTGAAACTGTAAGCGTTTTTATTTTAGACCTCGGAAACTTGTATTTGAACTCCAGAGCCTTCGTTCTTTCGACCAGCGGAGCATAACGTTTTGCTGCGGTGTACATTTAAGTGTCAGACGTTCTCGCTGGTAATTTTTCTGACGGGGTAATGGAATCCCTGTGGTTTAGACTCTGTAAATACTTTCTTTAGAAACTGAACTCCATCGCTTATCTGCAAGCTCTTTTTTGTAATGTTTTTGATGAATCGTAAATGTATCTCTAAATAACTTATTTTTATCTATTGATATTATATTATTACATTATTATATTATTTTATCGATTGATACAGTTATCTCACATACCTATTTATTGTATAACTTATCGAGCATATTTATTGTATTAATTTAGTAGTGATATTATTGTTTCCCTCGTTAAATAGTTTATTGTATTGTACTGATTTGTGACGTAACCGCTCATCCCAGAGCACAGAAGCGGTTAAGCAAAACAAAGGCATTATCTGCGACTTATAATCTCTCTCTCTTACAGTTACTTTTTAACTTAAGGTACACCTAACCCCTCTTGCAGATAAATTCATAACATTTCGTAGCGATTCAACCTTATCGTTTCACTTTTTCTTTCAATATTGTATACGAAGATTTTTCCAGGCCCGAAAAAGAAATGGCGCTTTCACCTGGCATAAAGTTTGCCTAACATCGAAGACAAGAACCCATGCCAGAAAAGTTTGGTTTAGCTCGGACCGTAAACCTTCGCACTTCATTCCAAAACAACATCGAACATATTTTATCCCGCAAGACTGTTGAATCCAGAATTTGTTGTGGTTTCTGCTTGCCAGAGACCAAGTTTCAAGATGGTTCCGCGGAACTCTATTATGGGCCACAACAAAACCTAACGCTACGCGAAATGGGCGCGAAAACGAGACGCTGTTTTGAACGGTTCGGCTGCTGTTAAACGGTAGAACCATTATTTATTGACTAGCAATGCCTCTATTGCATCCAGGCCAAAAAAAAGCTGTTAGAATGAATCAGTTATGATGTCCGATAATAGGTTAAGCCGTCCGATAATAGATTTGTCAATAACTGACTTCTGCAGTCGATTTTCAGGGAGAATATTGAAATTCAAAAGGAATCAGGTTATGATCCATTGATCACAAATATTATATGTAAAAAATGAAAGCATTATAAGAAAATGATACTTAATTACTAAATATCAGATCTACCAACACACAGCTAATTCTCGATAGCTGGCTCATAGCATAGACTCTTCCACAGACCCCGCTCGGCCGTTGCACTTTCCCCACGCAAAGGGCACACCGCGGCAAAACGGTATGCTCCGCTGGCCAAAAGAACGAAGGCTCTGCTATCAAATACAAATTACCGAGGGTTTCAACTTTTTTAGTAAATAATTTTATAACTTAGTAAACTCACAGTGAATTACAAATTAAGAAAACTTCAACCTGTTAAAGTTTTAGGCTTAGCTTTTAAGTAGTTTTCTTATTTTTTGACAAAACAGTTCACAATGGACACTTTTAAGCAGAAATTTTAAAATCACGGGTATGTGCCTGTTGTTTCATTTCAGGTTTCGCGGGAAACTGGGGGCGGCCGCGCGCCGACAAGAAATAGCAAATACGCATGCGCGTAACGTTTTGCCGCGGTGTGCGCAAAGGGTCTGTTACAGTACAATGGTATCGCGATTTTGATTGGCTAGTCAATCCGCCTTGTAACCGATGCTGCTATTGGTTGATGCATAATCTGCTGACTGGGGCCATGTAACGGAGAAATAAGCATTTGAAAATACGGTATTTCTTTTAATAAGCTATCGCTTTCTAAAATAAACCAGACAAAGAACGGTACAGTGGCTGAAGTCAAAGCAGGCGACTGTGGGTTAGCAAGCCGGCCAAGTTGATATGTAAGTCACGTTTTATAGGTTTGTATACAAGTTTAGTACTCGAGTCAAATTTATTTCAATATATATGTATACACGGTACAAACATTTTTAGCGATTCTCTTTCCTAAGCTTACATACATTTATACCGTAAGTTAATGACTCGAATAATAAATCTACTCTATCTTACTGGATTCACTGTTTGTTTTTTATTAGACTGATACCAGAAACGGGTTTCATTTAGGATCGAAGCAAGCGGTAAAATTTATGTTGCCGAGTTGCCGTCTCGGGGTCGCTTTACCGCCTGTTTTGGGGTCAGTATTTTACGTTTGCTGCATTCTTCAAACATTCACTCAACTTATTTCAGTGGCCTACTGCCATGCTTAAAATCTACCGAGAACCGACTCCGGAATTTTCTCATTCGAATCATGTTGAAACATTTCATGTCCTTTTATCTATTCGGTCTGCCTGTGTTTGCCTCGCAATGCCTGCTGGGTCCAGGATGTTCTGGACCCAGCATGCCTTGCAGGATTGTACTGTAACAGACCCTTTGCGTCGGGAAAGTGCTACGGCCGAGCGGGGTCTGTGGAAGAGTCTAGCTCATAGTACTAAGTGCACATGCGTACAATATTATCTGTAGGTTATGACGTCACACTACTATTATCTGTAGGTATTATCTGCAGATAACGCTTGATAATAAGAAAGTACGACCTGATATGTTTCTCGAACCTTTTTGATAAAGGATAACAAAAATAAAAGTAGATTACGAAAGCTTATTCTAGAAACTTGATTTCGGTAACAGTTAAAGGGGCTGTGTCACGGTAATAGACTTTCTATTCGCGTTCCAGGCCGGAAACAGCTATTTCCACCGATTTGATATGAAATAATGAAATTCTCGGCCATGTGGGATGCTTAAAATCAAAGCAAATATGCAAAAAATGACTAACAAATAGTGTATATAAAGTCTCCAGGGAAAATATTGAAAATCCATTCAATCAAGCATTGAGGGAGGGACGTTTAACTGTTTGTATCCAATTAACAGCCAATAAACGAGCGATTACTCGATACATGCGCAGTACCATGACATAGCCCCTTTAAGCAAAGGTCTCGGAATTGTTCTAGTTTCAATCATCCCGCTGTCACGCTGATGTTTCAACTGGCTTGTTTGTTACACTAAGAAATTGTTCATATTTATTCATTCGTTCGTTCGTTCGTTCGTTCGTTCGTTCGTTCGTTCGTTCGTTCGTTCGTTCGTTCGTTCGTTCGTTCGTTCGTTCGTTCGTTCGTTCGTTCGTTCGTTCGTTCGTTCGTTCGTTCGTTCGTTCGTTCGTTCGTTCGTTCGTTCGTTCGTTCGTTCGTTCGTTCGTTCGTTCGTTCGTTCGTTCGTTCGTTCGTTCGTTCGTTCGTTCGTTCGTTCGTTCGTTCGTTCGTTCGTTCGTTCGTTCGTTCGTTCGTTCGTTCGTTCGTTCGTTCGTTCGTTCGTTCGTTCGTTCGTTCGTTCGTTCGTTCGTTCGTTCGTTCGTTCGTTCGTTCGTTCGTTCGTTCGTTCGTTCGTTCGTTCGTTCGTTCGTTCGTTCGTTCGTTCGTTCGTTCGTTCGTTCGTTCGTTCGTTCGTTCGTTCGTTTATTTACTTGTTTTACACTTATTACAAGACAAACTTAGTTTCATATCTCTTTATAATCTATAGTTTAAAAACGCTGTTTGTTTTGTTTGGTAATGTTGTGCTTTTGTTTTACCTTATTAGAAAATGTCCAACGAATCATCCTCAAACATCTTCACCAGTCCCCATCCCGGCACATGTTGGTCGAGCGTGGCTGGGCCAAGCGGTCCCATTAAAGAACCGCTGCCCATGATTGCATGCGTGTTTGACGCGATCCTGGGTCTCGTCGGCCTTTTTCTGTCCAAAAACGTCACGGAGGGCAGCAAGTTCCTGTATAGCGCCCTGTTCGGCTACGGCTTGACAACCTTCTGCTTCCATATCACCTTGTGGGAGGGGTTCTACCGGGTTCTTGATGTCCAACTCGACTTTCTCCAGGCCATCAATATAGTGTACATGGCGTGCGTTCCGAAAGACGAGGGTGTCTACTACTACATAAGCTCTTACATGATTGTCCTGTTCTTCTCAGTCTATCCTTTCTTCGCCCATGTGTTGGGGATCACATTGCAGGAGCCCTGGATCTCGTGGATCACCTTCGACGGGATCTGGGCCGTCGCTTTGGTCGGCCTCCTCATCATCTGGTGCAAGAGAGACCACCTGGGAACGCTTGAGCATCCGAACAGACAGGCAGTGTTCAATCTGGTGTGGAACATTATTCTATCGGTTGTGCTTGCGTACGTGTTCTGGGTCATTGACGAGGTCGTGTGTGTACAAAAGGGCCATGCTAGTGTAGCTATTGTCATCTTTGGTCATTCCTTGTGGCATGTGTTTATCGGGTTAGCGTTTTACTACATGACGACCCTCACAGTATTTTTACGGGCGCGCAACTTGCGTGTGTATCCCAATGTCCTGATCTGGCCCAAGAACAAGCCTTTCGCCGTCTTCATTGTGGTCCAGTACCAAGAACTCGCCGACGAGTCTGTTCTGATATCCATGGAGGATTCTCCATCGAAGGAAAATGAATCGCTATCTAAACCCGAAGAGGTTTAGCGATATGGTTCTGTGGCGGGATCTTTGTTGAGATGTATTCAACAGAATCAAACATCAATTATGTAATAAGATCGATTTATAAACATTTGTAAACGTTCAGTCCGCTAGGTTGCTGATGACACAATGCAACATATATAGAGGCACACATGCAAGAGACACTGTGAGAGACAAACTGAGATAGAGAGAGGCGATGAAAAATAGAAAAACATTACATGCTCTACCGCACTAAATACAGCTTAGGACCATGAGATCATGGACAAAAGAAATGAAAAATAGAAAAACATTACATGTTCTACCACACTAAATACACCTTAGCACCGCGAGACCGTGGAATAAAGAAATCAAATATAAAGAGGTTATTACACGGAAAGTTGTGAAATACGGCTGGGTATTTTTACGAGTCAGTTTTAATTGACGAGTAAACATTCCCAGCCGTATTACACAGTCAACTTTCCGTGTAATAAATTGTTTATGATACGACAGCTAACACGAACAAAGGTTTGTTTTGGCTTACCTTACTGCTCTGTTTGAAGAAAATCTTGAGACAAGAAATCTCGAGAGAAGAAACCTCAGCCTCAGTTGAAGTCAAATGTCGGGGGCGGGCGCGCACTGAAAAAGATTTTCCCGCGCTAAAAGCTGATTGGCTGTTACCCAAACATAACTAGGAAGCCTGTATACCATAACTAGGAAGCCCGTATTTGCACTCGAAAACGCCAAGTCGTATAATAATTGACAAATAAAGAAGGCTTAGGGCCCGTTTACAAGGTGATAGGGTTACCCTAGTATTGGGTCAATTTCTATTATTTTTAGCGGTGTGTTTACAATCAGGCGGGACAACTCAACTCGGCTGCCTCGGAACCTGGAATAGTACTGGCTATCCAAACAATGCCTAACCCTGAAACAATACAAACCCTAACCCTAAAACAATGGAATTCTAAATGGGGTCCAATAAAATGCAAGGTTTTGAGAGGTGAAGGCCTCCTGCCCGGGTCACCCTAGCACTAGAGTTACCCTGTCTGAGAGCTAGGGTGACCCTAGCACTAGGGCTACGTTTTGCCCTTGTAAACGGTTTGCTAGAGTAACCCGCCTACCCGGGTCAAATCTATTCTAGAGCCAAATTTCACATTGCAAGTTTCTGGAGTTCTCTAGCAATTAGTAGGTAACATAACAGCATTCTAGGATACTAGACAGCTGCAATTAGTAGGTAACATAACAACATTCTAGGATACTAGACAGCTGCAATAAAGGGCACCACAGAAAGAAGAATCGGCGTTAATCCACCAAAACTCTACTCATGTCCACCATGTTGTTTTCTATGCTTGAATGATTTTGGCGGCTGCGAGCCTAGCGGTTCACAGGCTACCAAAGACTCAGTAAAATCAAAATCACTTCAATCTACAGATCTGTTTGAATCGGTGATAAAAATGAAAGAAAAGTGGAAGACTAATAATAGTAGCACATGTTTTCATTCATTAGTATGACATTTTATAAGAAACGGCTTTTAAAATTAAGAATATATTTGTAAGAAACTCAAACTGGCTTGTGTTGAGTTGACCCGGGCAGTAGGGTAACCCTACCTGAATCATTTTGCTTGTAAACCCGGGCTATCTTTGACCCTAGTGCTAGGGTAACCCTATCTCCTTGTAAACGGGCCCTAAGCCATGTTTTATTTAACAAATAAAAGATGGTTCTCCTTGTTATATAACAAAATAATGCACGCTCGAGTCTTGAAAAACTGCGGATGCACGAGCGGAACGCGAGTGCATTTAGCAGCTTTTCAAGACCTCGAAAGTGCATTATTTTGTTATATAACAAGGAGAACCATCTTTTATTTGTTTTATAATATAAACCTCAACGTAGACGAAGGAAATAAAGCTATCTTTAGAACCCGCGTAAAAATCTAAAAGCAAACTGACGACAGCGAAAACCCCATTTTAATGCACTTGACTTGTTTACAGCTTTTTTCGTCGCTGATTGGTTCAATTGTGACAGCTGGACATTGACGATCTGAAAGCTCGTTTCTTATTGGATGAAGTAATCTGCTAAGAATATAACGTGTCAATCGATAAAAGTGAAAAACAGAAATTTCAAGAGCCGGCAAATGAAATGGGTTGTAATATTGTCATCTGGTCAAAACTGTTGCAGGAAACAAAGTGCTTTCTTTTTACAATTTCTGGTCAGCACAGGAGAGGTTTATCTGCACATTGTGATAGTGCAAGGCGTTAAAAATGCCTGATGGAAAAGCATTCACAGAGTTGGACACGTGAGTTGAGGATTGCCGACTATTTTCTACAACAACTGCATAGTTGACACTGATTACTGATTCTGTGGTCTGAAGAAGGATATTTTCTTTATCCCAAGGAACAGTGTTGTAACTGCTGCTCTGATGGCCGTGTTGCGTAGCTTTTGAGGCTCTCTTCGTTGGCATGGCCAATCTACTCTTTTGAAATTCTGCCAGTTCTGGGTTCTCTGCAAGTTTTATCGCCCGTTTAATATTCATTCAGGAATATTCAGGAACCTCTCAAACGAATTTCTACATGAAACCAGATAAATCCCATTGTATTCTTCGCAATTCATTGTTCATGTTTCAGCATAAAGCAGGCGTATACAGTTATCGTCGAGTTATTGGTGAGTCATGTCTTGTTGTTGTGTTGTCACTTTCCTCTCGTTTTAATAATACACCAGGCTGTTAGAAAACCCACATTTTTCTTAAATTAAATCTTTTTTTTATATCAAACTCTCAATGAGTAACACTGTATTAGGGTGTGGACATTGCTTTTCTCAACTTCAAACGTTTTAGCATCCCAGTTTGTGCCCGAATTTGTGGTCGCTTTAGTGTACGAAGCCGATCAATGCTAAATTCTCTCGCCGATCATTTTCTTTTAGTTTTGGGAAGCGACTTTTATTTTCCTCTTCTTCAACACACCTTAACAACTCAAAGTCGGACATGTTTTCTTCCCGGTCTATGAAATTATCTCCGTTAGCTATATAAACTCGCGAAAAACAATCACCGAACGTTTTGTTTTGATTGAATTCTCAGCGTGCTTCATTTTTTCTTGAGCGTGCATTTATAACAAAATCAAGCACGCTGAGCATCCAATCAAATCGCTCGTTCTTAGGATGATCCCATAATTTATATTATAAACTATTATAAAACACGATGGGCATTTGAGAACATGAGAGAAATGTTAAAGCACAAGCCGAACCAGAGTGTTTTATGATAGTATAAAACATGGATTTAAGGCTTCTTTGTCTGTTTTATAATAGAGATTTAGAAGCGCGATGAAAGGAAACCGCCAGTTGAAAACAATAAAACACGGCAAACCATGTTATATACTAATCAGAGCGCGCGTACTATCGTATCTATATTATAAAGGAAAATATTACATGCTCTCGCACACTGAATACACATTAGTATACTGAGAATTGAAATATAGAAACCATTACATGATATCCGGCTGCACTAAATACACCTTAGAATTCCAATGGGGGTGGGGTAGGGAACATTTGTAATTCATTGATTGGAGGTATTAATTTTTGGTATGTAGCACTAGCTACAGGGAATAAAATCCAGCCTATCTTATGTAATTTGTATTACATAATAATGTAATAATTTTGTTTTGGCCCTCATCCCCCCCCCCCCCCTGAAAGTTGACTTCAACCAAATTAGGAAGACCCCGTGTAGTTTTCCATAGGTAACAATTTGGTGAAAACCCATGTCTCTACGACGTTGCTTTGTATCTGTAAGAATCCATTGCCCTTTTGTTTTGGCTGCAAAGCATGCTGGAACAGCTTCATTTTCTATTTCCCTGTACACAAATGGATTAAATGACGTTGCAGCGTTAAAATCAGTTTTTTTTTATCATCTCCAACGCTCCAGGTTTAGAAAAAAAAATTGAATACCCACTTGCCCAGGGGGCAAGTGATTCCAAATTGTACTTGCATGATTCCTCTTCTCACATGCCCAAACCATTTTCTCGGGATTCAAAAAGTATTGTCCTATCCGTAAAATCGATCCCTCCCTGAAAAGAATGTTTTCAAGCAATAAATCTACCCTTTGGAAATCTTGCATGCAGTAAGGGGCTCAGTGACTCCACTTGCCTACTGGGCAAGTGTGATTTTCTAGCACTTGCCCAATAATAATATAATAATGGCCAAATTTATATAGCACCATATCACCACAGTCTCATGGCGCTTTACATATTTCTGACTATCCCGTCAGTGAGTTATTTCGGACCAATGTTGTTTAGCACTCGTCCTGACGAGCGGACGAGTGGTTTCTTCGAACCCTGCGCTCAAAATTTAAAAGTCGCATAAAAAATAACTGGCCTACAGTGTACGTGTAAATTTTCATCTCCTTACACTTTACTTATATGATGAAATTATGATTAATCAAATGATACAATTTAACGTACATTTCCTAGTTGTCGTTATTGTTTTTTGACCGTACATCAGCAGTCCTTAACTTCTCTTTAATTTTTTATTTATTTATTATATGACTATGATTACATGGATTTATAGGCAACTAGGCAGATCACCGACTACACATATTTATTTCAATTAATGGGGAGTTGGCTTAGAAAACTTTTTTCTCCCTAATATCTATTATTATATTAAGTGTATGTCAGTGTAAATTACTCCAATGTAAAGCGAAGAGTGTGAAATAAAGAACAATAATAAAAGCTGATGTTTCCTTTTAAATACCTACTCACACTGGGTACAATTGTATGGTCTTTCTCCTGTGAGTTCGAAGATGATGAGTAAGATGACTTCTAGTTTTATATGTCTTGGCACACTGGGTACACCTGTACGGCCTTTCTCCTGTGTGAATTCGAAGATGATCGACAAGATGACGTTTCCTTTTAAATGCCTTGTCACACTGGGTACACTTGAACGTCCTTTCGGCTGAGTGAATACGAAGATGAACTGAAAGATAATTTCTAGTTCTAAATGCCTTATCACACTGCATACACTTGAACATCCTTTCTTCTGTGTGAGTTCGGAGATGAAAGGAAAGATCACCGCTAGTTCTAAATGTTTTATCACACTGAGTACAGTTGTACAGCCTTTCTCCTGTGTGAATTCGACGATGTTTCATAAGATGATGTTTCATTTTAAATGCCTTGTTACACTGCGAACACTTGTACCGCCTTTCGTCTGTGTGAATTCGAAGATGAACGGAAAGATAACGGCTGGTTAGAAATGCCTTATCACACCGGGTACACTTGTACGGCCTTTCTCCTGTGTGACTTTGAAGATGTTCGAGAAGAAGATTGCTCCTTTTAAATGCCTTGTTACACAGAGTACACTTGTACGGCCTTTCCCCTGTGTGAGTTCGAATATGGACAGCTAAATAACGGCGACATTTGAAGGTTTTATCACACTGGGTACACTTAAAATGCCCTTTTCCTGTAGAGATAGATTGTTCTTGGTTTGGGATAGCGTCAGTGCAATAAGGTTCTCCAGAAATACTTATTTTTTCATCTTCAACTTGACCAAGAGCATTTTCAGGATATGTGACTGAGCTAAGCACGTCTTGCGTGTTACCGTCATTGTTCAGCTTCTCACATTCTTCACGTTCTAAATTAACTTCCTCAGCAGAGTTCGCATGAAATTTGTAAGAAAGAGTATTTCCCTTTATTAAATCATAAACGCTTTCGGCTATTTCTCCAAGACAAAGTTCATTTGTAGACTTTTCCTTTCCCACTGTTCCACCAGATGTCACACCACTTACAGAAGGAATGATTTCTACATCATCGGTATCATGGTGGCCATCAAGTAATTCGTTATTTAGCTCACGTTCATTGACATGATTTGCTACTGGGGCCTCGTAGTTTATACCACCAGAGATTTGCGGCACTGCCTCTGATATTTCTTTTTTAATATGTACTTGTTGTCCATCTACAAGTCCTTTATTCACTATATGTCTTGAATTTTCTCTATTTGCAGATGCATTGTGTGAGATTGGCCGTTGTTCTTGGAAATCATCTTTTTTTAATGATGACATCGTCAGTTCTCCGTTTCCTGTTTTCTCCAGTCGATCAGGCTTCATTTGTAGTTTATGAACTTCGCAAATATCAAGGAAGCCATCATTTCCTCCTTTTGTTTGTGACACTGAACTGACCTTTACCGATACATCACGACTTACCTTCTCTGCTCTGCAGACAGACAGTGCACGATTAAACAATTCTCGTAGCACTCTACTAACAGATACACCATTTATAACAGTTTCCGTTCCAGTGTTGTTGTACTTCTTAGGAGCATCTCTTTGGCTGCCAATGCTCGTGGTATTCGCATCAGCCACATCTTCAAGGGCCGTGGCATCTTCTGTTTGTGTACCTATACTGCGTAGAAACATCACTTCTTTATTGTGTTGATGAGGTGGTGGATCACGTGCTTCAGTTTCGGAACTGTTACTCTCGGTGTACTAGAAATAAATAAATAAATAAAACACCTTTAGTGCTGGTATATTTGGTGCAAAATGACGCAGTAATGTAGAACTACAGTTCTATGCACTTTTTATCGTGCCTGCACAGAAAAGTGTTTCTTGGACCAGTCCAGACCTTTCTTAACTGCCATGAAAAACAAACCCATGTGGGTACATTGCGGTATGTACCGACGCTCGCTGGGCATCAGCAGAAATTTGGAAATTAATATATTGAACATCATACGAGAGCTTGTGCATGATAACGAGAATTCTTCCAGCAAAGCTAGATCAACTTGTCTGAATAGTCTTACTGGTGCTATGAATTTCATTCCAAAATCTTTCTTTGAACAGATTCTCTCGACGGCACTAAAACTCTGTCCAATTGAAACACCGCTGGAGTTGTCCGCAATCGCGAAGACGTGTTCGACATTTTACTGGACTGATCAGTGAGTTGTTGTTTCTGAGAGGATTTGTTTCTACCCATGAACGCACTTGTTATTTGCCCATTGATAGCCTTGGTTAACTCATATTAGAGACATGACCAAACATATTACTGTACGGGGAAAACTGACACTGAAACACAGGAACTCATAGCGAAAACCCATGTCTCTACGACGTTGCCAAATTAGTTATACTTGATATAGATTGTACATGAAGTGAATAGTCCAACGGTAGAATATTTCTTGATTTGCGTGTTAGTCGTCTACAAGATATCGAGGTTGATATTTCCAATGTGCTAATGATGTTATGTCATCACCGACATCACTTATTATACAAAAGCATGCTGGTAGAGACAAATTACCTATTTTTAAAGTTATATTTGAAGCTTATCAAAGTCATTTTACACAAACAAATTCTAAATTAGAAACATTAATAGCTTAATTCACAAGCACAAAGAAATTCAGCAAATGTCGATGATGACATCACATCATTAGCATATTGGAAATATACCGGTAAACTTTAATTTATATCTCGTGGACGTAACACCCAAATCAATAAATATTCTACCGTTGGACTATTCACTTCATGTACAATCGAGTACAAGTATAACTAATTTGGGCTTATATGCACTTTAACTTCAGAATCAGGACAATGAACATTATGTACCCTGGTAGGTACTCTATCCTATTCATTAGTACTATCCACAAACTTGGGTGGCCTGATCGATTGAATACTGTATGCCAGTGCAAATTATCTTATTTTTACTATAATATACAAAATCTACTATTTCACTTTAGTATATACGACACCAGTGAATATCACTTTTCGCATGCTCTGATTGGCTACTCAAACAGTGAATGTGATTTCATATTCACCTCCAAGCGAAGCAGTAATCACCTTGCACGAGTTTTCGTCCATTTGACAGAAAATAAAATAACTACGGCTATTCACCTGCAGTGTGGCATATACTAAAACAATAATTATTCACCTCAGTGTCGGTGAATAGTGGTCTCGCTGAAGCAGCTCGGTAAATATCCACCACTATAATCACCTCCACTTCAGTGAATAATTGTTAAATATTTACTATTTTGCTACATGTACCTTCAATATTTATTTACGATAATAATAATAATAACTCTTTATTTCTTTATCAATTTCATAATAGAATGCTTCCATCAGCATTTGACAACTTTTTAGTAACAGTTGCTTCTGTACATTCTTATAATACTATCAGCAAGGTCATCATACTTTATTCCTCAAGTTAGAACAAATTACGGTGACTTCAAAGGAGCAGTAACTTGGAATTCAATAAAGGAAGAAACAAAAGTCCTGGGGAAGCACTCTTAAAAAAAATCAAGTCTGACCTTATAAACCTGTATTAGTAGACAGATAGATAGAAACTTTATTTAGACACGGTTGTTTTAACACTAACTAAGACTGGTTTACATAAAAGCCGTGTGTGAAAATCTATACATCAACATTAAATGATATTGTTACATTCCATTAAAATATGCTAAAATATTTTAGCGTTCGTGTACGATATATTAAACTAGAGTAATTGTAAGAGAGTAAATCGTAAGGTGTCAAAGAAGCAGGGAGGTAGACCATTTAGCTTAGTTTTAAATGCATTTAACGATTTGCTAGACCTCAGGTCTTCTGGTAAATTATTCCAAATATGTGCTCCTCTGTAGCCGAATCGCTTTTTACCATAATTCGTTTTGGGGAGGGACAGTTGGAATTTTGATGATGAACCTCGTGTTATATGGTGTATGAACCCTATTAAATTTGTGTATTAAATACCCAGGCGCTTGGTTATTATAGATCTTGAACATTTCTATTGCTAAAAGTTTGCGCCTGCGTATTATTAATCTGTCCCAACCCAGTTCGTGAAGTATTGGGCCTGAGCTAGAATCGAAACTAGACTGTGTTGTTATTCTAGCAGCCCTATTTTGGAGTTTTTGGAGTTTATTTGCGAGTTCAGTAGTCTCATCTATCATATACATGTACATCTAAATACAGGGCATGGTCTAGAGTGCGGGAGGTCAGGGGTCCGAAACTCTGCCACGTCCTTGGCAGGGACGTATGAGCCGTTGGCCTTGTCTCCTTCCGCTTCTATATACGAGGGGGACGTGAAAGAACCTGTTGTGTTATTTCGGGAAAGAGTAAGGGATTGTCTACCAACACAATAGCCTGGTATTCTGAGGTACTAACAATCACTCATGATTGTAAACTGCACAGCAGCACATTGCACCACAATAGCAGTCGACCGTCAGTCACAAAAATAACGTTGTGAAGTGCATTTGGATATTTAACAATTATTCACCGAAGTGGAGGTGAATAGTGGTTGATATTTACCGAGACGCTTCGGCGAGGTAAATATCCACCACTATTCACCGACACTGAGGCGAATAATTGTTTTAGTATATACCACACTCCAGGTGAATAGCCAGCACCAAATAGTTATTATATTTTCTGTCAAATGGACAAAAACTCGCGCGAGGTGATCGCTCCTTCGCTCTGAGGTGAATATGAAATCATATTCACTGTTTGAGTAGCCAATCAGAGTGCGCGAAAAGTGATATTCACTGGTGTGGTATATACTAAACATGTATATTCATATATAATTTGCGCTATATAAATGAATACCTTTACCTTTTTTTTATTGTCTAACCTCCATTATTTCTTTAGTCTTTAAGGAACCTCATGAAATCATATTTACTTTATTCCATTATCACTGTCATTATTATTATCACCACTATAATATTTATTATTAATAGTAGTATCATATCAGTGGTTTTTCTTTCTTCTTATTATTATTAATTCTCTACGTTATAGCCTAATTTACACTCTCTTGTTTTTAAAGTTGTAACTCGTAAGACCATAATTAATACTCTATCAATGTACATGAATGTACATGTAGATACATGTATGCCAGTTACCCAGCTCATTTAACTACAGTTATTCTGGGTAACCATTACCTTGGAAAAAGTATAAGTAATACATGTACTAGAATAATTTATATCTAAATGGTAATAAAATGTTGTTATTAAAACTGTAACATTTGGCAGATATGGTGTTTCATCTTGTCCGTGAGGTGTGAGAGCACTCAGCTTCACTTTTGAAGGATATCTCTTTGTTATACATCCACTGCATCTCAGAGGAGGTTTGCATTATTTCAGTACATGTAGTTGGCATTAGGCATATAGAACTTGTTTGTCAGCAGGTTAATGAATTTAGCCGCTTCTCGGTTGCTTTGCTTGGCAACTGGCATATTCCCTCGCCGATACAGAAGCTTGTTTGAAACTAGACTGCAAACAGTCCTTTTATTTTTCTTAAAATGATGTTTTGGCTGAGCGCAGAGGGTAGGACAACGAGGGACAATAGAAAAATAAAGGACTGCAACCTTTGTCCACTGGACCGCATTCAGTAATTTCAGTCGCTCCAGCAACAGAAAATTGAGATTGGTCAATTAAACAATGGACATGTGACAGATATTAATGTCAATTAGTGTCTGTGACAGATATTGACAGCTATTTTATAGCACCACTGAAGGTTTCCATTTCGCTTTGTGAAAATGGCCACGAGAGATATAAACTGTGATGGCAGGAGTTTTTGTCCCAGGGGGTTACTCCCTTATATGGCCTATACGGGGACGTGCTGCTGAACAGGGTACAGTTTTTGGCCTCTCTGTCTGAACAGGGTATATAATTTCATGCGAGTCTGTCCTAAACAGGGTCTGGACCTGTCCTTAATTAAACAGGGTATTGATTGCACGATTATCCTCATCTCACCGGTCTTTAACAGGTCATCAGTCAACATCAGATCATTTCAATCCTGCACAGGATAGGTATTTAGAGTTTTTCTGTCCTAAACAGGGTCAGGGTTTCAAACTTCAGCGGCACCACTATACCCAATCATGGGTCAAGTACCCCCCTCCCCCGGTTTTTGTATGAGAAACTGGAGTCCAATATTGACTAAAGTTATATTTTTAAAACATTTTGCATCCCATAACGTTTACTAAGGATCTGTGGCTAAAGCTTTTGTTTGTAAAATATAATGGCTGTAAGCATCCTACATGTATAAGCCTACAAGTATTAATAATGTGTAAGTCCTCACTAGCAACATACATTGCAAGCATAAGCACGACCAAGCAACATACATTTACGCAGATGCAGTACGGTAATCACACCTGAGTAGAAGTACATGTTGCTAATGATCAATGCATTACTGCATCTGCATATACACATGTATGTACATGTATGCTTATGTCGATCACTAGTGAGGACTAGGCTTTAACCCTTTCACTCCCAAGATGCATTTGGGTTCAATATTGTTGATGAAATCCAGAGTGCTAACTCAACCCTCCCCGCTCAGTTAAAGTTGGCTAAGCCCAGGGTAGTTAAATACTGCTGACCTTTTATGCAAAGGGTTCAAGCTTTCCCCACAATGCCATTTGGGAGAATTCTATGGTGATGTCGCAGGTACATATTTTATCACAACAGCAATTTTAACCTAGCACAGAAATTATTATGTAACAATCAGATTTCAATTTACATGTATTCTATTTTGCACATAATTTTATTGCTTTCACATGCATGTTTTAATGAGTTTGTAACTCCTAGGCATTATGCGGATAAATAAATGTTTCTATTGTATTGTATCGTATTGTACATATAATAGCTTCTTCTAATTCTGTAGGACTTACTGCTCCTATATATAAACTGACAAATACACACAATTAGAGCTTGGGTTGCCTGTGATCCCGGATTGCAGGGTTTCCAACATGTCTGCTGCCCTCAAATTTAATAAGCAAAATCTTTTACTACATATCGTTTATAGTTTCGGAATTCGAAATGCCAAGAATATAATTTTGGGCACAAATATTTGACACTAGATTCTCGTACAAACACTGTATGTTTGCCCTGATATTTACAAGCGTGCAAATGGGACGTGACTCCTATTAGATACAAATAAACTAAAGTAACACTAACCTGTGGGATATGATTATCTCAGAGAATGCACAACTGTATTACGGCGCAAACAGAACTCTTTACGTTCGTTCGACGCCATCTTGATTAGGCGCGTATAGACTCCTGGGAACGATGTTGCGTAAAGGTTATGGGAGGGGGGGATAGGTAATCTTCATTATTTTGAAATACCGCATTCTTTTGCTTTTGCAACTATGGTTATTTCCTAAGCAGCAAAAAATCTGGGAATCAGGAGACAGGGAATTTAGTGGGGAATCATTCATACTACCAGAAGTCCATATGGTTATGGACTTCTGATACCACTGATTTTTTTCCGGAAGTACCCAATTTTTTTCGGATTGTATAAGCTAGAAGTAATCATAGATTATCAAAGTGCATTCGACACTTGTTTTTGTATGAGATTGGGCTGTTTTTTGTATTATATTAGGATTGGGCTTCCTGTGGTAACACAAATACACATGTACACCCTTATCAAACATCACTACAGATCAAGACTATACTTACTGTGGGTGTAAAATATCCTGATCAAAAAAAATTCCCAGTCTTTAAATAATAAATGTGGAAAGTTTTGAACGTCTCGACCTATAAGTGGATGGGTCTGTTCGCGATCGGTTCATGATCAAATGACTGAGATAAAGAAAACATTATGGATTGTAACACTGAGTTATGTAAGCTCAGTTCGAATTGCTCAATCAAAGAAAATATTAAGCAAGCCATGAAAATATTTTTGTATTTTGCTAATAAAATCAATGTAATACCGGTAGGTAAGTTTCAGAGGAAAAGGTGGACCTTGGGGAAAGTGTTAACAAATTCAACAGATAAGATGTAATCGAACTGATAACTTATATTATCATATGACCCGTACGAAGTTGCTGTATTAATTGGAAGTGTGAAGGAATTACTCAAAATTACTTATAAGTAAATTGAAAACTAGCGTAGCCTTTAAAATAAACTCAATCGAGCATCCCAGCACACTTTTCTAGTGTGGACTCATTTTCACTGGTATGTGCTTCTCAAAGTTTGTGACACTTTTCATCTATCGATATAACAAGATTAGGATAATTACCAACTAGTCGTTAACTGCAGAAGAGGGATAATGACGTCTCCTTAAACGAGCGTAGTGAGTTCATTGTCCCATAACGGAGAGCGAACAGCAGTGATTGACACGGTGCTTAATGTGATGTGGGAGTAGGGTATTCCCACACCGATTATCAATAGCCAATCACAATCGTCTTATTGAATAATTAATTGTATTATTCGTAATTATGCCGACCTCGCTTTAACCTAACAGCCGTAAGTACATGTCGCCGAAAACAATACCATTCTGCGCGATGAAGTGTTTTGAAGATTTTCAGTTTAATGCACTCTCTGGTCACAAACTCTCACTCGTACTCCCAATCCAGATTCACACTCACTTCTTGTTAACAATCCAAGACATCCAATATTAGCACGCCTGTATATATACTACATGTATATATATAATATATATATATTAATAATTCATGAGGGTACTAGCCAATACCATGTGCTGAAAGACACCACATGATCGCCTCTGTATACCCCTGCACAAACCTGATTAATAAAACATCAGGTTCTGTATCGATAAACAGACCCTATGGTCCGTTATAGCTCTAGTAGTATTCTGTACAGGTACAGAAAACTAGCTAAGCTAGTGAGGGTCTCACGACCGATCACTAACTTCCCCTATCCCGGGAGGGGTGAAATGACAAAGTACATCTGCTCTCTTATTATGTACACACCATCTATTCCATGTGGGACCTGTTTTTCTGCACACTACGCTCTGCTCTCTTATTGCATACACATTAGGATATGTTTTTGTGAGAAACTAATTCATCCCACATCGATAGCAAGGTGGGAGAAATCAAAGGTTAAAATTTTATGTTCGTGCATATCAATGTTTTTCAGTTATCTATTCATTTTACAAGTAAGATAAAATATTCGCGTCCGATCTGTATGGGCTTTACAATGGCTTGCCGAAGCGGCTCGCCATTGTAAATTCCCATACAGATCTCCCGCTCATATGTTATCTACTACATGTTGTCGTGATTGGCTAGGTATTTTTGTTCACTCGGTCACTCATCAAACTAGTGCCCAGTTCCCGACACACTCCCCCATGAAGCTCCCCCTGGGAGATACATGTTCCAAAAAGAGACTATAAATGTTCAAGACTAAATGTTCTGAATATATAATGTTCATCTCATCTGACCGTTTAAACCTTTGCGTTTCAACAGGCCGCTTTCGCACTCAGATGATTCGTTTCATTGGTCTTGTTCATCCTGTGCAGTGTTCTGCATGGATACTCATTCTCATAGTAACCACGGCGTCTCGTCCTGACCTGAAGATAGGGGCATCTGCGTTGAGATTATCCGGGGGAATCGGCCTTGTCCTGTCGCAGGACAACTACAGAGGGTACATGTGCTGAACCGCCCTTTCCAGATGGCTATTCTCTGCCCGTAGTTTCGCCACTCTCACGATACCATCGCGCCCTACGATCAAAGCCTACGATCACTGAAATGCCTAGCTTCCACCTGTTTCTGTTGCGCTCCTGACTTGATAAGCACCACGTCCCCGACTTGTAAGGAGAGCTACCTGCTGTGGTGTTTAAGGTTGTGTCGCTCCCGCAGTCCTTTTAGGTACTCCGAACACCATTTCCCCCACAGCACGTCCTTGCACCGTCGGAGGTATTTTGCGCGTCTCCTAAGTTCGAGCTCTTCGATGTCCTGGTAATCCTCCTCAGGTATCTAGTTTGGGCGCCCGAACAATAAGACGTTGGGTGTCAGTACTGGCAGCTGTACGTAGTCCTCCACATAGCTGAGAGGCTGTTGTTCAGCGACACTTCGACGTCCAGTAGCACGTCTGGCAGCTCATTCCAGGTGATGAGACCGTTACCGATGCTCTTGTAGAGGCATTGCTTTACAAGACTTACCATCCTCTCAAATTGGGCACCCCACCATGGTGCCCTCTGCCGTTGAACTGCCATTTGATCTCGTGCAAACGAACGTTTTCCGTTGTCAGAGTAGATTTTTTGTGGACATCCCCTCCTTGCAATCAGACGCTCAGACAGCTCAAGATAAAGCCCTTGTATCAGGCTACAGACATAAAATATGATATATGCATTGGCTTCACTTCTTGTCTTGGTTCTTGGTTCCCCTTGGATCATCCCTCTGCACTGGTACACGCTCTGGTATTTCTGCAAATTCAGCTGGAGTTGGTGTTCCTTGAACTTGTCTTTGTCCTCGCATCTGGCTCGCACTCTCTTCACCCAGAATTGTACCTGTTTGTTGGTTTATTGTTGTTTATAGACCTGAAATCCGGTTCTGCGATGAGTCCTCGTGTTGTCCACGAATCATAAGACCCACGCCGAGATTCTAATTGCCTTCCAGTAATCCCATTTCTTCATGAGCTGGTTGAGTTTATATCCTCCTCTTTCACCGGTACAACAAATATCTCCCTGACAGCTTTGGCTTCAGCCTTTGTTTCTTTGGATGCGCTTGCTACAATGTTGGGTGGACAGTTTTCTGGTTCTGCCAGTCAGTCTGGCCCGTAAGTTTGGACGCTTAATCCACGCATAGTTAATAGAGTGGAATGGTTATGAAACCCGGCAAACGTCAAAGGGGCTAACAAAGGCGCTGCGATTTATGTTGGAAGGGGGCAAGACAAAAGATTGTGCAGGGTCATAGTTCATTAGCGTCCCCTAAACGACTGAACTCACACGTTTCTATTGGCTGATTGATGAACACATTGGAATTTCTATTGTGTTTTGTGCAGGGTCACGGTTGAAAAAAGCTAACAAAGACATATAACAAAGAAGGTCGCTGGGTTTCATAACCATTCCACTCTATTAACTATGATCCACGTCGCCGCCTCGGCTCCCGTGGTCTGCTGGGTTCGCGTCAACGTGTCGCCAATCGATGTAGTTCTTCTCCTTGATCATCCGAACTCAGTCAGTTTCCTACGAACTGTATGTACCTGCCGTTACCTTTTATCATATCAAAATCATTGCACACAGAAGAAGACATATGGTATTGGTCATCGCTTTGAAGTAAATGCGATTTTATTTGAGAAAGATAACAACTTAAGTCGCATTACTAGTTTATAATGTGGCTAACCTGTTGATACCGGAACTATACGAAGAAGAATTCTCTGCTTTCGTTTTGACCGCTCCAACTGAAATCTCCCGCCATTACAAAGTTCACACAAGAAAAATAGCACGAAATGGAATTTAACAGCGATTTATAGCACTCTAAACTCGAGAAACCTCGATGATAGAGATATGTGGTAGAAAGTCAGTTCAGACATGCGTAGTCAAGTTAAACCCAGTTTTCCACTGCTTGGTCGTCCATAAACTAGTAACGCCTTGTAAAAATTCACTTCACTCGCGAAAACAAATTCAAATTTCTTCAGTCGAAATCGTAACATAATCACTCCAAACAGTTAGATGTTACCGTAATATAACTTTGATTTGAAGGTATAAATTTTTCATAAATCATTTTATTCGTTTTAGAAGGCAAAATAGCTCCCAAAACCATGTATTTTTGAGTGAGATGACTGGGCCGATACCGGAAGTGAGTCACCGGATTTCGATATGTAGGCTTTTGTACGCAATGACTTTGATATGCCAGTGGAGAGCCACTGTACCGACGACATGTTCCATAGGAAACACTTACAAAGCCTCCTTGACGTTGTGCACAAGGTTTGCCGCCATGTGCCCGGACACTAGATCGAGGCGCGGGATAGTGAGCCCCTTCTTTGCAAGGCGAGATTTAGCTTTTTGTCTGATGATTATCGGACGAACGCGAAGACTGCTGCCGCGACCCCTTTATCGCTTGCGTCTCCGAAGACATGGAAATTGGCTCTTCGGGCTTGGCCAGTCTTCTCCGCACACTGAATTTCTGAGGGAGGTTGCGCTCCCACTTTAACAGCCTGTATCTCAGATCAGTCGGTAGTTGTGTAAAGCCGAAAGTAAAGTCACCTTTATTTATAGAGGGTTTAAACACGTTAACCGGCTCACAGTTATCTATCACGTGGCCCTCTCTTTACTTTAGTCCTACGGTTTTACGTCCTTATCCGAGAAGACGTGAAGGTCTAACCGTTTCAGTACTGTTCGATTATGTAAAGGCAGCACTTTCTACTCAGTTATTTTAAGACCCTGAGTGTTGGTCCGGCCGGGGTTTGAACCCACGACCTCCCACTCACCAGACCGAAGCTTAACCAACTGAGCTAACCGGGAGGCGGTGTATCCCAGGCAACCCGAAGGACGGGCCTCTCTATAAAGCAACTTCCCTGTTAACGTTATGGGGGAGACCAGCCCGAGAGTGTCGTACACCCGCGCATTTTTCACGAGGCAAGACGAGTATGCCCCACTTAGTACCTGGGCCGCTTCCGTCGGGAAGCTAACGTGAAGGGTGTCCCTCCCCTGTTCCAGGGTCTCCCAAGAAGCTTAGATTCTCCTGCCTTAACGCCCAGTTGCTGTTTCGCATAGCTTTGATCTTCCGGTTCTTAGTTTACAGCTCTTCGGCGGTTGATAAGCTAAGACAAGGTGGGAAATCAGTAAAAATGGGGAAAAAGAACCAGGTTGAAATAGGAAGGACATTTACGTCTATAAAAGTGTAATGCATTGGACATTTGTTTACAAGAAGATAATCCTTCATTACTGTGTGTTCAACCTGGTCCTTTGCTGGCCTCTGCATGCAAAAACTCAAGAAACCGGAACTGGGGCAAACTGAACCGGGAAGCCTGTGGTCCGCCCCCTCGTTCCTAGTCCCTCCCGTCTACTTTTCGCCACAGGAAGCCCAATTTCCGAAATCGCTTGCAAAGATCAGTTTTAGGGCGTATATAAATAATCGCAAACAGGCACTATATAGCTATAACATTCTGTACTCATTTGCAAGTCTTACCTTGTATAATAATTCAACCTGAAAAGCTGCATGTTTGCAGTCGGTTATAATAAACGTAAACAGCAGCGCGGCATACGACGGTCCAATTAAGTACTGGCCCCCGTTGTCCAAACTAGCTTATTATATCTCCTGGATAGGGATTTATCCGTTTGAACAACGGGGCCCTGCAGAAGCCCGTTGCGAATGGGATGTTCATGGAACCCGAAAATAATCTCATTGATTAACTGTTTCCATGAGTAACCAATCAACCTCTATCGTTAATGGGGGTGAGGGCTCTGACAAAGCCATACAATCTATACAATCCGAAATAAATTGGGTACTTCCCGAAAAAAAAAACTAGTATCAATGATTTCAAAATAATGTCTCTATCAATTTCAAACCCGTCATGCCCCCCCCCCCCCCCCCCCCCCCCGAGCATATTTGGGGATTTTGTCATTTTGGAATCAGAACGTTGCAAATGCCCCACCGTGGGGCCAGCTAAGCTATGCTAATGCCCCACCCCGGTGCAAGTATAGCGAACGCGCCAAATTTCTTCGCCGTTTCAAAGCCACATTTCACCGCTTTTCTTTATTAAAGTAATGCAGTACTTTCGTAAGTGCCCAATGCCCATCCCCCCCCCCCCCCCGGGACATGGTGGGGCAGTTCCATATTTTGAGATCCCGGAAGTGGGGCATTTGTAACCTTATATCGGCCCGGGGGTCGGGCATTATTCTACCCCGGGGCGAATGGTGGGGCATTTTACACTGCCGAAAAGAATTCTGGAAAGAGGCTGGTCTCGTGGTAACGACGCCATACTGTATCAAGTAAAAAAACAATAAATCTGAGTTGTTGTAATTACTCCGGCTGCCTGTGGATTCTACATGTATCTATTTCTCTAAACCTAGAAACCTGCAGTTTATACCGTCTTATTCACGTTCAGTTCGTATATGCTAGGACACGGAAAAGACAGGAAATCTTATGGATGTTTAATTTTTATAACATAGCTAGAAAATAGCAGTTCCCGTACGTTGTATTCTTAACGCTATGCTGCGCTAAAATTTCAGGAGCCACTCGGGGCCATTAGCTCTGCCGGTCCGAGTTTGAAACGCGATATCAAGATATACACAGTTTGCTGCTGTCAACCGGACGGACAGAACAGTCACACTATTATTATAAAAGTCTATCATGTGGTTTTAATAAGCGTTTATTGTCGATAACATTAACCGCGTTGCGAATGATTATTTATAGGAATGAGATGTATTAATACCATTTTGCTCCAGGGGGCTCAATAGTATAACCATGCAGCGGTAATACAAATACAAAACAAGATGGCGGATCTACAAAACGAACAGAAACTATCAATGAATAGATTCTCTGTGCCTTGTGTATTTGCATGGAATAAAACTTGGGCAGTATATCATTATGGATGTGCCCGGGGGTGGGGCATTTTCCTTACTTTTTTGGCTCCACTGTGGGGCATTTGAACACCTTGCTTGTCCCCACCGTGGGGAATTTGAAAAAAAAAAAATGGCTAATGCCCAGGGGTTGTCCCGGTGGGGGAATGGGCATTGCTGGAATTGACTGATGCACAAATCCCACACTCACTAGCCAGTTCCCAACAAACCACACACTTCACCCCGAAACTGGGAAATTCCTAACGTCCAACCTCGTCCCCAGGGTCTTCTCGGTCAGATCCAAGATGGCGGCTACTCAGAGAGTAAACTCCATTTCGAACTGTTTAGTAGACCTGTTTTCATTGCATCGTTCGCCGCGTGGAAATACCGTTAATCGCTTCTCGCTCACTCCGGATTGGGATACCTATGGTTTGTACACGTCATGAAATATTCCCATATTTAGCTTGGCCGCCATCTTAGATCGCCAAATCACGTGACAAAATACTCCCAGAATCTGGGAGTATTTGATCACGTGATCCAGCCTTTACCAGGGTCTTCTCTCTGAGTAGCAGCCATCTTGGATCTGACCGAGAAGACCCTGGGGACGAGGTTGCCTAACGTCATGTTCACGGATGACTTTTCCGCCGCCATGTTGATCGATGAAGCAAGCACGTGTTGATCAGTTGAGCAAAACAAAAACAAATACAGGGGAGGGGTGGGATAATTTTTTGACAAATGCCCCGTGACCGGGCTGACGCAAAACAAATGCCCCACCCCAGGGACAGATAGCTTGTCAAATGCCCATCTTGCCCGGCGTGCCCCTTAATTAACTTCATTCTCGTTCCCAGTGCCTCCTCAATTTTTACGCAACTTCGTTCCCAGGAGTCTTTACGCGCCTAATCCAAGATGGCGTCGAAAGAGGGTACGAGGTTGCACTGTAAGTGATTTTACATCTTCACTTGGGAGTTCTGTTTGCGCGGTTTTGAGGTTAAAAATACACTATACAGTTGTGCATTCTCTGAGATAATCATATCCCACAGGTTAGTGTTTGATATTTTGTGTTATTTTAGTTTATTTGTATCTCCTAACAAGCGTGCAAATGACATGTGACTCCTGAGTCCTGTACCTCCCAGGGCTGTGTTTGTACGAGAATTCAAATATTTGTGCCCCCAAATTGCCAAATTTTTGAAACATTTCGAATCCTGAAACTAAAGATATGTAGTAAAAGATTTTGCTGATTAAGTTTGAAAACCCTGCAATCCGGTTTAGATTTTTCATTACGCTTGCTTGTACATGTAATTCAACACTACATACAGATACAATATATGTGGGTCATTCCTTCATGCATGTAGCATTGTAGGCCTAAGTAGGATATGAACCAATTTAAAAAACTTAACCATTTTCAACACCAAATCATTAATAGAACTACTCTACATACACCTGCACTGTAATGGAGAATTTAGCACAGTTTTCAAGTGATCTTTTGAAGTGGCCGGGTATTCCATAGTATGTTTAGCGACATATATAGGAGATATGTGGCAAAATTAATTTAAGACAACTGCAGTGGCGGATCAAGGACTTTGTAAAAGGGGTTAGACCCGGG
>JAOWCC010000903.1:0-351087 GCA_030867875.1 Actinernus sp. WN-2022
CCGTAGAGCCTCTAGGGTAATAAGAGACCGGGCCTTCGCTACGCGCTCGGTAAAGCTTTCCTCGGTGAAAGACCATAAACAGGAATGGTAACGTTCGAGTTGTTGTCCCTGCTGGGTATACGTACACCCCTCGCAATGCCGGCCACGTTCTCGCATACATTCCCGGATGCACGTCATGACGTAAAGTGTTTTGTGCAAAGCCCACCCGGCTTTTAGGGCGGGTAAATCCCGGTTGTCCGGCATGTCCCCCAAATCTAGGTCTTCTTGGTTCAATAACAATAGCTCGCGTGGGGCTGGTAGCGAGCCTGAGGGGACCGGCTCGTTGTCGGGATGTCTATAGGGGGTGGGGACGGCGGAGGACCCTCGGCCATTGTACCAGTGGGGGGTCCGGATGACGTCTCTGCCGGGTTCCACACATTCCCCGCCGGGGGCCCCGCCGGGGGCCCCGCCGGGGGACCCCTCGGGGGACACTGTAGACTCTCCACGGGGGGACCCGTAAGAGGCGTAGCGGCGTTGGGATTGATCCAAGCGACGGGTGGTTTTTCTTGGGGGGCCTGTGACGTCCATGGCGACGCGTAGTACTGAGCTTTCTTAGGGGGTGGGGGTCCAATAGGTTGTGCCGGAGGGCCGGCCCACATAAATCCCAGCGGAAACTCACACTTCGGGTTGGGCGACGGTGCCGTGCACGTGAAGAACACGCGGTTCGGATTGTTCACACTTCGGCTCACCCCCACTTTCATCCACAAATTGTGGCCACACTTGGGAAATGTGTTGTACAATGTTCCGACCGGGATGGCCGCTTTCACCAAAGGCAGGTCTTGCTCCGTAAAATAAAAGCTGCACGGCAGCACTGCGGGTTTCGACTTGTAATCCGCTGTTTGTCCACACTTGTAGACACACTCTGGCGTCCCCACTAATCCTTTGACGGCTTTGGCGTAACACCCACAAAAGCACGTAGGGAGCATCGTTCACACTGAAATTTACAAAGGGGGTTCACTTTCTTATACGGCCCGGGGTCTTTTCCGGCCAGCCAATCCCCAGCCTGGGTTTGGTCTCCTTTCCAAAACCCCCCTCCGAACCTGGCGGGACCCCCCGAAACTTCCGACCAATCAGAAGCCTGGCTTTCGCCCCCAACTGAGTGACAGGTCTTTGACAGGACCGCGTGCGTAATGGCGTCGTTTTAGGCCACGCCCCCTGTCTCGGCCAATCAGGAGGCAGATGGTTGCCTCCAAGTGACCCCCCTTACTACTTACCAAACTTGAATAATTTTCCTGTATTTCTATTTCTTATATAACAGCAAAGTAACCTCTCAACGACGAAGCCTTGCCAGTATTTCAGTTGGGGAAAAGAGAAAGGTACACAATAAGGGAATCCGTGAAAATATTGATGCAGAGCAATCGGAGAAGAACGTGTACCAAGGCGCCTATGAAAGTAAGACATAATATGTCTTCCCTCATCGATGTAAGTTCGTACCAGAGTTGGGAAGACATCAAAAGTGACATGAATGGTGCCTATCCTCGTTGGTACATGGACTTTAGACATTGGTGAGAATACAAACGTGCAAATTCTGGACGAAAAAAGTGCCACTTCAACACAATATTGAATTTCATATCAACATGAATTCCAGGATGAATAATTTTGTACTGTGTCGCCTCATTTTCTGTTTAACTGGACGAAATGGAAATTGAAGGAATTTTTTTGCCTGCATGTTTGTGTGATCGATGATGGCAGAAGGAAACACGTGCGCTTGAGAGGATTCGTTGAAAAGTTTGAATGGGGATTTGGAATTGACGGGGATTTTGGTGGTTGGTGACTTTAGTTATGGTTTTGTTAAGGCTTTGTTTGAATTTTATGATCGTGGTTTGTTTGTGGTTTGAACCAGCATAAGTTTATTGTAGATTGTGTTTTGACTGGGGCAGCTGAACGTTTTTGTACGGTTGAGGTTTAGTTGGACATATATTCAGTTTTAAAGGTGGCAAATTTGCGGAGAAAGGTATTCAACAAGCTGGAAAAAGGGGTGTGTTTTTGGTGACGTTGTTGGTAGTCCAGGTAATTATGTTGGGGAAACGTAGAATTGGTTTGTCAGGTAGTTTGTTGAAAGGGTTGGTTGATGGGAAGTAGAGTAATCAGCCATCAATGGGGTGTACAGGAGGAGGAATTATTTTACGCTGAAGGACTTCGCTCACTGGATTTCTGTTTTGTTTCAATAAAGGGGTAAGTACATATTATTTAAGATTTATTATTTCTGGGATTCGGGATGCTACGCTTACACCAAGGAGGAGAGCTAACGATATTAGTATCATTAATAGTATGGATCCATTTTCCTGCAGTGTTCATGGTACAGGGGAAGGGAGTGGTAGCACTAGTAGTAGCACTAGTAGTAGCACTAGTAGTAGCACTAGTAGTAGCACCAGTAGTAGTAGTAGCAGTAGTTGTTCAAGGAGTGAGATAGAGAATTGTTAATATTCTGAGTGCTAGATATTAGGAGAGTTTGTCTCAGCCTTGTACGAGAGCAGAACAGAGAGATAGTGTGCTTGGGCGAGGAGCTGGAGAGGACGTACATGTATGGAGAGGTGAAAGTAGCTATGGAACAGTGTGGAAGTAAGGAAGCACTGGACAGAGAGATAGTTGAGCTAAAAACGAAGTATGAGAGTCAAAGTGCGAAGTCAGAGAAAGCTATGGAGAGACTTGGAAAACTGAGTGCTAGAGGAAGAAAGATATGAAAATAGATGAGTTGAAAAGAGAGCTGAAGAGTAAAGAGAGATGCAAGGGAAAGAGATGCAAAGGAAAGCCTGGAGTTGAGAAATGAGCAGATAGGAGTTAAAGAGAGAATGAATGAAGCACTGCAGAAAATGAAGAGAGCTAAGAGGGTTGTAAGTTATTATCGTGTGAAGCAGAGGAAGCAAGAAGAATGTAGTGGAAATGTCGCAGAGCTGAGGAGTCTTGTGAGTGAACTTGACCAAGATATGAGAGATCTGGAGAATAGAAATGTAGAGTTAGAAGATCGGGTGGGTGAGCTTATGTCTGAGAGGAGTGTATTTTTCAGGGTTGGAGGTATAGTAATGAAATCTGTTTGGTTTACATGGACTTGCGGACTTTAACCCAGACCGATTACCTGGCCAAACATTTGCAAAGTACATGTTCATCGAAGCAAGAGCATTGGCTCAGATCCAGTTTCCCGAAGTCCTTTCTGACCAATTTTGAAATGCACCTTGCATTCAGATGGAACAAGTAAAGCAGGATTGCATTACGGAGGGTGAGGTTTTCACATTGGGTGTAAGGAGGGAAATGGGGGGGTGAAGGAAAGAAACGTGCCACAAAGAATCTGCTTGAACTTATATTTGCCGGTTAAGCGAATGTTAGTCCTTGGTGGTAAGTTTCATGTTGTGACTAATGCGTTGAAGAGAAAGATGTCAGTGTTGTAAATACTGTTGTGTCAGAGAGAGATTTCGGGTTTGTAGACGATGAGAGAGAAATGAGAGAGAAAGCGAGAGCAAGTACTATTGTGATTGAGGGAAAGTTAATGTATCGTAAGAATGAAACAAGCAAGTGGCGAGATGAGTTGACAGAGGAGAAGGCAGAGGAGTATATGAGGAATGCAAGAAGAGCGAAGGAGAGGCAATTTGAACTGTACAGAGAAAGACGAGTTGTAATAAACAGTGGCAACTGTAAAACAGAGGAGGAGGAGGAGGAGTCACCTGAATCTCAAAATGTTTGAGATTTGGGGTTCAACGGTAGGTATGGCTACAAATGGTCACTTTGTTACACTGCGTGCAAGTTCCTTACAATAAGATAACAGGAATAAAATACAATTTTCGTTTTAATTTGTTGAGGCTTCCTTTAGTTGTGGTATATGATTTAAGAGCCAAAGTGAAAGTGTTAGTTGTGTAGCATTTTTTAAACAACCATTGAGCCACGTTGTAGAAGGAGCTGAATTTGAAAACACCTCTAAATGACACTTTTATATGGGAAGAAATTGAAAAACATTTTTAGGTAACAATAAAATGGCAGATTTGGAAATAGGTAGAATTTCACGAATCTAAGAAAGTGTCGTTTTCGTGAATCTGCACAAAGGTAACATATAACGATGAATCAGTTAAAAATGTGATTTTTTCAGTGAGACAAATGAAACCTTGTTGCAAGAAGCCTTTAGGTTCGTATTGCGGCTTAAAGGTGACAGGGAAACAACGTTTTTTTTTTAAATATTGATTGACAATTGTTATTTTGGAAAAACCGGGAAATAGTTTGGAAGAGGTTATACTTTTTAAGTTAAAGACATTTCCTTGTAGTATGTAATGTTGAATACAAAGGCTATTGGTTTATTTCAAACCTTCTGCTTAATCACTAAACGGTCTCTTCCAATCGGAAATAAATTGTTGTGATCTTGATAGTGCCCCTGTTAGAAATTATGAAAGGACAACCTGACAGGAAAAGGAAAGATATATTAATATGAGAAAACAAATTAATAAACATCAGTCGACTTGATCCTGCACTGAGCGCTAGTACGTAGTAAAGAAATACTAGCAAATTAAGACTAGCAACCATTATAAAGCAATGGACACGGAGGAACTGAGATATTTCGAATTTCAGTGAGATATCACCACAACGCAACTTTCCCCTGAATTGAGTCAGAGTTCTCAATCCAGCCAAGTGATCTTTTACTAAACTCATTCACATTTACTACTGTAACAATCATCGCTTCAACGTCAGGCATTACCAATGCTACTACGTCTTCCACTGCTCCAGAACATGGCCATCATCCAATTCAGTAAACGCCATATCAAACGAATCTTAATACTCTGCCAACGCAACCACACTATTCGGTGCCAATCATATGCAGTCCCAATGAGCTGTTCCCGTATACAAACCCATCGACCACTAATTCCGTTTACCAGTGTACGAGCCTATCTTCCGTAGATACCAAATCGGTATACACATGGCCCATTTTACAATGTGATGATAATGAGCAGCTCTCGTTTTCCTTATGGCCCTTGTGTCCAACAACCAAATCTGGCACCCAAACCACCACAAGAACCCACTCAGCGTCCATAATAAGGCGCAGCTTATCCCTGTGGTAACTTTTCTGACACCTCTTCCTAAAAGGTGCCAAACAACAACCAGAAAACACACCCTTAAGCACTATGGACCAACCTTCTGGAATTCCCTTGATAACACTATAACCCAAGCACAATCCTTAAATATTTTTCAAGCTAGACTCAAATCACATCTTTTCCAACTAAAACAATGAACCCTAATTATTGACTATTTGTTTGTTTGTTTCTGTTCATAATCTACGTTATTTTGCTGTACCAATGTACTTCTACTCGCAGTGCTGATTTACCAATTATAAAATTTTGCCGCCCATGGGTGTCAGTGCCTGTACAAGCTCCTTGGAGTTTTTTTCACTGAACACCTTCCATATATATATACTTAAATTAAAGATAATATAACTTATTCCACTTAGATCTACAAATCAATATATTCAAAAGATACAAACAAACAAGCAAATAATCAAATAATAATACGAGGGATAGTCTACCCCCGGGGGGAAATTCACATCCTCCAGGAAGGCGTACAAATCATCCTCGTTGTAGGGGTTTATTTCTTCGTACGCGATATCGTCCTCTGGGTCTCCCACAGGGTCTCCCACAGGGTCTCCCCCCGGGGAGGGATGAGGCGGCGGGGCCTCTTCTTCGAGGGTAGTGATGACTGGGTTGCCTTCTTCATCTAGATAATTCCAAGAGTCCATCGTGCTCACACTAACCCAAATCAAAATGCATCGCTTCCTTATATATTTTTTTCACTGTTCTCTGATTGGTGCCTTTTTCTCGGCCGATGATTGGTTCAGCTAGAAGGAGCACGGCTTGTAAGTGGTGGAATTCGATCCGCTTTTGGTTCGACTTGAACACCTGGGGTCTAAGAATCCTCTGAAAAACCCCTCCCCCTACCCCTTGTTCTTTAAAATTATCTCGCCCCACTCCGGGGGGAACCCTTCTTCCTTCCTTCTTTAAGCCGTAATCATTTTGCATTTTCTAAACATCTTTTCTGAGCTCCTAAATCCTAAAACCTAAATCCCCTCAACAAACGCGCCCAGCTAGGGTAACAAAAACTAGTCCAACCGGTTTATCCCAGTTTAGGAGCCTCTCGTGAATGAGATTTTGTGAGGCAAAGACGCACGGCTCCTGATTGGTGGAAAACTAGTCTAACCGGTTTATCCCAGTTTAGATTCTCGTGAATGAAAGTGGCGTGATGTAAAGGCGCGCGCTCCGCGATTCCTGATTCAGCGTGTACGAGGTTTTGGCAATAAAGGAACCCTTTCCCGGGTCGCCGAAGACGAAAAAAATAGTGGAAAAATTAGAAACCCTGGAGGGCTAATTCCAGCAAAAATTTTTTAGACCATTTCAGGACTGTTTTGGGGGTGAATTTTGAGAGTCAAAAACCCAAAATCCACTGAAAACGAATTCGAACCCATTTCGGATCGAATGACCCCGCCAATCACAGCGCTCGCTCCGCTTAGCGAACCAATCGTAGGCCGAGCTTAATGCACCAATCACAGCCCAGCCTTTTGCCGCATAAATACTAGCCCCAAAACTAACTTCGGCACAGTTCAACCAGCCACTCAACCGGTAAGTTTACACAAAATTTTCTCTTGGAATTCAACCTGAGGCCTTACTAATCTTTTCTTTTTTGGTTTTTACTTGACTAATCTTTTCTTCTTTGGTTTTTCCCTTTTTATTTCACCAGTCAAACAACAAACAGCAACAAGACAACAACAACAGGTGAGTTTTACACAAAAGTCTCTCTGGAAATTCAACCTGAGGCTTTACTAATCTTTTCTTCTTTGGTTTTTCCTTTTTATTTCTACAGACAAAACAACAACAACGCTATGGCTGTCCAAAGGCCCATTCGAGAGATGGAGGTACTATCCTGCGACTTTCTTTTTGCCTTGGAATACCCCTGCTAATTTTTCTTTTGTTTTTCTAGAATATCCGAGGCGTACCCACACTCAACCTGGCTCAAGTAAGTTGTTGTTGATGTTCTCCCACCTCCCTAAAACAGTGTTAACGTTCGGTCACTGCTTCAGAGAGCCGTTCATTTTATTGGCAAACATTTCCCCATTGAGTAAAAGTTTTGATTAATTTTTATAGGCTTTTCTCGAGGTCCCCACCGGGGGGATCTCCGCTCTTGTCAGAGCGCCTCTAGCGAACTAAATTCTCTAAAACATTATTCGTTTTTTAAAAAATAAAATATTTTTTTAATTTTTCTTTTCCGAACAGACTTTTGGACCTGTGGCTATTGATCTCACAGACACTCATTTCATTCATCATGCGCTCTGCTTAAGACAGTTTGGACTCCCAATGGAAATCATCGCGCGGATTGGGGCCTACGTCTGCGGTCAACAGAGGGCCGACAAGAGGAAAATCAAACATACCAAATTATTTTTCCCAACTCTTTTATTAATTACATGTCTGGATACTTGGGAATTTGAATCAGTCTACTGTTGGGACGCTAGTTTCCAGGAACTCCCACATAACAAACGCTTTTGGGGAATGGACCCTGTCCAAGCCGCTATGTTTATCGAACCGTTGACAGAATTTACATTCCGTTGGTGCCGGCGGTGCCATTCCAATACAACCGTATGCCAACGCCATTGTAACGTCGGGATTATTTATAGGCGCTGCCCCCACCACCCCGTTTATTCTCAAGTGGATCACGAGGGGTGGGGCAGATTTCCGTGGCGTAAGCTTTTCTTCCACATCGAGTGTTAAATTCCTATATTTTTTTTCTAGTGTGTGAACTGTGGCCATCAGCCAGAACAACAACAACAGTTACCGCCTATGCCTTGTTGTGGCGAAACAATATGTCCCTCATGCTTTGTGGGGTTGTTGAAACCGGACCTGAGGAAAGACGGACACCCTGAATGTTTTTATTGTGCGACAAGAATGAGACATCCCTTCTATGTCCGGGCGGGGTCCATTATAATTTTTCGTCATGGCATCACATTTGGGTGCGTAACTTTACCCTTAACAGAACGCTTTAGTCGACGTTATGATCTTGTTTTCCCTCGATAAAGGAAAAGTTTACGCCATTGAAATTTTCCTGTTTCCTGAAGTTCCTCCCGTGGCATAAATTAGACCTAAATTTTTATTTTTTATTTTTTAGTGTTCTAAATGTAGCACAGAACAAGAGGACATTTTACCGCCTCTACCCTGTTGCAGGAGAACTGTGTGTGCCGCCTGCTTAATCTTCAGAATCTCTACATTTCTTAACAGAAACGAAGTCCCCCGGTGTTATTTTTGCCAGTCAAAATTCTACCACTTATTTTATATAAAAGCGGGAAGCCTAATTGTATTCCACCATGGAACCGTTTTTGGTATCGTTGTTTTGCCAATCGATCGTGAATACCAGCAGCATTATGGATTAGTTTTTTAAAAAATTATGCCACGGGAAGTTCTTCTATTTTTTTCTAAATTTTTTAAAAACTTATTAGGGCCATTAGCCTACTTTCAAAATTACATCAATACTAGGGCGATTAGCCCCCTTTTTCTATTACATAAATATTAGGGCGATTAGCCCCCATTTTCAAAAATTTCATCACTACTAGGGCGATTAGCCCCCATTTTCAAAAAATTCATCACTACTAGGGCGATTAGCCTACTTTTTCATAAATACTAGGACGATTAGTCCACTTTTCTACACGGATATTTTCTATCTCTCGAATGGGCCCCACGGGATGGCCTGTAAATAGTTTTTTTTTTTTATATTTCTATAATTTTATAATTTGGTTGAAAGGATACCTTACATTATAATTATTATATTTTCAATACTTGTATTAATTAATTAATTTTGGTGCGCCTGAAATGGGGCACCGCAACCCTGTATTTTATTTTTTAATTAACGAAAACAAAGTTGTTTTTACTCAAACAAAAAGTCTCTTTTATTGTCTCCAATTACATAGTGGTTGAATCACATAAAGCCACAAGGGTTAACACTCCAATTTCCACATAGTCCTGGGGATTGTCTTCGTAAATTAAAGCCTGGCCTAACGCATGCCAAATTCGATTCTTGTACGTAATGGTAGGGTCTTCGATTTCTTCAAAATAATACCGTTTGTAGACCTCGTAAATCTCGGCCTCCCTTAGTTTTTGCAACTGTTCAAACACGGTATACGTAAGGGGAGCAATAATCCCCGAGAGGTGCAAACTCTGCAAAGCCCGGTAGCCCGTAGCCCGTAGAGCCTCTAGGGTAATAAGAGACCGGCCTTCGCTACGCGCTCGGTAAAGCTTTCCTCGGTGAAAGACCATAAACAGGAATGGTAACGTTCGAGTTGTTGTCCCTGCTGGGTATACGTACACCCCTCGCAATGCCGGCCACGTTCTCGCATACATTCCCGGATGCACGTCATGACGTAAAGTGTTTTGTGCAAAGCCCACCCGGCTTTTAGGGCGGGTAAATCCCGGTTGTCCGGCATGTCCCCCAAATCTAGGTCTTCTTGGTTCAATAACAATAGCTCGCGTGGGGCTGGTAGCGAGCCTGAGGGGACCGGCTCGTTGTCGGGATGTCTATAGGGGGTGGGGACGGCGGAGGACCCTCGGCCATTGTACCAGTGGGGGGTCCGGATGACGTCTCTGCCGGGTTCCACACATTCCCCGCCGGGGGCCCCGCCGGGGGCCCCGCCGGGGGACCCCTCGGGGGACACTGTAGACTCTCCACGGGGGGACCCGTAAGAGGCGTAGCGGCGTTGGGATTGATCCAAGCGACGGGTGGTTTTTCTTGGGGGGCCTGTGACGTCCATGGCGACGCGTAGTACTGAGCTTTCTTAGGGGGTGGGGGTCCAATAGGTTGTGCCGGAGGGCCGGCCCACATAAATCCCAGCGGAAACTCACACTTCGGGTTGGGCGACGGTGCCGTGCACGTGAAGAACACGCGGTTCGGATTGTTCACACTTCGGCTCACCCCCACTTTCATCCACAAATTGTGGCCACACTTGGGAAATGTGTTGTACAATGTTCCGACCGGGATGGCCGCTTTCACCAAAGGCAGGTCTTGCTCCGTAAAATAAAAGCTGCACGGCAGCACTGCGGGTTTAGACTTGTAATCCGCTGTTTGTCCACACTTGTAGACACACTCTGGCGTCCCCACTAATCCTTTGACGGCTTTGGCGTAACACCCACAAAAGCACGTAGGGAGCATCGTTCACACTGAAATTTACAAAGGGGGTTCACTTTCTTATACGGCCCGGGGTCTTTTCCGGCCAGCCAATCCCCAGCCTGGGTTTGGTCTCCTTTCCAAAACCCCCCTCCGAACCTGGCGGGACCCCCCGAAACTTCCGACCAATCAGAAGCCTGGCTTTCGCCCCCAACTGAGTGACAGGTCTTTGACAGGACCGCGTGCGTAATGGCGTCGTTTTAGGCCACGCCCCCTGTCTCGGCCAATCAGGAGGCAGATGGTTGCCTCCAAGTGACCCCCCTTACTACTTACCAAACTTGAATAATTTTCCTGTATTTCTATTTCTTATATAACAGCAAAGTAACCTCTCAACGACGAAGCCTTGCCAGTATTTCAGTTGGGGAAAAGAGAAAGGTACACAATAAGGGAATCCGTGAAAATATTGATGCAGAGCAATCGGAGAAGAACGTGTACCAAGGCGCCTATGAAAGTAAGACATAATATGTCTTCCCTCATCGATGTAAGTTCGTACCAGAGTTGGGAAGACATCAAAAGTGACATGAATGGTGCCTATCCTCGTTGGTACATGGACTTTAGACATTGGTGAGAATACAAACGTGCAAATTCTGGACGAAAAAAGTGCCACTTCAACACAATATTGAATTTCATATCAACATGAATTCCAGGATGAATAATTTTGTACTGTGTCGCCTCATTTTCTGTTTAACTGGACGAAATGGAAATTGAAGGAATTTTTTTGCCTGCATGTTTGTGTGATCGATGATGGCAGAAGGAAACACGTGCGCTTGAGAGGATTCGTTGAAAAGTTTGAATGGGGATTTGGAATTGACGGGGATTTTGGTGGTTGGTGACTTTAGTTATGGTTTTGTTAAGGCTTTGTTTGAATTTTATGATCGTGGTTTGTTTGTGGTTTGAACCAGCATAAGTTTATTGTAGATTGTGTTTTGACTGGGGCAGCTGAACGTTTTTGTACGGTTGAGGTTTAGTTGGACATATATTCAGTTTTAAAGGTGGCAAATTTGCGGAGAAAGGTATTCAACAAGCTGGAAAAAGGGGTGTGTTTTTGGTGACGTTGTTGGTAGTCCAGGTAATTATGTTGGGGAAACGTAGAATTGGTTTGTCAGGTAGTTTGTTGAAAGGGTTGGTTGATGGGAAGTAGAGTAATCAGCCATCAATGGGGTGTACAGGAGGAGGAATTATTTTACGCTGAAGGACTTCGCTCACTGGATTTCTGTTTTGTTTCAATAAAGGGGTAAGTACATATTATTTAAGATTTATTATTTCTGGGATTCGGGATGCTACGCTTACACCAAGGAGGAGAGCTAACGATATTAGTATCATTAATAGTATGGATCCATTTTCCTGCAGTGTTCATGGTACAGGGGAAGGGAGTGGTAGCACTAGTAGTAGCACTAGTAGTAGCACTAGTAGTAGCACTAGTAGTAGCACCAGTAGTAGTAGTAGCAGTAGTTGTTCAAGGAGTGAGATAGAGAATTGTTAATATTCTGAGTGCTAGATATTAGGAGAGTTTGTCTCAGCCTTGTACGAGAGCAGAACAGAGAGATAGTGTGCTTGGGCGAGGAGCTGGAGAGGACGTACATGTATGGAGAGGTGAAAGTAGCTATGGAACAGTGTGGAAGTAAGGAAGCACTGGACAGAGAGATAGTTGAGCTAAAAACGAAGTATGAGAGTCAAAGTGCGAAGTCAGAGAAAGCTATGGAGAGACTTGGAAAACTGAGTGCTAGAGGAAGAAAGATATGAAAATAGATGAGTTGAAAAGAGAGCTGAAGAGTAAAGAGAGATGCAAGGGAAAGAGATGCAAAGGAAAGCCTGGAGTTGAGAAATGAGCAGATAGGAGTTAAAGAGAGAATGAATGAAGCACTGCAGAAAATGAAGAGAGCTAAGAGGGTTGTAAGTTATTATCGTGTGAAGCAGAGGAAGCAAGAAGAATGTAGTGGAAATGTCGCAGAGCTGAGGAGTCTTGTGAGTGAACTTGACCAAGATATGAGAGATCTGGAGAATAGAAATGTAGAGTTAGAAGATCGGGTGGGTGAGCTTATGTCTGAGAGGAGTGTATTTTTCAGGGTTGGAGGTATAGTAATGAAATCTGTTTGGTTTACATGGACTTGCGGACTTTAACCCAGACCGATTACCTGGCCAAACATTTGCAAAGTACATGTTCATCGAAGCAAGAGCATTGGCTCAGATCCAGTTTCCCGAAGTCCTTTCTGACCAATTTTGAAATGCACCTTGCATTCAGATGGAACAAGTAAAGCAGGATTGCATTACGGAGGGTGAGGTTTTCACATTGGGTGTAAGGAGGGAAATGGGGGGGTGAAGGAAAGAAACGTGCCACAAAGAATCTGCTTGAACTTATATTTGCCGGTTAAGCGAATGTTAGTCCTTGGTGGTAAGTTTCATGTTGTGACTAATGCGTTGAAGAGAAAGATGTCAGTGTTGTAAATACTGTTGTGTCAGAGAGAGATTTCGGGTTTGTAGACGATGAGAGAGAAATGAGAGAGAAAGCGAGAGCAAGTACTATTGTGATTGAGGGAAAGTTAATGTATCGTAAGAATGAAACAAGCAAGTGGCGAGATGAGTTGACAGAGGAGAAGGCAGAGGAGTATATGAGGAATGCAAGAAGAGCGAAGGAGAGGCAATTTGAACTGTACAGAGAAAGACGAGTTGTAATAAACAGTGGCAACTGTAAAACAGAGGAGGAGGAGGAGGAGTCACCTGAATCTCAAAATGTTTGAGATTTGGGGTTCAACGGTAGGTATGGCTACAAATGGTCACTTTGTTACACTGCGTGCAAGTTCCTTACAATAAGATAACAGGAATAAAATACAATTTTCGTTTTAATTTGTTGAGGCTTCCTTTAGTTGTGGTATATGATTTAAGAGCCAAAGTGAAAGTGTTAGTTGTGTAGCATTTTTTAAACAACCATTGAGCCACGTTGTAGAAGGAGCTGAATTTGAAAACACCTCTAAATGACACTTTTATATGGGAAGAAATTGAAAAACATTTTTAGGTAACAATAAAATGGCAGATTTGGAAATAGGTAGAATTTCACGAATCTAAGAAAGTGTCGTTTTCGTGAATCTGCACAAAGGTAACATATAACGATGAATCAGTTAAAAATGTGATTTTTTCAGTGAGACAAATGAAACCTTGTTGCAAGAAGCCTTTAGGTTCGTATTGCGGCTTAAAGGTGACAGGGAAACAACGTTTTTTTTTTAAATATTGATTGACAATTGTTATTTTGGAAAAACCGGGAAATAGTTTGGAAGAGGTTATACTTTTTAAGTTAAAGACATTTCCTTGTAGTATGTAATGTTGAATACAAAGGCTATTGGTTTATTTCAAACCTTCTGCTTAATCACTAAACGGTCTCTTCCAATCGGAAATAAATTGTTGTGATCTTGATAGTGCCCCTGTTAGAAATTATGAAAGGACAACCTGACAGGAAAAGGAAAGATATATTAATATGAGAAAACAAATTAATAAACATCAGTCGACTTGATCCTGCACTGAGCGCTAGTACGTAGTAAAGAAATACTAGCAAATTAAGACTAGCAACCATTATAAAGCAATGGACACGGAGGAACTGAGATATTTCGAATTTCAGTGAGATATCACCACAACGCAACTTTCCCCTGAATTGAGTCAGAGTTCTCAATCCAGCCAAGTGATCTTTTACTAAACTCATTCACATTTACTACTGTAACAATCATCGCTTCAACGTCAGGCATTACCAATGCTACTACGTCTTCCACTGCTCCAGAACATGGCCATCATCCAATTCAGTAAACGCCATATCAAACGAATCTTAATACTCTGCCAACGCAACCACACTATTCGGTGCCAATCATATGCAGTCCCAATGAGCTGTTCCCGTATACAAACCCATCGACCACTAATTCCGTTTACCAGTGTACGAGCCTATCTTCCGTAGATACCAAATCGGTATACACATGGCCCATTTTACAATGTGATGATAATGAGCAGCTCTCGTTTTCCTTATGGCCCTTGTGTCCAACAACCAAATCTGGCACCCAAACCACCACAAGAACCCACTCAGCGTCCATAATAAGGCGCAGCTTATCCCTGTGGTAACTTTTCTGACACCTCTTCCTAAAAGGTGCCAAACAACAACCAGAAAACACACCCTTAAGCACTATGGACCAACCTTCTGGAATTCCCTTGATAACACTATAACCCAAGCACAATCCTTAAATATTTTTCAAGCTAGACTCAAATCACATCTTTTCCAACTAAAACAATGAACCCTAATTATTGACTATTTGTTTGTTTGTTTCTGTTCATAATCTACGTTATTTTGCTGTACCAATGTACTTCTACTCGCAGTGCTGATTTACCAATTATAAAATTTTGCCGCCCATGGGTGTCAGTGCCTGTACAAGCTCCTTGGAGTTTTTTTCACTGAACACCTTCCATATATATATACTTAAATTAAAGATAATATAACTTATTCCACTTAGATCTACAAATCAATATATTCAAAAGATACAAACAAACAAGCAAATAATCAAATAATAATACGAGGGATAGTCTACCCCCGGGGGGAAATTCACATCCTCCAGGAAGGCGTACAAATCATCCTCGTTGTAGGGGTTTATTTCTTCGTACGCGATATCGTCCTCTGGGTCTCCCACAGGGTCTCCCACAGGGTCTCCCCCCGGGGAGGGATGAGGCGGCGGGGCCTCTTCTTCGAGGGTAGTGATGACTGGGTTGCCTTCTTCATCTAGATAATTCCAAGAGTCCATCGTGCTCACACTAACCCAAATCAAAATGCATCGCTTCCTTATATATTTTTTTCACTGTTCTCTGATTGGTGCCTTTTTCTCGGCCGATGATTGGTTCAGCTAGAAGGAGCACGGCTTGTAAGTGGTGGAATTCGATCCGCTTTTGGTTCGACTTGAACACCTGGGGTCTAAGAATCCTCTGAAAAACCCCTCCCCCTACCCCTTGTTCTTTAAAATTATCTCGCCCCACTCCGGGGGGAACCCTTCTTCCTTCCTTCTTTAAGCCGTAATCATTTTGCATTTTCTAAACATCTTTTCTGAGCTCCTAAATCCTAAAACCTAAATCCCCTCAACAAACGCGCCCAGCTAGGGTAACAAAAACTAGTCCAACCGGTTTATCCCAGTTTAGGAGCCTCTCGTGAATGAGATTTTGTGAGGCAAAGACGCACGGCTCCTGATTGGTGGAAAACTAGTCTAACCGGTTTATCCCAGTTTAGATTCTCGTGAATGAAAGTGGCGTGATGTAAAGGCGCGCGCTCCGCGATTCCTGATTCAGCGTGTACGAGGTTTTGGCAATAAAGGAACCCTTTCCCGGGTCGCCGAAGACGAAAAAAATAGTGGAAAAATTAGAAACCCTGGAGGGCTAATTCCAGCAAAAAAATTTTAGACCATTTCAGGACTGTTTTGGGGGTGAATTTTGAGAGTCCAAAACCCAAAATCCACTGAAAACGAATTCGAACCCATTTCGGATCGAATGACCCCGCCAATCACAGCGCTCGCTCCGCTTAGCGAACCAATCGTAGGCCGAGCTTAATGCACCAATCACAGCCCAGCCTTTTGCCGCATAAATACTAGCCCCAAAACTAACTTCGGCACAGTTCAACCAGCCACTCAACCGGTAAGTTTACACAAAATTTTCTCTTGGAATTCAACCTGAGGCCTTACTAATCTTTTCTTTTTTGGTTTTTACTTGACTAATCTTTTCTTCTTTGGTTTTTCCCTTTTTATTTCACCAGTCAAACAACAAACAGCAACAAGACAACAACAACAGGTGAGTTTTACACAAAAGTCTCTCTGGAAATTCAACCTGAGGCTTTACTAATCTTTTCTTCTTTGGTTTTTCCTTTTTATTTCTACAGACAAAACAACAACAACGCTATGGCTGTCCGAAGGCCCATTCGAGAGATGGAGGTACTATCCTGCGACTTTCTTTTTGCCTTGGAATACCCCTGCTAATTTTTCTTTTGTTTTTCTAGAATATCCGAGGCGTACCCACACTCAACCTGGCTCAAGTAAGTTGTTGTTGATGTTCTCCCACCTCCCTAAAACAGTGTTAACGTTCGGTCACTGCTTCAGAGAGCCGTTCATTTTATTGGCAAACATTTCCCCATTGAGTAAAAGTTTTGATTAATTTTTATAGGCTTTTCTCGAGGTCCCCACCGGGGGGATCTCCGCTCTTGTCAGAGCGCCTCTAGCGAACTAAATTCTCTAAAACATTATTCGTTTTTTAAAAAATAATTTTTTTTTTTAATTTTTCTTTTCCGAACAGACTTTTGGACCTGTGGCTATTGATCTCACAGACACTCATTTCATTCATCATGCGCTCTGCTTAAGACAGTTTGGACTCCCAATGGAAATCATCGCGCGGATTGGGGCCTACGTCTGCGGTCAACAGAGGGCCGACAAGAGGAAAATCAAACATACCAAATTATTTTTCCCAACTCTTTTATTAATTACATGTCTGGATACTTGGGAATTTGAATCAGTCTACTGTTGGGACGCTAGTTTCCAGGAACTCCCACATAACAAACGCTTTTGGGGAATGGACCCTGTCCAAGCCGCTATCTTTATCGAACCGTTGACAGAATTTACATTCCGTTGGTGCCGGCGGTGCCATTCCAATACAACCGTATGCCAACGCCATTGTAACGTCGGGATTATTTATAGGCGCTGCCCCCACCACCCCGTTTATTCTCAAGTGGATCACGAGGGGTGGGGCAGATTTCCGTGGCGTAAGCTTTTCTTCCACATCGAGTGTTAAATTCCTATATTTTTTTTCTAGTGTGTGAACTGTGGCCATCAGCCAGAACAACAACAACAGTTACCGCCTATGCCTTGTTGTGGCGAAACAATATGTCCCTCATGCTTTGTGGGGTTGTTGAAACCGGACCTGAGGAAAGACGGACACCCTGAATGTTTTTATTGTGCGACAAGAATGAGACATCCCTTCTATGTCCGGGCGGGGTCCATTATAATTTTTCGTCATGGCATCACATTTGGGTGCGTAACTTTACCCTTAACAGAACGCTTTAGTCGACGTTATGATCTTGTTTTCCCTCGATAAAGGAAAAGTTTACGCCATTGAAATTTTCCTGTTTCCTGAAGTTCCTCCCGTGGCATAAATTAGACCTAAATTTTTATTTTTTATTTTTTAGTGTTCTAAATGTAGCACAGAACAAGAGGACATTTTACCGCCTCTACCCTGTTGCAGGAGAACTGTGTGTGCCGCCTGCTTAATCTTCAGAATCTCTACATTTCTTAACAGAAACGAAGTCCCCCGGTGTTATTTTTGCCAGTCAAAATTCTACCACTTATTTTATATAAAAGCGGGAAGCCTAATTGTATTCCACCATGGAACCGTTTTTGGTATCGTTGTTTTGCCAATCGATCGTGAATACCAGCAGCATTATGGATTAGTTTTTTAAAAAATTATGCCACGGGAAGTTCTTCTATTTTTTTCTAAATTTTTTAAAAACTTATTAGGGCCATTAGCCTACTTTCAAAATTACATCAATACTAGGGCGATTAGCCCCCTTTTTCTATTACATAAATATTAGGGCGATTAGCCCCCATTTTCAAAAATTTCATCACTACTAGGGCGATTAGCCCCCATTTTCAAAAAATTCATCACTACTAGGGCGATTAGCCTACTTTTTCATAAATACTAGGACGATTAGTCCACTTTTCTACACGGATATTTTCTATCTCTCGAATGGGCCCCACGGGATGGCCTGTAAATAGTTTTTTTTTTTTATATTTCTATAATTTTATAATTTGGTTGAAAGGATACCTTACATTATAATTATTATATTTTCAATACTTGTATTAATTAATTAATTTTGGTGCGCCTGAAATGGGGCACCGCAACCCTGTATTTTATTTTTTAATTAACGAAAACAAAGTTGTTTTTACTCAAACAAAAAGTCTCTTTTATTGTCTCCAATTACATAGTGGTTGAATCACATAAAGCCACAAGGGTTAACACTCCAATTTCCACATAGTCCTGGGGATTGTCTTCGTAAATTAAAGCCTGGCCTAACGCATGCCAAATTCGATTCTTGTACGTAATGGTAGGGTCTTCGATTTCTTCAAAATAATACCGTTTGTAGACCTCGTAAATCTCGGCCTCCCTTAGTTTTTGCAACTGTTCAAACACGGTATACGTAAGGGGAGCAATAATCCCCGAGAGGTGCAAACTCTGCAAAGCCCGGTAGCCCGTAGCCCGTAGAGCCTCTAGGGTAATAAGAGACCGGCCTTCGCTACGCGCTCGGTAAAGCTTTCCTCGGTGAAAGACCATAAACAGGAATGGTAACGTTCGAGTTGTTGTCCCTGCTGGGTATACGTACACCCCTCGCAATGCCGGCCACGTTCTCGCATACATTCCCGGATGCACGTCATGACGTAAAGTGTTTTGTGCAAAGCCCACCCGGCTTTTAGGGCGGGTAAATCCCGGTTGTCCGGCATGTCCCCCAAATCTAGGTCTTCTTGGTTCAATAACAATAGCTCGCGTGGGGCTGGTAGCGAGCCTGAGGGGACCGGCTCGTTGTCGGGATGTCTATAGGGGGTGGGGACGGCGGAGGACCCTCGGCCATTGTACCAGTGGGGGGTCCGGATGACGTCTCTGCCGGGTTCCACACATTCCCCGCCGGGGGCCCCGCCGGGGGCCCCGCCGGGGGCCCCGCCGGGGGACCCCTCGGGGGACACTGTAGACTCTCCACGGGGGGACCCGTAAGAGGCGTAGCGGCGTTGGGATTGATCCAAGCGACGGGTGGTTTTTCTTGGGGGGCCTGTGACGTCCATGGCGACGCGTAGTACTGAGCTTTCTTAGGGGGTGGGGGTCCAATAGGTTGTGCCGGAGGGCCGGCCCACATAAATCCCAGCGGAAACTCACACTTCGGGTTGGGCGACGGTGCCGTGCACGTGAAGAACACGCGGTTCGGATTGTTCACACTTCGGCTCACCCCCACTTTCATCCACAAATTGTGGCCACACTTGGGAAATGTGTTGTACAATGTTCCGACCGGGATGGCCGCTTTCACCAAAGGCAGGTCTTGCTCCGTAAAATAAAAGCTGCACGGCAGCACTGCGGGTTTAGACTTGTAATCCGCTGTTTGTCCACACTTGTAGACACACTCTGGCGTCCCCACTAATCCTTTGACGGCTTTGGCGTAACACCCACAAAAGCACGTAGGGAGCATCGTTCACACTGAAATTTACAAAGGGGTTCACTTTCTTATACGGCCCGGGGTCTTTTCCGGCCAGCCAATCCCCAGCCTGGGTTTGGTCTCCTTTCCAAAACCCCCCCTCCGAACCTGGCGGGACCCCCCGAAACTTCCGACCAATCAGAAGCCTGGCTTTCGCCCCCAACTGAGTGACAGGTCTTTGACAGGACCGCGTGCGTAATGGCGTCGTTTTAGGCCACGCCCCCTGTCTCGGCCAATCAGGAGGCAGATGGTTGCCTCCAAGTGACCCCCCTTACTACTTACCAAACTTGAATAATTTTCCTGTATTTCTATTTCTTATATAACAGCAAAGTAACCTCTCAACGACGAAGCCTTGCCAGTATTTCAGTTGGGGAAAAGAGAAAGGTACACAATAAGGGAATCCGTGAAAATATTGATGCAGAGCAATCGGAGAAGAACGTGTACCAAGGCGCCTATGAAAGTAAGACATAATATGTCTTCCCTCATCGATGTAAGTTCGTACCAGAGTTGGGAAGACATCAAAAGTGACATGAATGGTGCCTATCCTCGTTGGTACATGGACTTTAGACATTGGTGAGAATACAAACGTGCAAATTCTGGACGAAAAAAGTGCCACTTCAACACAATATTGAATTTCATATCAACATGAATTCCAGGATGAATAATTTTGTACTGTGTCGCCTCATTTTCTGTTTAACTGGACGAAATGGAAATTGAAGGAATTTTTTTGCCTGCATGTTTGTGTGATCGATGATGGCAGAAGGAAACACGTGCGCTTGAGAGGATTCGTTGAAAAGTTTGAATGGGGATTTGGAATTGACGGGGATTTTGGTGGTTGGTGACTTTAGTTATGGTTTTGTTAAGGCTTTGTTTGAATTTTATGATCGTGGTTTGTTTGTGGTTTGAACCAGCATAAGTTTATTGTAGATTGTGTTTTGACTGGGGCAGCTGAACGTTTTTGTACGGTTGAGGTTTAGTTGGACATATATTCAGTTTTAAAGGTGGCAAATTTGCGGAGAAAGGTATTCAACAAGCTGGAAAAAGGGGTGTGTTTTTGGTGACGTTGTTGGTAGTCCAGGTAATTATGTTGGGGAAACGTAGAATTGGTTTGTCAGGTAGTTTGTTGAAAGGGTTGGTTGATGGGAAGTAGAGTAATCAGCCATCAATGGGGTGTACAGGAGGAGGAATTATTTTACGCTGAAGGACTTCGCTCACTGGATTTCTGTTTTGTTTCAATAAAGGGGTAAGTACATATTATTTAAGATTTATTATTTCTGGGATTCGGGATGCTACGCTTACACCAAGGAGGAGAGCTAACGATATTAGTATCATTAATAGTATGGATCCATTTTCCTGCAGTGTTCATGGTACAGGGGAAGGGAGTGGTAGCACTAGTAGTAGCACTAGTAGTAGCACTAGTAGTAGCACTAGTAGTAGCACCAGTAGTAGTAGTAGCAGTAGTTGTTCAAGGAGTGAGATAGAGAATTGTTAATATTCTGAGTGCTAGATATTAGGAGAGTTTGTCTCAGCCTTGTACGAGAGCAGAACAGAGAGATAGTGTGCTTGGGCGAGGAGCTGGAGAGGACGTACATGTATGGAGAGGTGAAAGTAGCTATGGAACAGTGTGGAAGTAAGGAAGCACTGGACAGAGAGATAGTTGAGCTAAAAACGAAGTATGAGAGTCAAAGTGCGAAGTCAGAGAAAGCTATGGAGAGACTTGGAAAACTGAGTGCTAGAGGAAGAAAGATATGAAAATAGATGAGTTGAAAAGAGAGCTGAAGAGTAAAGAGAGATGCAAGGGAAAGAGATGCAAAGGAAAGCCTGGAGTTGAGAAATGAGCAGATAGGAGTTAAAGAGAGAATGAATGAAGCACTGCAGAAAATGAAGAGAGCTAAGAGGGTTGTAAGTTATTATCGTGTGAAGCAGAGGAAGCAAGAAGAATGTAGTGGAAATGTCGCAGAGCTGAGGAGTCTTGTGAGTGAACTTGACCAAGATATGAGAGATCTGGAGAATAGAAATGTAGAGTTAGAAGATCGGGTGGGTGAGCTTATGTCTGAGAGGAGTGTATTTTTCAGGGTTGGAGGTATAGTAATGAAATCTGTTTGGTTTACATGGACTTGCGGACTTTAACCCAGACCGATTACCTGGCCAAACATTTGCAAAGTACATGTTCATCGAAGCAAGAGCATTGGCTCAGATCCAGTTTCCCGAAGTCCTTTCTGACCAATTTTGAAATGCACCTTGCATTCAGATGGAACAAGTAAAGCAGGATTGCATTACGGAGGGTGAGGTTTTCACATTGGGTGTAAGGAGGGAAATGGGGGGGTGAAGGAAAGAAACGTGCCACAAAGAATCTGCTTGAACTTATATTTGCCGGTTAAGCGAATGTTAGTCCTTGGTGGTAAGTTTCATGTTGTGACTAATGCGTTGAAGAGAAAGATGTCAGTGTTGTAAATACTGTTGTGTCAGAGAGAGATTTCGGGTTTGTAGACGATGAGAGAGAAATGAGAGAGAAAGCGAGAGCAAGTACTATTGTGATTGAGGGAAAGTTAATGTATCGTAAGAATGAAACAAGCAAGTGGCGAGATGAGTTGACAGAGGAGAAGGCAGAGGAGTATATGAGGAATGCAAGAAGAGCGAAGGAGAGGCAATTTGAACTGTACAGAGAAAGACGAGTTGTAATAAACAGTGGCAACTGTAAAACAGAGGAGGAGGAGGAGGAGTCACCTGAATCTCAAAATGTTTGAGATTTGGGGTTCAACGGTAGGTATGGCTACAAATGGTCACTTTGTTACACTGCGTGCAAGTTCCTTACAATAAGATAACAGGAATAAAATACAATTTTCGTTTTAATTTGTTGAGGCTTCCTTTAGTTGTGGTATATGATTTAAGAGCCAAAGTGAAAGTGTTAGTTGTGTAGCATTTTTTAAACAACCATTGAGCCACGTTGTAGAAGGAGCTGAATTTGAAAACACCTCTAAATGACACTTTTATATGGGAAGAAATTGAAAAACATTTTTAGGTAACAATAAAATGGCAGATTTGGAAATAGGTAGAATTTCACGAATCTAAGAAAGTGTCGTTTTCGTGAATCTGCACAAAGGTAACATATAACGATGAATCAGTTAAAAATGTGATTTTTTCAGTGAGACAAATGAAACCTTGTTGCAAGAAGCCTTTAGGTTCGTATTGCGGCTTAAAGGTGACAGGGAAACAACGTTTTTTTTTTAAATATTGATTGACAATTGTTATTTTGGAAAAACCGGGAAATAGTTTGGAAGAGGTTATACTTTTTAAGTTAAAGACATTTCCTTGTAGTATGTAATGTTGAATACAAAGGCTATTGGTTTATTTCAAACCTTCTGCTTAATCACTAAACGGTCTCTTCCAATCGGAAATAAATTGTTGTGATCTTGATAGTGCCCCTGTTAGAAATTATGAAAGGACAACCTGACAGGAAAAGGAAAGATATATTAATATGAGAAAACAAATTAATAAACATCAGTCGACTTGATCCTGCACTGAGCGCTAGTACGTAGTAAAGAAATACTAGCAAATTAAGACTAGCAACCATTATAAAGCAATGGACACGGAGGAACTGAGATATTTCGAATTTCAGTGAGATATCACCACAACGCAACTTTCCCCTGAATTGAGTCAGAGTTCTCAATCCAGCCAAGTGATCTTTTACTAAACTCATTCACATTTACTACTGTAACAATCATCGCTTCAACGTCAGGCATTACCAATGCTACTACGTCTTCCACTGCTCCAGAACATGGCCATCATCCAATTCAGTAAACGCCATATCAAACGAATCTTAATACTCTGCCAACGCAACCACACTATTCGGTGCCAATCATATGCAGTCCCAATGAGCTGTTCCCGTATACAAACCCATCGACCACTAATTCCGTTTACCAGTGTACGAGCCTATCTTCCGTAGATACCAAATCGGTATACACATGGCCCATTTTACAATGTGATGATAATGAGCAGCTCTCGTTTTCCTTATGGCCCTTGTGTCCAACAACCAAATCTGGCACCCAAACCACCACAAGAACCCACTCAGCGTCCATAATAAGGCGCAGCTTATCCCTGTGGTAACTTTTCTGACACCTCTTCCTAAAAGGTGCCAAACAACAACCAGAAAACACACCCTTAAGCACTATGGACCAACCTTCTGGAATTCCCTTGATAACACTATAACCCAAGCACAATCCTTAAATATTTTTCAAGCTAGACTCAAATCACATCTTTTCCAACTAAAACAATGAACCCTAATTATTGACTATTTGTTTGTTTGTTTCTGTTCATAATCTACGTTATTTTGCTGTACCAATGTACTTCTACTCGCAGTGCTGATTTACCAATTATAAAATTTTGCCGCCCATGGGTGTCAGTGCCTGTACAAGCTCCTTGGAGTTTTTTTCACTGAACACCTTCCATATATATATACTTAAATTAAAGATAATATAACTTATTCCACTTAGATCTACAAATCAATATATTCAAAAGATACAAACAAACAAGCAAATAATCAAATAATAATACGAGGGATAGTCTACCCCCGGGGGGAAATTCACATCCTCCAGGAAGGCGTACAAATCATCCTCGTTGTAGGGGTTTATTTCTTCGTACGCGATATCGTCCTCTGGGTCTCCCACAGGGTCTCCCACAGGGTCTCCCCCCGGGGAGGGATGAGGCGGCGGGGCCTCTTCTTCGAGGGTAGTGATGACTGGGTTGCCTTCTTCATCTAGATAATTCCAAGAGTCCATCGTGCTCACACTAACCCAAATCAAAATGCATCGCTTCCTTATATATTTTTTTCACTGTTCTCTGATTGGTGCCTTTTTCTCGGCCGATGATTGGTTCAGCTAGAAGGAGCACGGCTTGTAAGTGGTGGAATTCGATCCGCTTTTGGTTCGACTTGAACACCTGGGGTCTAAGAATCCTCTGAAAAACCCCTCCCCCTACCCCTTGTTCTTTAAAATTATCTCGCCCCACTCCGGGGGGAACCCTTCTTCCTTCCTTCTTTAAGCCGTAATCATTTTGCATTTTCTAAACATCTTTTCTGAGCTCCTAAATCCTAAAACCTAAATCCCCTCAACAAACGCGCCCAGCTAGGGTAACAAAAACTAGTCCAACCGGTTTATCCCAGTTTAGGAGCCTCTCGTGAATGAGATTTTGTGAGGCAAAGACGCACGGCTCCTGATTGGTGGAAAACTAGTCTAACCGGTTTATCCCAGTTTAGATTCTCGTGAATGAAAGTGGCGTGATGTAAAGGCGCGCGCTCCGCGATTCCTGATTCAGCGTGTACGAGGTTTTGGCAATAAAGGAACCCTTTCCCGGGTCGCCGAAGACGAAAAAAATAGTGGAAAAATTAGAAACCCTGGAGGGCTAATTCCAGCAAAAATTTTAGACCATTTCAGGACTGTTTTGGGGGTGAATTTTGAGAGTCAAAAACCCAAAATCCACTGAAAACGAATTCGAACCCATTTCGGATCGAATGACCCCGCCAATCACAGCGCTCGCTCCGCTTAGCGAACCAATCGTAGGCCGAGCTTAATGCACCAATCACAGCCCAGCCTTTTGCCGCATAAATACTAGCCCCAAAACTAACTTCGGCACAGTTCAACCAGCCACTCAACCGGTAAGTTTACACAAAATTTTCTCTTGGAATTCAACCTGAGGCCTTACTAATCTTTTCTTTTTTGGTTTTTACTTGACTAATCTTTTCTTCTTTGGTTTTTCCCTTTTTATTTCACCAGTCAAACAACAAACAGCAACAAGACAACAACAACAGGTGAGTTTTACACAAAAGTCTCTCTGGAAATTCAACCTGAGGCTTTACTAATCTTTTCTTCTTTGGTTTTTCCTTTTTATTTCTACAGACAAAACAACAACAACGCTATGGCTGTCCGAAGGCCCATTCGAGAGATGGAGGTACTATCCTGCGACTTTCTTTTTGCCTTGGAATACCCCTGCTAATTTTTCTTTTGTTTTTCTAGAATATCCGAGGCGTACCCACACTCAACCTGGCTCAAGTAAGTTGTTGTTGATGTTCTCCCACCTCCCTAAAACAGTGTTAACGTTCGGTCACTGCTTCAGAGAGCCGTTCATTTTATTGGCAAACATTTCCCCATTGAGTAAAAGTTTTGATTAATTTTTATAGGCTTTTCTCGAGGTCCCCACCGGGGGGATCTCCGCTCTTGTCAGAGCGCCTCTAGCGAACTAAATTCTCTAAAACATTATTCGTTTTTTAAAAAATAAAATATTTTTTTAATTTTTCTTTTCCGAACAGACTTTTGGACCTGTGGCTATTGATCTCACAGACACTCATTTCATTCATCATGCGCTCTGCTTAAGACAGTTTGGACTCCCAATGGAAATCATCGCGCGGATTGGGGCCTACGTCTGCGGTCAACAGAGGGCCGACAAGAGGAAAATCAAACATACCAAATTATTTTTCCCAACTCTTTTATTAATTACATGTCTGGATACTTGGGAATTTGAATCAGTCTACTGTTGGGACGCTAGTTTCCAGGAACTCCCACATAACAAACGCTTTTGGGGAATGGACCCTGTCCAAGCCGCTATGTTTATCGAACCGTTGACAGAATTTACATTCCGTTGGTGCCGGCGGTGCCATTCCAATACAACCGTATGCCAACGCCATTGTAACGTCGGGATTATTTATAGGCGCTGCCCCCACCACCCCGTTTATTCTCAAGTGGATCACGAGGGGTGGGGCAGATTTCCGTGGCGTAAGCTTTTCTTCCACATCGAGTGTTAAATTCCGATTTTTTTTTTCTAGTGTGTGAACTGTGGCCATCAGCCAGAACAACAACAACAGTTACCGCCTATGCCTTGTTGTGGCGAAACAATATGTCCCTCATGCTTTGTGGGGTTGTTGAAACCGGACCTGAGGAAAGACGGACACCCTGAATGTTTTTATTGTGCGACAAGAATGAGACATCCCTTCTATGTCCGGGCGGGGTCCATTATAATTTTTCGTCATGGCATCACATTTGGGTGCGTAACTTTACCCTTAACAGAACGCTTTAGTCGACGTTATGATCTTGTTTTCCCTCGATAAAGGAAAAGTTTACGCCATTGAAATTTTCCTGTTTCCTGAAGTTCCTCCCGTGGCATAAATTAGACCTAAATTTTTATTTTTTATTTTTTAGTGTTCTAAATGTAGCACAGAACAAGAGGACATTTTACCGCCTCTACCCTGTTGCAGGAGAACTGTGTGTGCCGCCTGCTTAATCTTCAGAATCTCTACATTTCTTAACAGAAACGAAGTCCCCCGGTGTTATTTTTGCCAGTCAAAATTCTACCACTTATTTTATATAAAAGCGGGAAGCCTAATTGTATTCCACCATGGAACCGTTTTTGGTATCGTTGTTTTGCCAATCGATCGTGAATACCAGCAGCATTATGGATTAGTTTTTAAAAAAATTATGCCACGGGAAGTTCTTCTATTTTTTTCTAAATTTTTTAAAAACTTATTAGGGCCATTAGCCTACTTTCAAAATTACATCAATACTAGGGCGATTAGCCCCCTTTTTCTATTACATAAATATTAGGGCGATTAGCCCCCATTTTCAAAAATTTCATCACTACTAGGGCGATTAGCCCCCATTTTCAAAAAATTCATCACTACTAGGGCGATTAGCCTACTTTTTCATAAATACTAGGACGATTAGTCCACTTTTCTACACGGATATTTTCTATCTCTCGAATGGGCCCCACGGGATGGCCTGTAAATAGTTTTTTTTTTTATATTTCTATAATTTTATAATTTGGTTGAAAGGATACCTTACATTATAATTATTATATTTTCAATACTTGTATTAATTAATTAATTTTGGTGCGCCTGAAATGGGGCACCGCAACCCTGTATTTTATTTTTTAATTAACGAAAACAAAGTTGTTTTTACTCAAACAAAAAGTCTCTTTTATTGTCTCCAATTACATAGTGGTTGAATCACATAAAGCCACAAGGGTTAACACTCCAATTTCCACATAGTCCTGGGGATTGTCTTCGTAAATTAAAGCCTGGCCTAACGCATGCCAAATTCGATTCTTGTACGTAATGGTAGGGTCTTCGATTTCTTCAAAATAATACCGTTTGTAGACCTCGTAAATCTCGGCCTCCCTTAGTTTTTGCAACTGTTCAAACACGGTATACGTAAGGGGAGCAATAATCCCCGAGAGGTGCAAACTCTGCAAAGCCCGGTAGCCCGTAGCCCGTAGAGCCTCTAGGGTAATAAGAGACCGGGCCTTCGCTACGCGCTCGGTAAAGCTTTCCTCGGTGAAAGACCATAAACAGGAATGGTAACGTTCGAGTTGTTGTCCCTGCTGGGTATACGTACACCCCTCGCAATGCCGGCCACGTTCTCGCATACATTCCCGGATGCACGTCATGACGTAAAGTGTTTTGTGCAAAGCCCACCCGGCTTTTAGGGCGGGTAAATCCCGGTTGTCCGGCATGTCCCCCAAATCTAGGTCTTCTTGGTTCAATAACAATAGCTCGCGTGGGGCTGGTAGCGAGCCTGAGGGGACCGGCTCGTTGTCGGGATGTCTATAGGGGGTGGGGACGGCGGAGGACCCTCGGCCATTGTACCAGTGGGGGGTCCGGATGACCTCTCTGCCGGGTTCCACACATTCCCCGCCGGGGGCCCCGCCGGGGGACCCCTCGGGGGACACTGTAGACTCTCCACGGGGGGACCCGTAAGAGGCGTAGCGGCGTTGGGATTGATCCAAGCGACAGGTGGTTTTTCTTGGGGGGCCTGTGACGTCCATGGCGACGCGTAGTACTGAGCTTTCTTAGGGGGTGGGGGTCCAATAGGTTGTGCCGGAGGGCCGGCCCACATAAATCCCAGCGGAAACTCACACTTCGGGTTGGGCGACGGTGCCGTGCACGTGAAGAACACGCGGTTCGGATTGTTCACACTTCGGCTCACCCCCACTTTCATCCACAAATTGTGGCCACACTTGGGAAATGTGTTGTACAATGTTCCGACCGGGATGGCCGCTTTCACCAAAGGCAGGTCTTGCTCCGTAAAATAAAAGCTGCACGGCAGCACTGCGGGTTTCGACTTGTAATCCGCTGTTTGTCCACACTTGTAGACACACTCTGGCGTCCCCACTAATCCTTTGACGGCTTTGGCGTAACACCCACAAAAGCACGTAGGGAGCATCGTTCACACTGAAATTTACAAAGGGGGTTCACTTTCTTATACGGCCCGGGGTCTTTTCCGGCCAGCCAATCCCCAGCCTGGGTTTGGTCTCCTTTCCAAAACCCCCCTCCGAACCTGGCGGGACCCCCCGAAACTTCCGACCAATCAGAAGCCTGGCTTTCGCCCCCAACTGAGTGACAGGTCTTTGACAGGACCGCGTGCGTAATGGCGTCGTTTTAGGCCACGCCCCCTGTCTCGGCCAATCAGGAGGCAGATGGTTGCCTCCAAGTGACCCCCCTTACTACTTACCAAACTTGAATAATTTTCCTGTATTTCTATTTCTTATATAACAGCAAAGTAACCTCTCAACGACGAAGCCTTGCCAGTATTTCAGTTGGGGAAAAGAGAAAGGTACACAATAAGGGAATCCGTGAAAATATTGATGCAGAGCAATCGGAGAAGAACGTGTACCAAGGCGCCTATGAAAGTAAGACATAATATGTCTTCCTTCATCGATGTAAGTTCGTACCAGAGTTGGGAAGACATCAAAAGTGACATGAATGGTGCCTATCCTCGTTGGTACATGGACTTTAGACATTGGTGAGAATACAAACGTGCAAATTCTGGACGAAAAAAGTGCCACTTCAACACAATATTGAATTTCATATCAACATGAATTCCAGGATGAATAATTTTGTACTGTGTCGCCTCATTTTCTGTTTAACTGGACGAAATGGAAATTGAAGGAATTTTTTTGCCTGCATGTTTGTGTGATCGATGATGGCAGAAGGAAACACGTGCGCTTGAGAGGATTCGTTGAAAAGTTTGAATGGGGATTTGGAATTGACGGGGATTTTGGTGGTTGGTGACTTTAGTTATGGTTTTGTTAAGGCTTTGTTTGAATTTTATGATCGTGGTTTGTTTGTGGTTTGAACCAGCATAAGTTTATTGTAGATTGTGTTTTGACTGGGGCAGCTGAACGTTTTTGTACGGTTGAGGTTTAGTTGGACATATATTCAGTTTTAAAGGTGGCAAATTTGCGGAGAAAGGTATTCAACAAGCTGGAAAAAGGGGTGTGTTTTTGGTGACGTTGTTGGTAGTCCAGGTAATTATGTTGGGGAAACGTAGAATTGGTTTGTCAGGTAGTTTGTTGAAAGGGTTGGTTGATGGGAAGTAGAGTAATCAGCCATCAATGGGGTGTACAGGAGGAGGAATTATTTTACGCTGAAGGACTTCGCTCACTGGATTTCTGTTTTGTTTCAATAAAGGGGTAAGTACATATTATTTAAGATTTATTATTTCTGGGATTCGGGATGCTACGCTTACACCAAGGAGGAGAGCTAACGATATTAGTATCATTAATAGTATGGATCCATTTTCCTGCAGTGTTCATGGTACAGGGGAAGGGAGTGGTAGCACTAGTAGTAGCACTAGTAGTAGCACCAGTAGTAGTAGTAGCAGTAGTTGTTCAAGGAGTGAGATAGAGAATTGTTAATATTCTGAGTGCTAGATATTAGGAGAGTTTGTCTCAGCCTTGTACGAGAGCAGAACAGAGAGATAGTGTGCTTGGGCGAGGAGCTGGAGAGGACGTACATGTATGGAGAGGTGAAAGTAGCTATGGAACAGTGTGGAAGTAAGGAAGCACTGGACAGAGAGATAGTTGAGCTAAAAACGAAGTATGAGAGTCAAAGTGCGAAGTCAGAGAAAGCTATGGAGAGACTTGGAAAACTGAGTGCTAGAGGAAGAAAGATATGAAAATAGATGAGTTGAAAAGAGAGCTGAAGAGTAAAGAGAGATGCAAGGGAAAGAGATGCAAAGGAAAGCCTGGAGTTGAGAAATGAGCAGATAGGAGTTAAAGAGAGAATGAATGAAGCACTGCAGAAAATGAAGAGAGCTAAGAGGGTTGTAAGTTATTATCGTGTGAAGCAGAGGAAGCAAGAAGAATGTAGTGGAAATGTCGCAGAGCTGAGGAGTCTTGTGAGTGAACTTGACCAAGATATGAGAGATCTGGAGAATAGAAATGTAGAGTTAGAAGATCGGGTGGGTGAGCTTATGTCTGAGAGGAGTGTATTTTTCAGGGTTGGAGGTATAGTAATGAAATCTGTTTGGTTTACATGGACTTGCGGACTTTAACCCAGACCGATTACCTGGCCAAACATTTGCAAAGTACATGTTCATCGAAGCAAGAGCATTGGCTCAGATCCAGTTTCCCGAAGTCCTTTCTGACCAATTTTGAAATGCACCTTGCATTCAGATGGAACAAGTAAAGCAGGATTGCATTACGGAGGGTGAGGTTTTCACATTGGGTGTAAGGAGGGAAATGGGGGGGTGAAGGAAAGAAACGTGCCACAAAGAATCTGCTTGAACTTATATTTGCCGGTTAAGCGAATGTTAGTCCTTGGTGGTAAGTTTCATGTTGTGACTAATGCGTTGAAGAGAAAGATGTCAGTGTTGTAAATACTGTTGTGTCAGAGAGAGATTTCGGGTTTGTAGACGATGAGAGAGAAATGAGAGAGAAAGCGAGAGCAAGTACTATTGTGATTGAGGGAAAGTTAATGTATCGTAAGAATGAAACAAGCAAGTGGCGAGATGAGTTGACAGAGGAGAAGGCAGAGGAGTATATGAGGAATGCAAGAAGAGCGAAGGAGAGGCAATTTGAACTGTACAGAGAAAGACGAGTTGTAATAAACAGTGGCAACTGTAAAACAGAGGAGGAGGAGGAGGAGTCACCTGAATCTCAAAATGTTTGAGATTTGGGGTTCAACGGTAGGTATGGCTACAAATGGTCACTTTGTTACACTGCGTGCAAGTTCCTTACAATAAGGTAACAGGAATAAAATACAATTTTCGTTTTAATTTGTTGAGGCTTCCTTTAGTTGTGGTATATGATTTAAGAGCCAAAGTGAAAGTGTTAGTTGTGTAGCATTTTTTAAACAACCATTGAGCCACGTTGTAGAAGGAGCTGAATTTGAAAACACCTCTAAATGGCACTTTTATATGGGAAGAAATTGAAAAACATTTTTAGGTAACAATAAAATGGCAGATTTGGAAATAGGTAGAATTTCACGAATCTAAGAAAGTGTCGTTTTCGTGAATCTGCACAAAGGTAACATATAACGATGAATCAGTTAAAAATGTGATTTTTTCAGTGAGACAAATGAAACCTTGTTGCAAGAAGCCTTTAGGTTCGTATTGCGGCTTAAAGGTGACAGGGAAACAACGTGTTTTTTTGAAATATTGATTGACAATTGTTATTTTGGAAAAACCGGGAAATAGTTTGGAAGAGGTTATACTTTTTAAGTTAAAGACATTTCCTTGTAGTATGTAATGTTGAATACAAAGGCTATTGGTTTATTTCAAACCTTCTGCTTAATCACTAAACGGTCTCTTCCAATCGGAAATAAATTGTTGTGATCTTGATAGTGCCCCTGTTAGAAATTATGAAAGGACAACCTGACAGGAAAAGGAAAGATATATTAATATGAGAAAACAAATTAATAAACATCAGTCGACTTGATCCTGCACTGAGCGCTAGTACGTAGTAAAGAAATACTAGCAAATTAAGACTAGCAACCATTATAAAGCAATGGACACGGAGGAACTGAGATATTTCGAATTTCAGTGAGATATCACCACAACGCAACTTTCCCCTGAATTGAGTCAGAGTTCTCAATCCAGCCAAGTGATCTTTTACTAAACTCATTCACATTTACTACTGTAACAATCATCGCTTCAACGTCAGGCATTACCAATGCTACTACGTCTTCCACTGCTCCAGAACATGGCCATCATCCAATTCAGTAAACGCCATATCAAACGAATCTTAATACTCTGCCAACGCAACCACACTATTCGGTGCCAATCATATGCAGTCCCAATGAGCTGTTCCCGTATACAAACCCATCGACCACTAATTCCGTTTACCAGTGTACGAGCCTATCTTCCGTAGATACCAAATCGGTATACACATGGCCCATTTTACAATGTGATGATAATGAGAAGCTCTCGTTTTCCTTATGGCCCTTGTGTCCAACAACCAAATCTGGCACCCAAACCACCACAAGAACCCACTCAGCGTCCATAATAAGGCGCAGCTTATCCCTGTGGTAACTTTTCTGACACCTCTTCCTAAAAGGTGCCAAACAACAACCAGAAAACACACCCTTAAGCACTATGGACCAACCTTCTGGAATTCCCTTGATAACACTATAACCCAAGCACAATCCTTAAATATTTTTCAAGCTAGACTCAAATCACATCTTTTCCAACTAAAACAATGAACCCTAATTATTGACTATTTGTTTGTTTGTTTCTGTTCATAATCTATGTTATTTTGCTGTACCAATGTACTTCTACTCGCAGTGCTGATTTACCAATTATAAAATTTTGCCGCCCATGGGTGTCAGTGCCTGTACAAGCTCCTTGGAGTTTTTTTCACTGAACACCTTCCATATATATATACTTAAATTAAAGATAATATAACTTATTCCACTTAGATCTACAAATCAATATATTCAAAAGATACAAACAAACAAGCAAATAATCAAATAATAATACGAGGGATAGTCTACCCCCGGGGGGAAATTCACATCCTCCAGGAAGGCGTACAAATCATCCTCGTTGTAGGGGTTTATTTCTTCGTACGCGATATCGTCCTCTGGGTCTCCCACAGGGTCTCCCACAGGGTCTCCCCCCGGGGAGGGATGAGGCGGCGGGGCCTCTTCTTCGAGGGTAGTGATGACTGGGTTGCCTTCTTCATCTAGATAATTCCAAGAGTCCATCGTGCTCACACTAACCCAAATCAAAATGCATCGCTTCCTTATATATTTTTTTCACTGTTCTCTGATTGGTGCCTTTTTCTCGGCCGATGATTGGTTCCGCTAGAAGGAGCACGGCTTGTAAGTGGTGGAATTTGATCCGCTTTTGGTTCGACTTGAACACCTGGGGTCTAAGAATCCTCTGAAAAACCCCTCCCCCTACCCCTTGTTCTTTAAAATTATCTCGCCCCACTCCGGGGGGAACCCTTCTTCCTTCCTTCTTTAAGCCGTAATCATTTTGCATTTTCTAAACATCTTTTCTGAGCTCCTAAATCCTAAAACCTAAATCCCCTCAACAAACGCGCCCAGCTAGGGTAACAAAAACTAGTCCAACCGGTTTATCCCAGTTTAGGAGCCTCTCGTGAATGAGATTTTGTGAGGCAAAGACGCACGGCTCCTGATTGGTGGAAAACTAGTCTAACCGGTTTATCCCAGTTTAGATTCTCGTGAATGAAAGTGGCGTGATGTAAAGGCGCGCGCTCCGCGATTCCTGATTCAGCGTGTACGAGGTTTTGGCAATAAAGGAACCCTTTCCCGGGTCGCCGAAGACGAAAAAAATAGTGGAAAAATTAGAAACCCTGGAGGGCTAATTCCAGCAAAAATTTTAGACCATTTCAGGACTGTTTTGGGGGTGAATTTTGAGAGTCAAAAACCCAAAATCCACTGAAAACGAATTCGAACCCATTTCGGATCGAATGACCCCGCCAATCACAGCGCTCGCTCCGCTTAGCGAACCAATCGTAGGCCGAGCTTAATGCACCAATCACAGCCCAGCCTTTTGCCGCATAAATACTAGCCCCAAAACTAACTTCGGCACAGTTCAACCAGCCACTCAACCGGTAAGTTTACACAAAATTTTCTCTTGGAATTCAACCTGAGGCCTTACTAATCTTTTCTTTTTTGGTTTTTACTTGACTAATCTTTTCTTCTTTGGTTTTTCCCTTTTTATTTCACCAGTCAAACAACAAACAGCAACAAGACAACAACAACAGGTGAGTTTTACACAAAAGTCTCTCTGGAAATTCAACCTGAGGCTTTACTAATCTTTTCTTCTTTGGTTTTTCCTTTTTATTTCTACAGACAAAACAACAACAACGCTATGGCTGTCCGAAGGCCCATTCGAGAGATGGAGGTACTATCCTGCGACTTTCTTTTTGCCTTGGAATACCCCTGCTAATTTTTCTTTTGTTTTTCTAGAATATCCGAGGCGTACCCACACTCAACCTGGCTCAAGTAAGTTGTTGTTGATGTTCTCCCACCTCCCTAAAACAGTGTTAACGTTCGGTCACTGCTTCAGAGAGCCGTTCATTTTATTGGCAAACATTTCCCCATTGAGTAAAAGTTTTGATTAATTTTTATAGGCTTTTCTCGAGGTCCCCACCGGGGGGATCTCCGCTCTTGTCAGAGCGCCTCTAGCGAACTAAATTCTCTAAAACATTATTCGTTTTTTAAAAAATAAAATATTTTTTTAATTTTTCTTTTCCGAACAGACTTTTGGACCTGTGGCTATTGATCTCACAGACACTCATTTCATTCATCATGCGCTCTGCTTAAGACAGTTTGGACTCCCAATGGAAATCATCGCGCGGATTGGGGCCTACGTCTGCGGTCAACAGAGGGCCGACAAGAGGAAAATCAAACATACCAAATTATTTTTCCCAACTCTTTTATTAATTACATGTCTGGATACTTGGGAATTTGAATCAGTCTACTGTTGGGACGCTAGTTTCCAGGAACTCCCACATAACAAACGCTTTTGGGGAATGGACCCTGTCCAAGCCGCTATGTTTATCGAACCGTTGACAGAATTTACATTCCGTTGGTGCCGGCGGTGCCATTCCAATACAACCGTATGCCAACGCCATTGTAACGTCGGGATTATTTATAGGCGCTGCCCCCACCACCCCGTTTATTCTCAAGTGGATCACGAGGGGTGGGGCAGATTTCCGTGGCGTAAGCTTTTCTTCCACATCGAGTGTTAAATTCCTATATTTTTTTTCTAGTGTGTGAACTGTGGCCATCAGCCAGAACAACAACAACAGTTACCGCCTATGCCTTGTTGTGGCGAAACAATATGTCCCTCATGCTTTGTGGGGTTGTTGAAACCGGACCTGAGGAAAGACGGACACCCTGAATGTTTTTATTGTGCGACAAGAATGAGACATCCCTTCTATGTCCGGGCGGGGTCCATTATAATTTTTCGTCATGGCATCACATTTGGGTGCGTAACTTTACCCTTAACAGAACGCTTTAGTCGACGTTATGATCTTGTTTTCCCTCGATAAAGGAAAAGTTTACGCCATTGAAATTTTCCTGTTTCCTGAAGTTCCTCCCGTGGCATAAATTAGACCTAAATTTTTATTTTTTATTTTTTAGTGTTCTAAATGTAGCACAGAACAAGAGGACATTTTACCGCCTCTACCCTGTTGCAGGAGAACTGTGTGTGCCGCCTGCTTAATCTTCAGAATCTCTACATTTCTTAACAGAAACGAAGTCCCCCGGTGTTATTTTTGCCAGTCAAAATTCTACCACTTATTTTATATAAAAGCGGGAAGCCTAATTGTATTCCACCATGGAACCGTTTTTGGTATCGTTGTTTTGCCAATCGATCGTGAATACCAGCAGCATTATGGATTAGTTTTTAAAAAAATTATGCCACGGGAAGTTCTTCTATTTTTTTCTAAATTTTTTAAAAACTTATTAGGGCCATTAGCCTACTTTCAAAATTACATCAATACTAGGGCGATTAGCCCCCTTTTTCTATTACATAAATATTAGGGCGATTAGCCCCCATTTTCAAAAATTTCATCACTACTAGGGCGATTAGCCCCCATTTTCAAAAAATTCATCACTACTAGGGCGATTAGCCTACTTTTTCATAAATACTAGGACGATTAGTCCACTTTTCTACACGGATATTTTCTATCTCTCGAATGGGCCCCACGGGATGGCCTGTAAATAGTTTTTTTTTTTTATATTTCTATAATTTTATAATTTGGTTGAAAGGATACCTTACATTATAATTATTATATTTTCAATACTTGTATTAATTAATTAATTTTGGTGCGCCTGAAATGGGGCACCGCAACCCTGTATTTTATTTTTTAATTAACGAAAACAAAGTTGTTTTTACTCAAACAAAAAGTCTCTTTTATTGTCTCCAATTACATAGTGGTTGAATCACATAAAGCCACAAGGGTTAACACTCCAATTTCCACATAGTCCTGGGGATTGTCTTCGTAAATTAAAGCCTGGCCTAACGCATGCCAAATTCGATTCTTGTACGTAATGGTAGGGTCTTCGATTTCTTCAAAATAATACCGTTTGTAGACCTCGTAAATCTCGGCCTCCCTTAGTTTTTGCAACTGTTCAAACACGGTATACGTAAGGGGAGCAATAATCCCCGAGAGGTGCAAACTCTGCAAAGCCCGGTAGCCCGTAGCCCGTAGAGCCTCTAGGGTAATAAGAGACCGGGCCTTCGCTACGCGCTCGGTAAAGCTTTCCTCGGTGAAAGACCATAAACAGGAATGGTAACGTTCGAGTTGTTGTCCCTGCTGGGTATACGTACACCCCTCGCAATGCCGGCCACGTTCTCGCATACATTCCCGGATGCACGTCATGACGTAAAGTGTTTTGTGCAAAGCCCACCCGGCTTTTAGGGCGGGTAAATCCCGGTTGTCCGGCATGTCCCCCAAATCTAGGTCTTCTTGGTTCAATAACAATAGCTCGCGTGGGGCTGGTAGCGAGCCTGAGGGGACCGGCTCGTTGTCGGGATGTCTATAGGGGGTGGGGACGGCGAGGGACCCTCGGCCATTGTACCAGTGGGGGGTCCGGATGACGTCTCTGCCGGGTTCCACACATTCCCCGCCGGGGGCCCCGCCGGGGGCCCTGCCGAGGGCCCCGCCGGGGAACCCCTCGGTGGACACTGTAGACTCTCCACGGGGGGACCCGTAAGAGGCGTAGCGGCGTTGGGATTGATCCAAGCGACGGGTGGTTTTTCTTGGGGGGGCCTGTGACGTCCATGGCGACGCGTAGTACTGAGCTTTCTTAGGGGGTGGGGGTCCAATAGGTTGTGCCGAAGGGCCGGCCCACATAAATCCCAGCGGAAACTCACACTTCGGGTTGGGCGACGGTGCCGTGCACGTGAAGAACACGCGGTTCGGATTGTTCACACTTCGGCTCACCCCCACTTTCATCCACAAATTGTGGCCACACTTGGGAAATGTGTTGTACAATGTTCCGACCGGGATGGCCGCTTTCACCAAAGGCAGGTCTTGCTCCGTAAAATAAAAGCTGCACGGCAGCACTGCGGGTTTCGACTTGTAATCCGCTGTTTGTCCACACTTGTAGACACACTCTGGCGTCCCCACTAATCCTTTGACGGCTTTGGCGTAACACCCACAAAAGCACGTAGGGAGCATCGTTCACACTGAAATTTACAAAGGGGGTTCACTTTCTTATACGGCCCGGGGTCTTTTCCGGCCAGCCAATCCCCAGCCTGGGTTTGGTCTCCTTTCCAAAACCCCCCTCCGAACCTGGCGGGACCCCCCGAAACTTCCGACCAATCAGAAGCCTGGCTTTCGCCCCCAACTGAGTGACAGGTCTTTGACAGGACCGCGTGCGTAATGGCGTCGTTTTAGGCCACGCCCCCTGTCTCGGCCAATCAGGAGGCAGATGGTTGCCTCCAAGTGACCCCCCTTACTACTTACCAAACTTGAATAATTTTCCTGTATTTCTATTTCTTATATAACAGCAAAGTAACCTCTCAACGACGAAGCCTTGCCAGTATTTCAGTTGGGGAAAAGAGAAAGGTACACAATAAGGGAATCCGTGAAAATATTGATGCAGAGCAATCGGAGAAGAACGTGTACCAAGGCGCCTATGAAAGTAAGACATAATATGTCTTCCCTCATCGATGTAAGTTCGTACCAGAGTTGGGAAGACATCAAAAGTGACATGAATGGTGCCTATCCTCGTTGGTACATGGACTTTAGACATTGGTGAGAATACAAACGTGCAAATTCTGGACGAAAAAAGTGCCACTTCAACACAATATTGAATTTCATATCAACATGAATTCCAGGATGAATAATTTTGTACTGTGTCGCCTCATTTTCTGTTTAACTGGACGAAATGGAAATTGAAGGATTTTTTTTGCCTGCATGTTTGTGTGATCGATGATGGCAGAAGGAAACACGTGCGCTTGAGAGGATTCGTTGAAAAGTTTGAATGGGGATTTGGAATTGACGGGGATTTTGGTGGTTGGTGACTTTAGTTATGGTTTTGTTAAGGCTTTGTTTGAATTTTATGATCGTGGTTTGTTTGTGGTTTGAACCAGCATAAGTTTATTGTAGATTGTGTTTTGACTGGGGCAGCTGAACGTTTTTGTACGGTTGAGGTTTAGTTGGACATATATTCAGTTTTAAAGGTGGCAAATTTGCGGAGAAAGGTATTCAACAAGCTGGAAAAAGGGGTGTGTTTTTGGTGATGTTGTTGGTAGTCCAGGTAATTATGTTGGGGAAACGTAGAATTGGTTTGTCAGGTAGTTTGTTGAAAGGGTTGGTTGATGGGAAGTAGAGTAATCAGCCATCAATGGGGGGTTTCCAAAGGAGGGGGTGTACAGGAGGAGGAATTATTTTACGCTGAAGGACTTCGCTCACTGGATTTCTGTTTTGTTTCAATAAAGGGGTAAGTACATATTATTTAAGATTTATTATTTCTGGGATTCGGGATGCTACGCTTACACCAAGGAGGATAGCTAACGATATTAGTATCATTAATAGTATGGATCCATTTTCCTGCAGTGTTCATGGTACAGGGGAAGGGAGTGGTAGCACTAGTAGTAGCACTAGTAGTAGCACTAGTAGTAGCACTAGTAGTAGCACTAGTAGTAGCACCAGTAGTAGTAGTAGCAGTAGTTGTTCAAGGAGTGAGATAGAGAATTGTTAATATTCTGAGTGCTAGATATTAGGAGAGTTTGTCTCAGCCTTGTACGAGAGCAGAACAGAGAGATAGTGTGCTTGGGCGAGGAGCTGGAGAGGACGTACATGTATGGAGAGGTGAAAGTAGCTATGGAACAGTGTGGAAGTAAGGAAGTACTGGACAGAGAGATAGTTGAGCTAAAAACGAAGTATGAGAGTCAAAGTGCGAAGTCAGAGAAAGCTATGGAGAGACTTGGAAAACTGAGTGCTAGAGGAAGAAAGATATGAAAATAGATGAGTTGAAAAGAGAGCTGAAGAGTAAAGAGAGATGCAAGGGAAAGAGATGCAAAGGAAAGCCTGGAGTTGAGAAATGAGCAGATAGGAGTTAAAGAGAGAATGAATGAAGCACTGCAGAAAATGAAGAGAGCTAAGAGGGTTGTAAGTTATTATCGTGTGAAGCAGAGGAAGCAAGAAGAATGTAGTGGAAATGTCGCAGAGCTGAGGAGTCTTGTGAGTGAACTTGACCAAGATATGAGAGATCTGGAGAATAGAAATGTAGAGTTAGAAGATCGGGTGGGTGAGCTTATGTCTGAGAGTGTATTTTTCAGGGTTGGAGGTATAGTAATGAAATCTGTTTGGTTTACATGGACTTGCGGACTTTAACCCAGACCGATTACCTGGCCAAACATTTGCAAAGTACATGTTCATCGAAGCAAGAGCATTGGCTCAGATCCAGTTTCCCGAAGTCCTTTCTGACCAATTTTGAAATGCACCTTGCATTCAGATGGAACAAGTAAAGCAGGATTGCATTACGGAGGGTGAGGTTTTCACATTGGGTGTAAGGAGGGAAATGGGGGGGGGGTGTTTCAGTGTTTGGTAATTCCACGTGCTGTAGAAGGAAAGAACCGTGCCACAAAGAATCTGCTTGAACTTATATTTGCCGGTTAAGCGAATGTTAGTCCTTGGTGGTAAGTTTCATGTTGTGACTAATGCGTTGAAGAGAAAGATGTCAGTGTTGTAAATACTGTTGTGTCAGAGAGAGATTTCGGGTTTGTAGACGATGAGAGAGAAATGAGAGAGAAAGCGAGAGCAAGTACTATTGTGATTGAGGGAAAGTTAATGTATCGTAAGAATGAAACAAGCAAGTGGCGAGATGAGTTGACAGAGGAGAAGGCAGAGGAGTATATGAGGAATGCAAGAAGAGCGAAGGAGAGGCAATTTGAACTGTACAGAGAAAGACGAGTTGTAATAAACAGTGGCAACTGTAAAACAGAGGAGGAGGAGGAGGAGTCACCTGAATCTCAAAATGTTTGAGATTTGGGGTTCAACGGTAGGTATGGCTACAAATGGTCACTTTGTTACACTGCGTGCAAGTTCCTTACAATAAGGTAACAGGAATAAAATACAATTTTCGTTTTAATTTGTTGAGGCTTCCTTTAGTTGTGGTATATGATTTAAGAGCCAAAGTGAAAGTGTTAGTTGTGTAGCATTTTTTAAACAACCATTGAGCCACGTTGTAGAAGGAGCTGAATTTGAAAACACCTCTAAATGGCACTTTTATATGGGAAGAAATTGAAAAACATTTTTAGGTAACAATAAAATGGCAGATTTGGAAATAGGTAGAATTTCACGAATCTAAGAAAGTGTCGTTTTCGTGAATCTGCACAAAGGTAACATATAACGATGAATCAGTTAAAAATGTGATTTTTTCAGTGAGACAAATGAAACCTTGTTGCAAGAAGCCTTTAGGTTCGTATTGCGGCTTAAAGGTGACAGGGAAACAACGTGTTTTTTTGAAATATTGATTGACAATTGTTATTTTGGAAAAACCGGGAAATAGTTTGGAAGAGGTTATACTTTTTAAGTTAAAGACATTTCCTTGTAGTATGTAATGTTGAATACAAAGGCTATTGGTTTATTTCAAACCTTCTGCTTAATCACTAAACGGTCTCTTCCAATCGGAAATAAATTGTTGTGATCTTGATAGTGCCCCTGTTAGAAATTATGAAAGGACAACCTGACAGGAAAAGGAAAGATATATTAATATGAGAAAACAAATTAATAAACATCAGTCGACTTGATCCTGCACTGAGCGCTAGTACGTAGTAAAGAAATACTAGCAAATTAAGACTAGCAACCATTATAAAGCAATGGACACGGAGGAACTGAGATATTTCGAATTTCAGTGAGATATCACCACAACGCAACTTTCCCCTGAATTGAGTCAGAGTTCTCAATCCAGCCAAGTGATCTTTTACTAAACTCATTCACATTTACTACTGTAACAATCATCGCTTCAACGTCAGGCATTACCAATGCTACTACGTCTTCCACTGCTCCAGAACATGGCCATCATCCAATTCAGTAAACGCCATATCAAACGAATCTTAATACTCTGCCAACGCAACCACACTATTCGGTGCCAATCATATGCAGTCCCAATGAGCTGTTCCCGTATACAAACCCATCGACCACTAATTCCGTTTACCAGTGTACGAGCCTATCTTCCGTAGATACCAAATCGGTATACACATGGCCCATTTTACAATGTGATGATAATGAGAAGCTCTCGTTTTCCTTATGGCCCTTGTGTCCAACAACCAAATCTGGCACCCAAACCACCACAAGAACCCACTCAGCGTCCATAATAAGGCGCAGCTTATCCCTGTGGTAACTTTTCTGACACCTCTTCCTAAAAGGTGCCAAACAACAACCAGAAAACACACCCTTAAGCACTATGGACCAACCTTCTGGAATTCCCTTGATAACACTATAACCCAAGCACAATCCTTAAATATTTTTCAAGCTAGACTCAAATCACATCTTTTCCAACTAAAACAATGAACCCTAATTATTGACTATTTGTTTGTTTGTTTCTGTTCATAATCTATGTTATTTTGCTGTACCAATGTACTTCTACTCGCAGTGCTGATTTACCAATTATAAAATTTTGCCGCCCATGGGTGTCAGTGCCTGTACAAGCTCCTTGGAGTTTTTTTCACTGAACACCTTCCATATATATATACTTAAATTAAAGATAATATAACTTATTCCACTTAGATCTACAAATCAATATATTCAAAAGATACAAACAAACAAGCAAATAATCAAATAATAATACGAGGGATAGTCTACCCCCGGGGGGAAATTCACATCCTCCAGGAAGGCGTACAAATCATCCTCGTTGTAGGGGTTTATTTCTTCGTACGCGATATCGTCCTCTGGGTCTCCCACAGGGTCTCCCACAGGGTCTCCCCCCGGGGAGGGATGAGGCGGCGGGGCCTCTTCTTCGAGGGTAGTGATGACTGGGTTGCCTTCTTCATCTAGATAATTCCAAGAGTCCATCGTGCTCACACTAACCCAAATCAAAATGCATCGCTTCCTTATATATTTTTTTCACTGTTCTCTGATTGGTGCCTTTTTCTCGGCCGATGATTGGTTCCGCTAGAAGGAGCACGGCTTGTAAGTGGTGGAATTTGATCCGCTTTTGGTTCGACTTGAACACCTGGGGTCTAAGAATCCTCTGAAAAACCCCTCCCCCTACCCCTTGTTCTTTAAAATTATCTCGCCCCACTCCGGGGGGAACCCTTCTTCCTTCCTTCTTTAAGCCGTAATCATTTTGCATTTTCTAAACATCTTTTCTGAGCTCCTAAATCCTAAAACCTAAATCCCCTCAACAAACGCGCCCAGCTAGGGTAACAAAAACTAGTCCAACCGGTTTATCCCAGTTTAGGAGCCTCTCGTGAATGAGATTTTGTGAGGCAAAGACGCACGGCTCCTGATTGGTGGAAAACTAGTCTAACCGGTTTATCCCAGTTTAGATTCTCGTGAATGAAAGTGGCGTGATGTAAAGGCGCGCGCTCCGCGATTCCTGATTCAGCGTGTACGAGGTTTTGGCAATAAAGGAACCCTTTCCCGGGTCGCCGAAGACGAAAAAAATAGTGGAAAAATTAGAAACCCTGGAGGGCTAATTCCAGCAAAAAATTTAGACCATTTCAGGACTGTTTTGGGGGTGAATTTTGAGAGTCAAAAACCCAAAATCCACTGAAAACGAATTCGAACCCATTTCGGATCGAATGACCCCGCCAATCACAGCGCTCGCTCCGCTTAGCGAACCAATCGTAGGCCGAGCTTAATGCACCAATCACAGCCCAGCCTTTTGCCGCATAAATACTAGCCCCAAAACTAACTTCGGCACAGTTCAACCAGCCACTCAACCGGAAAGTTTACACAAAATTTTCTCTTGGAATTCAACCTGAGGCCTTACTAATCTTTTCTTTTTTGGTTTTTACTTGACTAATCTTTTCTTCTTTGGTTTTTCCCTTTTTATTTCACCAGTCAAACAACAAACAGCAACAAGACAACAACAACAGGTGAGTTTTACACAAAAGTCTCTCTGGAAATTCAACCTGAGGCTTTACTAATCTTTTCTTCTTTGGTTTTTCCTTTTTATTTCTACAGACAAAACAACAACAACGCTATGGCTGTCCGAAGGCCCATTCGAGAGATGGAGGTACTATCCTGCGACTTTCTTTTTGCCTTGGAATACCCCTGCTAATTTTTCTTTTGTTTTTCTAGAATATCCGAGGCGTACCCACACTCAACCTGGCTCAAGTAAGTTGTTGTTGATGTTCTCCCACCTCCCTAAAACAGTGTTAACGTTCGGTCACTGCTTCAGAGAGCCGTTCATTTTATTGGCAAACATTTCCCCATTGAGTAAAAGTTTGATTAATTTTTATAGGCTTTTCTCGAGGTCCCCACCGGGGGGATCTCCGCTCTTGTCAGAGCGCCTCTAGCGAACTAAATTCTCTAAAACATTATTCGTTTTTTTTAAAAAAAATTATTTTTTTAATTTTTCTTTTCCGAACAGACTTTTGGACCTGTGGCTATTGATCTCACAGACACTCATTTCATTCATCATGCGCTCTGCTTAAGACAGTTTGGACTCCCAATGGAAATCATCGCGCGGATTGGGGCCTACGTCTGCGGTCAACAGAGGGCCGACAAGAGGAAAATCAAACATACCAAATTATTTTCCCCAACTCTTTTATTAATTACATGTCTGGATACTTGGGAATTTGAATCAGTCTACTGTTGGGACGCTAGTTTCCAGGAACTCCCACATAACAAACGCTTTTGGGGAATGGACCCTGTCCAAGCCGCTATGTTTATCGAACCGTTGACAGAATTTACATTCCGTTGGTGCCGGCGGTGCCATTCCAATACAACCGTATGCCAACGCCATTGTAACGTCGGGATTATTTATAGGCGCTGCCCCCACCACCCCGTTTATTCTCAAGTGGATCACGAGGGGTGGGGCAGATTTCCGTGGCGTAAGCTTTTCTTCCACATCGAGTGTTAAATTCCTATTTTTTTTTTCTAGTGTGTGAACTGTGGCCATCAGCCAGAACAACAACAACAGTTACCGCCTATGCCTTGTTGTGGCGAAACAATATGTCCCTCATGCTTTGTGGGGTTGTTGAAACCGGACCTGAGGAAAGACGGACACCCTGAATGTTTTTATTGTGCGACAAGAATGAGACATCCCTTCTATGTCCGGGCGGGGTCCATTATAATTTTTCGTCATGGCATCACATTTGGGTGCGTAACTTTACCCTTAACAGAACACTTTAGTCGACGTTATGATCTTGTTTTCCCTCGATAAAGGAACACATCTCTCCTAGCTGTGATTTAAGACTTTCCAAAGGACAGTCTCTTATGCAACCACAACAATAAACACTTGACAGCCAAAGCTGAACCGTTACGCAACTCATTAAATTCCTTTCAACGTTCTTACAGTGAAAATCACTTTTCTTTTGCAATGTAACTTTAATGTTGCTATCGCCACGTTTCACCGCTCATGTTCTTTACACTCACACTCCCACGATTAGAGGCGATAAAAATAACCCAAATGATTATTATTTTACCTTGTCAAAAATCGAAAGGTAACCTCAACCATGTACATTTCATAAATATCAATCTCTTCTAACGATTTCACTGAAATTGGTAGAGATTATGAAGGAGACAATCGGTTACATTTATTAACTGCTATTTGCCCATTAAAAATTGTGCAACGGAGATACCACGGTTACAAGACATGACAGACCCCCTAAACTAGAACCTAACACCTAATAGCAACCCTTACGGTATTCTAGAAGATGTTATTACTAAAAATATGTTACAATCATTGGTTTGCCATTCACACATTATGCCGGAGATGATAGGCCAATTTATTTTTATTATGACATTTAAAAAAAATTGGCTTCCTAACCCTAGGATTAGGGTTAAGTGGTTAGGTTACGGTTTCTGCTTATGGAATTTAACTATTCTTTAGAAAATACCCTATTTTTCTTCCTTCGTTGAATAGCTTGAAAATTTCCAAGAATCAAGATGGAGGCCACTGAAAGCGCGGTAAAACATACACTGTACGTAAGATTGTCATGTTTTGAAACGTAGCATTTTTTTAACAGCCATTTTCTATTATTATTCTTAGGGTAATTTAGGAAATCATTGTTCTAATTTCTAAGCTATAAATCAATATAAATCCAGTTCCCGATTTGACTAAAAAAATTAGGTAGAATTCTCTGTGTGTATCTATGTGTGTCTTTTATTTCTCCGACCTAGTAATTTAATTCAGCCATGTAAACTGGCTCCCTGGCATTTTTAGCTTTCTAGTTATTTCAGGGTGCCAGTATCCTTTAAATATTCCAATTTCTTTTTTCTCTGTCAATACTATATGTAAGTAATAGGGTAAATAAAGTTGTTGTTGACACAAACACACGAGTGTCGTGAAGAAAACTAAATTTCAGTTCTTGAAGGAATTAATTCTTCATTGACTTACCACTGAATGACGATCGAAATCTCCCAGTAACGTGTATTATGTTGTAGGACTGATAAAGAGAAAAAAGTCAACCAAGGAAATTTTGAAAAATTAACTGAACCTGCGAATTTAAGTGATAAAAGTTCTTAATTCAGTGAACTTTGACTCTATTTATACTTATAATTAAACACTTTTCAAAGGCTTATAATTTAGTCAGTCAAGTATCTGTCAAGAAATCATGACTGGTGATCTCTTAAAAAGCATCTAACAGATTAATACAAGCAATCAAGAAAAGTGTAGTTGTTTAATAGTGGTGTACCTGAGTTATACATTCATCATCTTTATTAATTATTAGATTAAAGATGTACTCCATGTAGTATTCTCTATTTATGGTGTAGTATTACTGAAAGTAAGAGGCGGTTAGGGAATATTAAAAACCATAACCTTTTTCCTTTTGCAAACGGAAATCCTTACTCTGTCAGGTTCATATTACAGATCTTGCAAGCTTATTTAAAGCCATTTACCCTCACGTCTACAATGTCACTTTTTGAAATTATTTGAGAAGTGTTTTCCCCTTTTTATTTTCCTTGCTTTTAAGATATTATTTTACTTTATTTTACTTATCTTTTGAGCTTGTGGACTTGGTTTTCCTGTTTTTGACCTCCTTGTAGTTCCATAGTATCATGTGCTGCTGTTGCCATGGCTATGGCAATCTCCATGGCCTGTGCGAAACACAGGCCTCCAAACTTGAAACATTTCTGACCAAATTATATTCTCTCTTTGAACAAATTCATGTGGAGAACAAATGCTGCACTATATTAGGTGATTTTAATATTAATTTATTAAATTATGAAAATCATACTCTAACAGAGGACTTTATAAACACTTTCAATTCACATTTCTTTGAATCCCATATACTCAAGCCTACTAGGATTACTAATTATTCCTCAACTCTAATTGATAATATATTTTTTAATTCAATGGATTATCAAACTATTAGTGGTAATTTATTATCTGACTTATCAGACCATTTACCCATTTTTAAAATTATTAATCAGTTAATTGCATGCCCACCAAAAGAAAGAACATACAAAAGAGATTATTCTAAACTTGATAAAGAATCTCTTTTGAATGAATTTAGGTCTGTTGATTGGCTCAATGTATTATATGGTTCACAAAATGTTAATGAGATATTCAATTTATTTTTCACCAAAACCTCAGATATTATTGATCGTCACATCCCATTAAGACAGCTATCTAGAAAGGAAGTTAGTTTTCACTTAAAACCCTGGATAGCTCGAGGCCTAAGATTTTCAATCAATACAAAGAACAAGCTATATATACATTATATTAAAACAAGAAGTATTATTAGTCACTGTAAATATAAACTGTATAGGAATATGCTGAATCACTTGCTGAAGCTTAGCAAAAAAAACTATTCTATAGAATATTTCTCAAAAAACCAGTCTAATGCAAAGAGAATATGGAAAGGGATAAGAGAATTGGTGAATACCAAATCCAAAGCCTCCCTTTCCCCTACTAGGATAGGTAATCAGGTAATTAATAATGTTAAGGAAATTGCCAATGAGTTCAATAACTTTTTGGCTAATATTGGGTTGAACCTAGCTGCATCTATCCCACTTACTAATTCATCTTTTAGAGATTACTTAGATCAGCCACAACTTTCTAGTTTCTTCCTCTCTCCTACTACAGCATTGGAGATTGAAGATGTCATTAATACTTTTATTTCAGGTAAAGCAGCTGGGCCTTATAGTATTCCTGTATCAATCTTGAAGATTATATCCACATTTATATCCTACCCCTTAGAAATCCTCTTTAATTACTCTTTCAAATCTGGTATTGTCCCAGATCAATTTAAAGTTGCAAAAGTTATTCCAGTCTATAAAGAAAATTATGTGCTTTCTGTTTCTAATTATCGTCCCATCTCTATATTCTGTGCTTTCTGTTTCTAATTATCGTCCCATCTCTTTACTTTCAATATTCAACAAGATTCTTGAAAGACTAATGTATAATATACTTATAAGTTATTTTAACAATTTATCTGTTATTTATGATCAGCAATTTGGATTTAGATCCAATCATTCAACATTTGATGCACTCATTCTGTTAATTGACAAGATTAAACAATATATTGATAAAGGCACTTATTCCTGTGGCATCTTCATAGACCTGTGTAAGGCTTTTGATACAGTTGACCATAACATATTATTGACTAAACTAGAATATTATGGAATCAGAGGTATTGCATTAGACTGGTTTGCCTCCTACCTGGATAATAGGAAACAATTCGTATCAATATCAAATACTAACTCTGACTGTCTTCCAGTTTTATGTTTCTTATTTATATTAACGATATTTACAAATGTTCTGTTTTACTTGAATTTCATCTATTTGCTGATGATACAAACCTATTTCTTAGTGATCCCAATATCCTTAGCTTAGAATCTAAATTGAATAATGAACTAGAGAAAGTTAACGAGTGGCTCTGTTCAAACAAATTATCTCTAAATGTTGATAAAACAAGCTTTGTTTTATTCCATCCACCCCAGAAAAGAATTACTCATCAAATGAAACTACAAATCTGTAGTAAGCCGCTTAAAGAGGATTTGTGTGTTAAGTATTTAGGATTAATGATAGACTCCCACCTAAGTTGGAAAAAACACATAGATTTCTAAGAATAAAATATATTCCTATAGTTGAATTATCAGCTTTTATTGAAGCTCCTAGAATTCAAATACATAGTTTCACAACAAATTACTACTTACAACAACATATCTTACATATTTTTGTCAAGGTATTTCTTCCACGATGTGGAAGGTTACGATTTTTTTCTTCCGATGAAACCCTCCAGTCCTTCTTCCCCATGGCTTTATCAGGGCATGCAATTTAGAAATCCAGGGATCGCCTTGAGTATGAAAAACAACAACAAAGACATGACTCATTATACTTCTTTCTCGCAACGTGCATTTTAGCCCGGCAGATCCGTGCAAAATCTAGGGCTAAAAGTACTATAAACACCACCAAAATGACTCGATGATCAAGATAAATCGATAAACCGATACTTCTAATTTCTATTCATGTTAAAATATGTGACGAAACGTAGAAGAAAAACTAATGACCAGCGTTTGACTTACCGCCAAAATGACACTTTCACAGTTGATTCGCCGCCATCTTGAAAACTTGTCTTTTTGAAAAAAAAATTATGCTTTGCGGTCGTAGCGCCCACACCACCTGATCTCATATATAATAACTTTTCCAACACAATTTGAAATGAATAATTTTTACACCAAGTGGTAGGCATTGTCGAGTCAGGATATGTGCTAGAATATTGGACTTGGGAAATAGGCAGATTTCGAGATATCGACGTTTGAAAATCAAGAAATTCCAGTCCAACACTGTATTTGTTTGTTCTTAGCCTTAACGCGCTGCTTGTTTTCGCCGGATTTTGTCATGTTCATACCAGATACTGTCTAGACAATAACATGCTGTCTCTTCAGCGCTTGGCAAAACAAAACAAGAGAGGCTGTTTGTGGTCCATTGGATCAAAGGATATTCTACTGGGTAAGCAGGTTGTGTGCGAAGGTGACGAGCGAGTAAAGGCGTACCGCGAAATAAGTCTACACACGCTAACAGCAACGGGCTTTCCTACAAAATATTGTCAGTCCGACTTCTCAATCACTTATCTTCAGCCATGGAATGAACGCCAAACTCTTGAGAGATTCAAAGTAGCATCGAAGAAAGAGTATGAAAGCCATGTTGATTCGAAGTACACTGGAGCACCTTATGGATTTACAGTTTCCATGGTCAAGGGATCGCAACCGAGAAGCTATGACAAGTTGGCTACAGGCGAAAGTTACCTTGTGGTTGCACCAAGTCGTGTGGTAGGGATTGGAGGTTCTTCTACTGGAAAAGGACTGTTCACCATGCGAGATATTAAGCCTGGAACGTGGATTTGTGCTTATGCTCCCTTGGCCCAGGTTGTGCCAGCACGTGAAGAAAGCGACGGAGATTATGTTTTCACCTTCAAATTCAACAAAGTTCTTGTAGATGTGGATGGTTCTAACTGTCCTATTGGTCTGCGTCTATACGCGAATGATGGTACGTTTCCATACTGCCAAAGGGCTACAAAGTTTACCAATATAATCCGTCAAAGAATAAATGCTAAATACGAAGTTCGTGACGGGATAGAACTGTGGCTTAAAAGTACTAAATTAATCGAGGCAAGACAAGAGGTTTTAGCACAGTATTCCTACGACAATTCGTACTGGAAAAACCCGTTTTCTACTGAAGATATTCAAGTCATCAGGGAAGCCTTAGATAGTGCCCGAAACACGGATGATCTCAACGAAACAGTTACTAACATTGTGCTCCCCTCAAAACTGTCCGCCAATTAAATTCAAAATGTCTAGCTGCTAACCCTTATCAAAGCTACTATAGTTCAAAAGAGGTCAAACCAAGTATAATGGCATGCAGCAGAGCAGCGGAAGGGAGAACAAAGACAAGTCCAAATGACAGATACAGCATCCTCCTTCTAAGCCGCACAACACATCTCTGAAATATGTAAGTACAAAAAACATAATTAGAAAATAACATTTAATGGAAAGTACGTTTTAATGAGGGGGCTGGAGCTTATTATTATTTTCAATCATGGGGAGAATCGTGGCCCTCCTCGTTGCATTTTGAAGGTAAACAATGGTCCCTCACTTGAAGTCGCGGTAAAAAGGATTACCATCCCCAGTAGATTATTACTCTGTGGCAACAATGTGGACACATGATATATACGGCTTCATGACTCCTGTACCTTCATTTCCACAAGGAGATGACGAGCAACAAGCAAAGCCGTGACAAGCTGGTGCATGCAGTTACCCATGTATATATTAAATTATCTATCTATCGATTGCCGTGACAGCTGGCTTCAGCTAGAGGACACCCTACGTCAGCAAGCCTGCAGCAGTTGTATTGAAATTGACAGTGCTGTGAAAAAGTTAAAGAAACGTAAAGTAAAAGTCATTGTGAAACGTGAAGATATCGACTTGCATCGAGATTGATGTAAAATGTGAAATAGGTGTGGAACATAATAATAATAATAATAATAATAATAATAATACGTATTAGGAGCATCATACATAAGTCTCGATGCTCTTACAATAGTAGAATAACTATTTCTACAAAAGACAATTAATATAATTACAATATATATAAAAACTAACTACTACTGAAAATAAAGGTCTTAAGTAATAATTTAAAACGTATTAGGAGCATATATACAAGTCTCGATGCCCTTACAATAGTAAAATAACTATTTCTACAAAAGACTAATTAATCTAATTAAATATATATATAAACTATAAAAAACTAACTACTACTGAAAATAAAGGTCTTAAGTGATGATTTAAAATGGCTTAAAGAGTCTGTGCATCTAGATGTACTGGCAGCAAATCCCATAATCTTGCCGCTGCAACTGAAAACGATCTGTCACCCTGATAATAAATTAAGTGTAGAGGACCTAAGAGAACATGAAAGGATATCAATGAAAAGAAAGACTTTGAATCGAAGCAATGCCAGGGTTAGGTTAGAAAAGAAAACATCATGAATTGATAACAAGACGATGTCTTCACGTTAAGATAATAACGTGTAACTGCTATACGGAATCTAGAAAAGAACAAATGTAAATAACAAGCAATATTTGTAAAATAAATCTATAGATGTTTAACAAATACAACTTTCAATACACTTGTAACAACTTTTTTTAAAGCTATACGTTATACACCATGTTATCTACAGTTTTTACTTTAAAAAAAAAGTTATACACCAATACAGGGAGACTTAAAAATTTCGAAATAAACTGCACATACTCCACACGTTATTATGACTTAGTCGTTTCTCAGTTATACAAGTTATATCTAAGTTATATACGTTTTTACTTGTTTTTCGAAAAAAGGTTATACACCAATACAGCGAGACTTATGAAATTCTAAATAAAGTGTACATGGGATACCCCACATGTTATTATGACTGAGTCGTTACTAATTTATACGCCTATCTCTACAGTAATATATTTTAAAATGCACTATTTCAGGGAAACCTGTAAAGAAATGACATCGTGCATCGTCTTTCAGCTCTACCGATTTAGGGTGGGACGGGTGGGTTGTTTGCGTGTCGACTAAGTCATGGTTATTGACCATACACGTTGAAGTGAATGCAATCCTAAAGATAGGCTTAAAACTTTATACAAAATGTAAGATTGTACATTTTACATTATTTTACTAGTATACTATGTATAGTATATATTAACTTTTCCAAAACCGATTCTCGATTTCGTTTAAATTTGTGCATAGTACTAGGTGAGGTACGTAATGCTGTGCAAGGAAAGAGCATTTAAAAGATTTGTGTTCGAGTTACAGGGTTTTAAAGTTACTATATTTCAGTCAAACACTGTAAATAAAATGGTGTTTTTTGTAAGTGATTTTCAATATGCCGTAAGTTTTTTGCATTAGGTCGTATCAAAAATCTAAACCGGATAGAACGGCCTTACATTTAAAGTTACTTGGGGGGGGGGGGGGGGGACGTGGGATTAGCTAATTTCGAAGCTAAAATCCTTGTTGTTACGCTAGTTTGGTAAAAGTACTTATTTAGAATAAATGATAGATATCCCGAACATTTCAGGTCATTGTGTCCTTTCAGTAAATAGTTATGACAAATGGCGTTTCATGAAAATCGCACAATTCCAGTCAAACACTGTATTTCTAAAAACGGGAAAATCTCAAATGCTTTGAAATGTCGAAATGACGGTCAGTGTCTGTAAAGAACCAAGATATAGAGATATGCGGAAAATTTCAGGTTATTTCCTCGTTTCAGTATGTAGTTATTACGAATCGCATTTTACGACAATTAGTAAATGTCAGTCAAACACTGTATTTCAAAATTTCATAAAATTCAAGTTTCTTGAAATGTCGATATTGCTGTTAGTGTGTGTACACCTTCCTACAATATATCTTCAGTGCGTATTACAGATGATTCTGTGCATTTTTCACGAAGTTAAAACGATTCCCGTGAAATGAGCGGGAAAATCACTATTTTGGAAATTTAATTAAGAGCAATGTCCATATGCAAATTTTGCGCAATAACACGAACTGTAACATGTGTGAATTATAGACGATTCGTTGGTAAGACGGTCTATTAAATGTCCTTTCAATGTAAATAGTACTGACAGCGTTTCAATAGAAGGCATAATATTAATAGTTCAGGTAATTTTTATCGCCTCCATATGTGGGAGGTGATAATCAGAAGGAAAGAGAAGCTGACACAAAGTGAAGGAAAGCGAAAGAGAAGCGAAAAAGAATTCCAGCTTTGGACAGCCGACCGGTTAACAGGCTGTTACACATATAACAGCCAAGAGAGTGAGACAGTAACAAATTCATCAGGTTAGTAGACTGATGCGATGTTCGGAGGAACATGAATACTCTTTGAGGAAGAGCTTAGTTTGCTAGTTTTATCCTGTTGGAGGTTTATTGCCACGGATTGAGACTGCTTACTTGTGGCCATTTCTCTAAGACAGATTTCCTAAGAGAATTGAGACTTGCGAGGTCACTTGTTCAAGTTGAAGCAACATGTGCACTTTTGCTCGTAACTTCTTAAGGGTAATTGACTAATGTCAGGTCGGATGGATTTCTGCCACCATAATCAATCATAGACGGTGCAACCTGTGATGGTTCAATGTTCGAAAGAATATTGTTAGTCTTTGACAAAAAGCTACTGCGGCTGATTCGACTCTGTTGGAGGTTTATCGCCACGAATCGTAACTAGTCACGAGAAAGCATTTGTCCCAGACGAATTTACGTAAAGAATTGCTTGTACGATATCGTACTGGGGGTGTGAAAGCATTAACAAGTATGACGTAGAAACGATGAACGAAATCAGGTAATGTCAGGTCGGATTTATTTCTGCCACCGTAACCAACCACAGACGGTGCAACCTGCGCTGGTTTAATGCCGAAATTAGGGCGGCAGTTAATTAACCCTTTCAACACGGAGTTCGTGTAGGGAAGTGGGTCCCTTGATAGAGGAAATGCTATCGAAAAGCATTAGTGTAACTAATGCTATCCACAATTGGGCTGTACTTGTTCGTTTTCGAAGTTATTGAATGCTACTGTGATAAATTGCAGAACAAAATTTGAACACTGTTTGCTAGGATGCTAAGTAGTTCAGTGTGTACTGCTTGTCATATCATAAGATCTTCAAACGATGTAAATTGTATTTCAGAAAGATGCCGTGGACAGAACAGGACGCGGAATTGTTTTGGTCCAGCAGAGATATAAATTTTCTAACGAAAAAAGAGGAATTGGCAGTAGAAGTGCGTCAGTCTGTGGCAGCGAATGCAGCACGTATGAGAAAACAGAATGACCGAAAAAGAGAGTTTATGGCTAGCAACACCTTTGAGCAACGAGCAACAGATGTTACTGGTCGTGACACTATTCAAAATACTATTGCAGATCTGTTGTTTTGGATTACCAACTCGTCGTGGTCGTTTTGTAACGACTGCAATATCGTGGCTAGACAAAACATTACACCGTCTTTTGCCAAAAGACCAATTACTAAGTGTGTAAAGAGATGCATTTGCACAGCGAACAGGTATCCTGTTCCCCAGTTCCAAGCAATTACTATTGAATTGCAAAATTTGACGAAACGAGATATTTACGTGTTGCGTCCATTCGACGTACACTGTGGAGAATACCAATGCATGCCTAACGGTGTGAAAAATACGATTTTGAGAATAAGTATCAGTGAAAATACCGTAGAAGAAAAGATCCGAGCCTTGTCTGATGAACAAACGAAACAAAGGTGTATGACTGCCTATTTGTACTTGATGCAATCGAAAGATTCCTGTTACAAAAGGTATGTCATGACACGCGAGAACCTGTTACAAAACGGTAAACAGTTCAATACCTATCAACTAAGTAGCAGCAAAGGAATAGAGTGTGCACTTTGGCCCCACCTCTATCCGTACGAGGACTGGTGTGATTCGAATTTGGATGGGCAGAACTCCAGACTAAGCTCAAAGGTAAGCTTCATTACGAAGATTTGTTCTGGAATCGTAGATTACCAAATGGATTTCGAACTATTGAAGTTCGAATACGATAGGTGGCTTTTCAAGACGGTAAACGGTGCTATTGCAATGGGAAGGAAAATGAAGTGCTCGCCTGCTAAAGCGCTGGACGCCAAGTTGTTCAGTCCCGAATTTTGGCGATGGAAGCATCGAACGTTGTTGGAAGCATCGAATGTTGCAGCAGTTTGGATTCCCTTCCGTCTTCGTGACCATCAGTCCCTACGAATGGTCTTTTCCTTGGCCTAAGTGGCTTGAAGATGTGAGACAACAAAGTGGCAAAGCACCTACTAAACTGCCAGCATCTGAGACGTTGCATATCGCTAACGTGTTAACTCAGATGGTAAGAGGGTCCCTATGTGGCTCTAATGATAAGAGGTGGAAGTCTTATTTATTTCACAACACGAAACAGAACATCTCCAACGTGCAAACGTACTTCTATCGGTCTCCATCGGTCTCCAAACATCTAGATATTTCAGTTTTAACTCGATGTTCGACTCATGTCTCGATCGCGTTTCTGCATTTTGTTTTCGAACAACATTTTGTATTAAAGTGTTACCGATTTCTCTTGAACAACTGGCCTTTGAAGACTCAAATGTCATATTGTTTGTGATATTTTCCGATATTTACATGTGCTGAAAAGGCACTGGAGTATTTGAAAAGGTTTTGGAACGCTAAAAGCAGCTAAAATTGGTCTCTTAGAACATCTAGATATTTCAGTGTACAGCAACACTTTCCGTAGAACAACCAAAACAACAATCAGACGGTATTCCAGTTCACAAATATGACCGGCAAATCGTCGAACTGTGGTTTCAATGGGAAGACACAGCCGCGATGTCAGAGGAAGAACGTGAAATACTTCTTAGAATTATCCCTGCTATCCATCCCACCTGATTTTCCTTGTAAAGGAAGGTTGTTATCTTGCTTGCACCAAAGATGTTTGTTCTCAGCCTTAACGCGCTGCTTGTTTTCGCCGGATTTTGTTATGTTCATACCAGATACTGTCTAGGCAATAACATGCTGTCTCTTCAGCGCTTGGCAAAACAAAACAAGAGGCTGTTTGTGGTCCATTGGATCAAAGGATATTCTACTGGGTAAGCAGGTTGTGTGCGAAGGTGACGAGCGAGTAAAGGCGTACCGCGAAATAAGTCTACACACGCTAACAGCAACGGGATTTCCTAAAAAAATTGTCAGTCCGACTTCTCAATCACTTATCTTCAGGCATGGAATGAACGCCAAACTCTCGAGAGATTCAAAGTAGCATCGAAGAAAGAGTATGAAAGCCATGTTGATTCGAAGTACACTGGAGCGCCTTATGGATTTACAGTTTCCATGGTCAAGGGATCGCAACCGAGAAGCTATGACAAGTTGGCTACAGGCGAAAGTTACCTTGTGGTTGCACCAAGTCGTGTGGTAGGGATTGGAGGTTCTTCTACTGGAAAAGGACTGTTCACCATGCGAGATATTAAGCCTGGAACGTGGATTTGTGCTTATGCTCCCTTCGCCCAGGTTGTGCCATCACGTGAAGAAAGCGACGGAGATTATGTTTTCACCTTCAAATTCAACAAAGTTCTTGTAGATGTGGATGGTTCTAACTGTCCTATTGGTCTGGGCCTATACGCGAATGATGTTACGTTTCTATACTGCCAAAGGGCTACAAAGTTTAACAAGATAATCCGTCAAAGAATAAATGCTAAATACGAAGTTCGTGACGGGATAGAACTGTGGCTTAAAAGTACTAAATTAATCGAGGCAAGACAAGAGGTTTTAGCACAGTATTCCTACGACAATTCGTACTGGAAAAACCTGTTTTCTACTGAAGATATTCAAGTCATCAGGGAAGCCTTAGATAGTGCCCGAAACACGGATGATCTCAACGAAACAGTTACTAACATTGTACTCCCCTCAAAACTATCCGCCAATTAAATTCAAAATGTCTAGCTGCTAACCCTTATCAAAGCTACTATAGTTCAAAAGAGGTCAAACCAAGTATAATGGCATGCAGCAGAGCAGCGGAAGGGAGAACAAAGACAAGTCCAAATGACAGATACAGCATCCTCCTTCTAAGCCGCATAACACATCTCTGAAATATGTAAGTACAAAAAACATAATTTAGAAAATTACATTTAATGGAAAGTACGTTTTAATGAGGGGGCTGGAGCTTATTATTCTTTTCAATCATGGGGAGAATCGTGGCCCTCCTCGTTGCATTTTAAAGGTAAACAATAGTCCCTCACTTGAAGTCGCGGTAAAAAGGATTACCATCCCCAGTAGATTATTACTCTGTGGCAACAATGTGGACACATGATATATACGGCTTCATGACTCCTGTACCTCCATTTCCACAGAGAGATGACGAGCAACAAGCAAAGCCGTGACAAGCTGGTGCATGCAGTTACCCACGTATATATTAAATTATCTATCTATCGATTGCCGTGACAGCTGGCCTCAGCTAGAGGACACCCTACGTCAGCAAGCCTGCAGCAGTTGCATTGAAATTGACAGTGCTGTGAAAAAGTTAAAGAAACGTAAAGTAAAAGTCATTGTGAAACGTGAAGATATCGACTTGCATCGAGATTGATGTAAAATGTGAAATAGGTGTGGAACATAATAATAATAATAATAATACGTATTAGGAGCATCATACATAAGTCTCGATGCTCTTACAATAATAGAATAACTATTTCTACAAAAGACTAATTAATATAATTACAATATATATAAAAACTAACTACTACTGAAAATAAAGGTCTTAAGTAATAATTTAAAACGTATTAGGAGCATATATACAAGTCTCGATGCCCTTACAATAGTAAAATAAAGACTAATTAATCTAATTAAATATATATATAAACTATAAAAAAACTAACTACTACTGAAAATAAAGGTCTTAAGTGATGATTTAAAATGGCTTAAAGAGTCTGTGCATCTAGATGTACTGGCACCAAATTCCATAATCTTGCCGGTGCAACTGAAAACGATCTGTCACCGTATGGCTTAGTGTTCGATCTAGGGACTGATAATAAATTAAGTGTAGAGGACCTAAGAGAACATGAAAGCATATCAATGAAAAGAAAGACTTTGAATCGAAGCAATGCCAGGGTTAGGTTAGAAAAGAAAACATCATGAATTGATAACAAGACGATGTCTTCACGTTAAGATAATAACGTGTAACTGCTATACGGAATCTAGAAAAGAACAAATGTAAATAACAAGCAATATTTGTAAAATAAATCTATAGATGTTTAACAAATACAACTTTCAATACACTAGTAACAACTTTTTTTAAAGCTATACGTTATACACCATGTTATCTACAGTTTTTACTTTAAAAAAAAAGTTATACACCAATACAGGGAGACTTAAACATTTCGAAATAAACTGCACATACTCCACACGTTATTATGACTGAGTCATTTCTCAGTTATACAAGTTATATCTAAGTTATATACGTTTTTACTTGTTTTTCGAAAAAAGGTTATACACCAATACAGCGAGACTTATGAAATTCTAAATAAAGTGTACATGGGATACCCCACATGTTATTATGACTGAGTCGTTACTAATTTATACGCCTATCTCTACAGTAATATATTTTAAAATGCACTATTTCAGGGAAACCTGTAAAGAAATGACATTGTGCATCGTCTTTCAGCTCTACCGATTTAGGGTGGGACGGGTGGGTTGTTTGCGTGTCGACTAAGTCATGGTTATTGACCATACACGTTGAAGTGAATGCAATCCTAAAGATAGGCTTAAAACTTTATACAAAATGTAAGATTGTACATTTTACATTATTTTACTAGTATACTATGTATAGTATATATTAACTTTTCCAAAACCGATTCTCGATTTCGTTTAAATTTGTGCATAGTACTAGGTGAGGTACGTAATGCTGTGCAAGGAAAGAGCATTTAAAAGATTTGTGTTCGAGTTACAGGGTTTTAAAGTTACTATATTTCAGTCAAACACTGTAAATAAAATGGCGTTTTTTGTAAGTGATTTTCAATATGCCGTAAGTTTTTTGCATTAGGTCGTATCAAAAATCTAAACCGCATAGAACGGCCTTACTGCTGTGCAAGGAAAGAGCATTTAAAAGATTTGTGTTCGAGTTACAGGGATTTAAAGTTACTATATTTCAGTCAAACACTGTAAATAAAATGGCGTTTTTTTGTAAGTGATTTTCAATATGCCGTAAGTTTTTTGCATTAGGTCGTATCAAAAATCTAAACCGCATAGAACGGCCTTAAATTTAAAGTTACTTTGGGGGGGGGGGGACGGGGGATTAGCTAATTTCGAAGCTAAAATCCTTGTTGTTACGCTAGTTTGGTAAAAGTACTTATTTAGAATAAATGATAGATATCCCGAACATTTCAGGTCATTTCGTCGTTTCAGTACATAGTTATGACAAATGGCGTTTCATGAAAATCGCACAATTCCAGTCAAACACTGTATTTCGAGAAATCGTAAAATCTCAAATGCTTTGAAATGTCCAAAATACGGTTAGTGTCTGTAGAGCACCAACAGATATAGATATCCCGAACATGTCAGATCATTGTGTCCTTTCAGTAAATAGTTATGACAAATTAGTCAGGGAGCATATGTCATGAAATAAAGTCCCGTGGGAATTTCGTGAAAAAAGCAAGCCACCTATCTAGATGTGTTAAGGGGACCCCAAGGAACATGGAAAATGTTGTCGGCAATTTTGCGTCACGCACTGACGGTTGCGAGGCAAAGTTGGAAATATGGCGTATTTAACCCAACATGGAAACGAGGCTGGACCAAAAAATACTGTATAAACTTCCCAAATTGCAATAACATGCTACCAAAACCAAATGTTTCTTTAAATATGAGTATATTTAAAACAGACCGACATGTAAGGGTTCTTTTAAAGACCGTCACGTGACTAATCAAGCATGGAAACGAGGCTTAATCAGAAAATTCTCGTTAAAATGTTCTCTAAACATCACAAATTGCAAATATTATTACGAAATTGTTTATTTTAGCGTTTTATTTAAGAATGTCTAGCACATATACAGAACTGAGGGTGTTTTAGCTGGCCAGGTCACCTGACTATGTCAGCATGGAAGCGAGGCTGAATCAGAAAATTCTCGTAAATGTCCTCTAAACATAAAAAATAACAAAAAAATGACATTTTTGTTTTTTACGATCATTTACATATATTTCTTGATTTCCCTTTAAGTAATGTTTCCTTTTGAAATTATTAATGGTTAAAAGGAAAATGTACAAGCCTGTGTAACCACTGGTCAGCGGTTTTTATCATCATTCTAGTGGTCCGCCATCTTGGATTGGCAGATTTTCTAGCAACGTTTTTTGTGTTCTCTTCGACATCATGGAATGAATTCGACTTTAAGTTTTGATCATTGTTTAATCTGTCAAAAAGAAAAGGATGAAGATTTAGTTGAAAATCTAATTGCACACGAAAAAGTTTTGAGCTCGATCGAAGAATGGTCAAGATACGGTAATTTCAGTTATGTAGAAGCATGGGGAAAGCTACAGCCTTTTTCAGCCGAGGAGCTGCAAGCAAAGCAAGCATCTTGGCATCGTTCATGTTATAAGGATGCTGCCCATACAGGTCCAAATGAGTCAAGGCGTAAATCGCGAGAGGTGGCCGTGGAAAGTTCCCAGCTGACACGCTCAAAAACCACCCCATTCAACAAAGAGGTTTGCTTTTTTGTGATGGCCAAGCAAGCCAACGGCGACCTTTGCATAATGTAAAAAAACTTTTCTGCTGGTGAATCGCTGCGTTCTGCAGCGGGTTTGGCAGGTAACGAAAAGCTTTCTGTCAAGCTTAACACTGCTATTGCAGCTAACGATGCGCATGCAATTGAAATAAAATATCACCTTAGCTGTTGGTTGAGCAATGTAACAAATGCTTTACGAAAGCCGGAGTCCAACGAACAAGCTCGTTCTAAATTAGCTAGCGAGATCGCAGCAAAAATAGAATTTCTGACGACAACAGAGCTTGCTTTGCGTGAAGGAAAGATTGCAACCATGGCTGATCTACAAGAAGCGTACGAAAAGATCCTAGAAGCAAACAATGTTGCTGATCCAACATGCTCGCGAAAGGCCCTGAAGCAGCTCCTACAGGCAGATATATCTGGCATCGAATTCCATAAGGCCAAGCGTGTCAATGAATCCGAGAGAGTTAGTATCAAGACAACAAGAGATGAAGCAATCCAGCTAGCCGAAGATGAAAATAGTGATAGAGATGATAAAATGCAAACATTGTTTGATGCAGCTGCCTTATTAAGAAGATCCATCAAGAACTCTCAGAAGTGGGAATTTACTGGGTCTCTAGAAAGCATTTCAAATGAAAACGTACCCATGGAGCTGTTTAGTTTTTTCAGGTGGGTAATACAAGGCCCAAACGATATATTTTCTTGTGAGAAGAAATCCATGAAAATTCAAAAGCGTTCAATGAGCCTTGCACAAAGTACTGTTTCAATGTGTTTAACAGAGCGCCAGTTGAAGAACAAGAAATCAGAGACTGTTCGATCCTCGTCTGAAATGCCTCAACAGTTGGCTGTCGGACTGGCTGTCCACCAGGCTGTACGGAGCAAGGAGCTGATCAACATGCTACATGGCTTTGGGATGTCGGTGGATTACAATAGAGTCCTTAGAGTGGAGGCGCAAATCAAATCAAGTGTTATTAAATGCATGGATGAGAATGACGGCATGTATCTACCCAGTATCTACATAGTCATGGGAAGGCATGTCTTTTTTTGCCGTTGATAATGTTGACTTTGGCGAAGACACCACGGATGGGAAACGCACATTTCATGGCACTGCAATGGCCATATATCAAAGGACTGATCCTAATGACAAGACGCCAGAGTTGAAGGTTGAACCCGTCACTGACCAGAGTCGCTCAATAACGGATCTTCCCGAGTCCATTGCCTGCCTATTAGAATGTGCTGAGCCCACTAAGAAGCCTATTGGTCCTGTTTACCCACAGTTTGGTCTCTTCGCAGAGGATGAGATTCCGATAACAGTCCGGAAGCAAGATTTTGCATGGCTTCTTTCGCGTGCTTTAACCCGACCATCAACGCCGAGCACCGGCAACACGAGTACCGAGGAGCCGCCTGAAAATCAGTCTGCAAAGATCACTGATATACCAGTATGGTCTGCATACAACTCGCTGACTAACGATACACTGGCTGGGACGCGTGTTGGAACACCGCCTCTGATTGCTGCTCCAGCGCACGAATGGCAAACCCTCCTCACTGTTCTGATGCAGGCCCAAGACATCAAGACCAAGGTTATAGGCCTGGAAAGGAAGACGGTGATTTCTCTTGATTTGGGGCTCTATCAGCCAGCCAAGAAGCTGCAATGTACTCGGCAGGATCTACAACACTTGATACTACGTCCAGGTGAACTTCATATAGTAATGGCCCAGCTCCGAGCAATTGGTGCGTTTATCGAAAACAGCGGGCTAGATATGTGTTGGATCGAATCCGACCTGTATGGTCCTGCAACTGTCAAGCAAATCCTTGAGGGCAAGCACGTCAAGAGAGGGGAGACAGCACACATAATTACGCTACAGGCCTTATTTATGTTGTACAAGGAAGCAGTGTTTAAAGAAGATCCGACACATTGTCAAAGTCTGGAGCAGTTAGCGAAGCAGCTTGGTGATGCCTGCGCTGACGGTACAAAAGAACGGGTAAAGGAGGTACACGACAAGCTGGTGCAAGCGATTGATTCAAATGGCACTGTACAGAAGATGGAGGCCTTTGATGCCAAGCAGAACAAGATCCCGCTGTTCAAGTTTGTGCGTCAATATATGAGAATGGTCATGGAGTTTATGGCATTCATCCGAGCAGTTAGAACAGGAGACTGGACACTTCATTTAGAAGCGCTGGAACTTTTTACGAAATACTTTTTTTTCTCATGACATGCTTAACTATGCCCGTATGATACCAGTCTATTTAGCAGAGATGAAGATACTGAAGAAGTCCGAGCCAGAGATATATGAAGAGTTCCAGCAAGGAAACTGGGTGGTAAACAAGAATCTGCGCGTGCCATTCTGTGCCATAGGAGCAGACAACGCCCTGGAACACGTCAACCGCTCGATGAAAGTATCCGGGGGACTCGTTGGCATTACACTTAACCCTAATGCCCTGGCTAAGTACTTCCTGATCGCCCCAAAACTTGCGCGACTGGCGGATCAAGCAAAACAGATGACAGGTGCATCCTGTACCTCTACAATGCGTCACCACAACTTCACCACGGCAGTGCGTTCGCGTCAGGAGAAGAACATTGAGCAGTTAGCCAGCTGCATCATGCGTTTCACAAATCCTTTCTTAGAAGAAAGTAACGATCTCTTCAACTTGGTGACGAAAGTAGTACTGCCTGAGAATGTGAAGGAATATCTGAGCAAGCAAAGTTCAATCGGGAGTGAGCTTTTTCATAAGTTTGTCAAAGACCGGATCCAGACCAACAAGTTCAGCATCTGGTCACCACTCAAAAAGCGCAAGCTCCTCACATGGAAGAGTACAGGGAAAACCGTGCGTGTCAAGGCCGACAACAAAGTAATCAAACTCAAAGAAGATCGCTCTCTCTTCGCTCGAATGACGATGGTCTGTAAAATCCCGTCCAGAGATTAACATCAAGGAAGCCATCGGCGAATATGAGTTTGCTGTTGTCCCAAGGTCTATGTTTGCAGCAGATGGCACTATGCTCCACTGCACCTCTAAGAGCAGTCTTATGGGAATTTTAGAGAAGTTGGACGATAAGCGAGATGGTGGTACTGAGCAGGAGGTCCCAGCAGCCCAAATGAAGGTGTCAATTGTTGATGCAATGGCTGAGGTGGAAGCACTCGACAAGCCTGACTGGGTCAAGAGTTGTTTCCACCTGGCAGACCACTTCACCTCACATAGCCTGGACAAGTACGGCAGAAGTGATGAATTGCGTCTTATATTTGACAGGTTTGTCACTAATTTGTTGTGGTTACCTATTCTAATGAATGTTGCCGTTGCTAATAATCATATTGTTGATATTTCAGATACGATGTACCCAAGTCCTTAAAGACGGCTACCCGTATATTCAGACTGCATGATCAGGACCCAATCTACTATAAGATCACGGATACGACACACATCGCCAAAGTTCCTATGAAGCGGCTACTGTCACATGTCAATACCAAGATGGAACTGACCCAGTACCTTGCCAAGAAGACGCTCGAGAGGGGACAGCAGAGTGGAAAGCGTGTGGTAGTTGCTTGGAGCAGCTTCTGCAAAGGAACCCACAAGTAAATGGATTACCTTGAGAGTAACCAAGAGGAGGCAGATACGAAGCTTCTGCTCCATGCCATCGACGCAACAAACTCTGGAGCAACCAGCATTGACATAATTTCACCCGACACTGATGTCCTTGTGCTGGCCCTCAGACGGTTCCCGGAACTATGCGAGTCCACTTCCTTTGTGACAGGAAAAGGCCAGCGTCATCGAAAGATATATTTGAGCCCCATCGTTCGTGCCCTTGGACCTACAAGAACTGCAGCGCTCCCTGGGTTCCATGCCTGGAGCGGAGCAGATATAACAGGAAGCTTTTCAGGTATGTTTGACTATAACATAACGTATCGTTGTTTACGAGTAAGCCCGAATAACCACAGTACCACAAATGCATTGAGTAATATGAATAAATAGGCAGAGCAATAAAAATAGTTTTGCTTACAGGTAAAGGGAAGCCACTGTGCTGGAAAGCATTCCTTGAAGCGGACGAAGACAGCATCGCTGCCCTTGCAGATTTGGGAACAAGTGTGCAGCCCTCTCCTAGTACTGTTGCTGGTATTGAGAAGTTAGTATGTCGGCTGTTTCTTCCAAAGACGCGCATATCAAAGGTGAAGGACCTCAGGTGGCTTTTTTTCCGCAAGAAACAGGCTGAATCTGAGAGATTACCCCCCACGCTGGCTGCATTGGAAGAGGCTATACTGAGAGCGCATTATCAGACCATGGTGTGGAATGACGACAAGGTTCCAATTCCTGAGCTGCCATCACCCGAGTGTTATGGGTGGAAAATGGAGAAAGGTACACACTTATCACAAAAGTTTAGTTTAGTTTGTTCCCGATGCAGCAAGTAGTAGATTCTTTATTCTATTTTAACAGATGAATGGGTCCCAGTAATGACACGGCTCCAACCAGCGCCAAACGCTGTCCTCCAACTCATCAAATGTGGTTGTGCTAAGGAGAGATGCTCTACGAACAGTGCACTGACCTGTGCAGCTGCAGCGATAACGAGGAAGAGCCCTGTGATAACCTCACTGATAGTCACGATGCCGGGGACGAGCAGGAGCAGGAGCAGGAGCAGGAGGACGAGGGTGACGCATGAGGCATATTAGTCTAGGGCCATTACTTCGTGGTATGGTAGCTGATACCCTTAATATCCACATTCTAGAGCAGCCTTGATTGTTTCTGTCATGACCTTCTGAATAGTAGTTTTTTGTCATCATAAGTCATAACGCGTAGCAGTTATCGGCTCGGAGTCTCGTTTTTACGCTAAAAGAAACAATTTCATAATAATATTTGCAATTTGTGATGTTTAGAGAACATTTACGAGAATTTTCTGATTAAGCCTCGTTTCCATGCTGGATTTGTCACGTGACCATCTTTAAAAGTACCCTTAGCTACTTATATCCAAAGAAACATTTGGTTTTGGTAGTATGTAATGGCAATTTATGAAGTTTATTCAGCATTTTTTGGTCCAGCCTCGTTTCCATGTTGGGTTAAATACGCCATATTTCCAACGTTGCCTAGCAACCGTCATTGCGTGACGCAAATTGCCGACAACATTTTTCATGTACCTTGGGGTCCCCTTAACACATATAGATAGGTGGCTTGCTTTTTTCACAAAATTCCCACGGGACTACACATGCTCCCTGACTAAATGGCGTTTCATGAAAATCGCACAATTCCAGTCAAACACTGTATTTCTAAAAACGGGAAAATCTCAAATGCTATGAAATGTCGAAATGACGGTTAGTGTCTGTAAAGAACCAAGATATAGAGATATGCGGAACATTTCAGGTTATTTCCTCGTTTCAGTATGTAGTTATTACGAATCGCGTTTTAAGACAATTAGTAAATGTCAGTCAAACACTGTATTTCAAAATTTCATAAAATTTCTTGAAATGTCGATATTGCTGTTAGTGTGTGTACACCTTCCTACAATATATCTTCAGTGCGTATTACAGATCATTCTGTGCATTTTTCACGAAGTTAAAACGATTCCCGTGAAATGAGCGGGAAAATCACTATTTTGGAAATTTAATTAAGAGCAATGTCCATATGCAAATTTTGCGCAATAACACGAACTGTAACATGTGTGAATTATAGACGATTCGTTGGTAAGACGGTCTATTAAATGTCCTTTCAATGTAAATAGTACTGACAGCGTTTCAATAGGAGGCATAATATTAATAGTTCAGGTCATTTTTATCGCCTCCATATGTGGGAGGTGATAATCAGAAGGAAAGAGAAGCGAAAAAGAATTCCAGCTTTGGACAGCCGACCGGTTATCAGGCTCGTACACATATAACAGCCAAGAGAGTGAGACAGTAACAAATTCATCAGGTTAGTAGACTGATGCGATGTTCGGAGGAACATGAATAGTCTTTGAGGAAGAGCTTAGTTTGCTAGTTTTATCCTGTTGGAGGTTTATTGCCACGGATTGAGACTGCTTACTTGTGGCCATTTCTCTAAGACAGATTTCCTAAGAGAATTGAGACTTGCGAGGTCACTTGTTCAAGTTGAAGCAACATGTGTACTTTTGCTCGTAACTTCTTAAGGGTAATCGACTAATGGTCAGGTCGGATGGATTTCTGCCACCATAATCAATCATAGACGGTGCAACCTGTGATGGTTCAATGTTCGAAAGAATATTGTTAGTCTTTGACAAAAAGCTACTGCGGCTGATTCGACTCTGTTGGAGGTTTATCGCCACGAATCGTAACTAGTCACGAGAAAGCATTTGTCCTAGACGAATTTACGTAAAGAATTGCTTGTACGATATCGTACTGGGGGTGTGAAAGCATTAACAAGTATGACGTAGAAACGATGAACGAAATCAGGTAATTTCAGGTCGGATTTATTTCTGCCACCGTAACCAACCACAGACGGTGCAACCTGCGCTGGTTTAATGCCGAAATTAGGGCGGCAGTTAATTAACCCTTTAAACACGGAGTTTGTGTAGGGAAGTGGGTCCCCCTTGATAGAGGAACCAAAATGACTCGATGATCAAGATAAATCGATAAACTGATACTTCTAATTTCTATTCATGTTAAAATACGTGACGAAACGTAGAAGAAAAACTCATGACCAGCGTTTGACTTACCGCCAAAATGACACTTTCACAGTTGATTCGCCGCCATCTTGAAAACTTGTCTTTTTGGAAAAAATAATGCTTTGCGGTCGTAGCGCCCACACCACCTGATCTCATATATAATAACTTTTCCAACACAATTTGAAATGAATAATTTTTACACCAAGTGGTAAGCATTGTCGAGTCAGGATGTGTGCTAGAATATTGGACTTGGGAAATAGGCAGATTTCGAGATATCGACGTTTGAAAATCAAGAAATTCCAGTCCAACACTGTATTTCGAGAAATCGAAAAATTTCAAAAACATTGATTCGAAATGCCAATATCGCTGTTAGAGTGTGTATATGCAGGGAGGTGGAAGAAGAAGGAGACGCAACTCGAAGCTCATTAATATGTTAATACCCAAATAAGCGATTATGATTGGCTAATAGCTTGCTAGCGCTTTCTGCAGACTCTGTTGCGCTCTGGCGTTAAACGATCCTATTGTTTAAAAGAGAAATATCCCACGTGCTGCATGGTTACCATGGTTTTACCAAAATATTTCGAACAAAAGCGTGAAGGAGCTGATCTGAACCAGCTCTTAACAAATCCTCGTTTAAGGATCTTCGATCTTCTTTACGGACACCATATTTCACACAGAATTCAAGGATACCCAGGTAAGGCTCAAGCCTCAGAATTGTCTCATAAATCATAACTGATTCTGCTTTAATATTACAGTGTTCGACTCTTGTTCGAACAAGAACTGCGATCGAGACATGCATTTTGTGTTTATAAACTGTAGGTAGGGTGAAGGTACTGTGGTACCGATTTCTCTCGATCTACCGGTGTTTGAAGATTCAAGTGTGTTTCATTATGATATTTATATGTTCTAAAATGTCTTTGAAGCATTTGAAATAGTTTTGGACCTCTAAAAGCAGTCGAAATCGGTATCTAAACATCTAGATATTTCAGTATTTCGCAGTGTTTATTCTTGTTCGAACAAGAACCGCGATAGAGACATGCATTTTTTTTGTCCAAAACCTGTGGTACCGAGTTCTCTCGATCTACCGATCTTTGAAGGTTCAAGTGTATTATATTGTGATATTTGTGTGTTCTAAAATGTATTTGAAGTATTTGTAATAGTTTTGGACCTCTAAAAGTAGCCGAAATCGGTCTCTAAACATCTAGATAGTTCAGTCTTTCCAGTGTTTGACTCGTTCGAACAAGAACCGCGATAGAGACATGCATTTTGTGTCCAAAAACTGTTGCACCAATAATTTTGTCAGACTTGATCTACATTTGAATACTTACTGTAAGTGTGACATTTACACGTCACATTTTGAAATGTGACTATTTGAAATAGTTTTGTACCTCTAAAAGCAACCGAAATCGGTCTCCAAACATCTAGATATTTCAGTTTTAACTCGATGTTCGACTCATGTCTCGATCGCGTTTCTGCATTTTGTTTTCGAACAACATTTTGTATTAAAGTGTTACCGATTTCTCTTGAACAACTGGCCTTTGAAGACTCAAATGTGATATTGCTTGTGATATTTTCCGATATTTACATGTGCTGAAAACGCACTGGAGTATTTGAAAAGGTTTTGGAACGCTAAAAGCAGCTAAAATTGGTCTCTTAGAACATCTAGATATTTTAGTTTAAGGAGACAGGCAATTTGTGTTCATACACTGTGGTACCGATTTCTAGGTGAAGACTGTTGACATGTAGGTTATTAAGTAGGATATTTGATTGGTGATTAGAACTGAAATGATATTATTTTATTGCTTGATTAAGATAAATGCAGGGAATTTAATTATTATTATTTTCTTTGACATCCCATTATAGTATATACGTGAAAGCTATGCCAAGATACAAAGGAATAGGGAGAAGGAAGAAGTACACATACTCCAGGAAATCACCACAGTGTGAAAAAGAGGTACATCAATCTTTATAAAAATGTCTTAACCACAGTGACAATATTTTTATGCTATGAATCCCTTGTTGGTAACACAAATAAACTGCAGTTGTATTATTATTTGATGACTCAATCACTGTATTCATGTCTCTTGGCTGCATGGGAGAGTATAAGGGAGGCCCTTCAAGGGGGATTACAGTGTTGCTACGTTATAAACATTGATGTTACTTGTGCAGGGCGCGACGAAAGTGCTGTCCGATAGCCCGGGGCTAGTGGAGCGACTCGTCGGGCTAGTGTTTTTCAATCACAGGTTGCCCGACGGGCAAGAGCGTCAGGGCCAATACATTGCTGGGTTATACCTCATTTACAGCGAGTCAAAAAATGTACATTTTAAATTACATTTGATGTTCCACCCCGGCGAGCGACGATCAAGACAGAGCAAGCCCGCCGCTCACGATCGTGGCTCAAATTGACGTCGCTAAAGGTAAAATGCAAGAAAAAAATCGAAAAAGCACTTCGGAGCAAAGAAAAAACTTCTGACATCCTGCATGGTATTTATTGCCACTAGGGTTCTAATTTTGTAAATTTCGTGAGTCATTCAAGATTCGTTGTCAGTTCCGCGAAGAAACGCATGCAGCCGAATTCTATAATTATCTTCCCATCCCTAGTCTATACATGCAATAGGCTCCGCGTTTGTTTGTTATTACTATAAGTATTGCCCACTATTATTTAACCTCTTTTGGAAACATTTGTTATTCTCAATAGTGATTTTTTTCAGTCAACACAGGTGAAGATATTTGTATACGTAAAATTGTATTTAAAAATAATTCTGAGCGAGACCGACGGCGCCGGCGGCTTATGGCTACTTCAATTCAACTGGCTTTCTTTGCGGTTATTTAATTTAAGCTTACTGAAAATTGTTTCTTTACTTAGCGAATCGGACAGCAATTCCTGCAAAATCTTCAGTGATCAAGATCACCACGCAATATATTATTTCGAGAACATTATTCAAAATATAAATGCCGAACTGAGTAAACATGAAATTCGATCTGGGATATAAATTAGTCACGTGCTAGACAACCTCGAAACTGAAAACTTTTATTCCTCCGCTTCAGGCCGCCAGGAATGAAATGTCCTTTATATCAGTTATATCAAGCTAGGGTTGGACGAGGTCTTTATTTTCTGTCAGGTATTCTGAAATGTATTTAGCTTTATCAAATAATAAACTTAACGCAAAATTTGAAATCAACAACTCGAATCCCATTAGATCGCGCGCCAACTACACTGTACAGACTATTGACTGAAGCTTTGTTTTTATTTTGAGGAAATATAAACGGGTAAACATGACCCGCAAGTGGAAAGTTTGACTGGTCAAATTCCCAATCCAGACCGTTATTTTGAGCCCTGAATCCCCGATTTGAGGAGCGACTACGTGATCGCGAACGGCGAGTTAAAATAATTTTCACATTAGAGTTGCATGTAATTGACAGAGTTCCGTGACATTTTCACACAACTAGCCGGCAGACTGACGACTCGCATTTTTTTGCACGTGGCGTGTTGTGTAGAACACGTTCAGCAAATATGTAGGTGATTTCTTAGTTTAAGTTTTACCGCATATTATCGATATGAATAGCAGACAAAAGGATATCGCTGCTGATTTACAGAAATTACAGCAATCGAAATCTAATTCTGAGTTGGTCCAAGCCATCATAACTAAGTATGGCGACGAACAAAAGCACATTCGCACAGTAACGTTTTCAGGATGGAAAGATCTTCCAGGAGACTCCTTGGCAAAGCTGCTGATCCCTGATGATCTACCAAATGATTTTCCCCTGGGAGTGGAAGCCAAGAAAGCAACTGGTGATGGGAACTGCTTGTATAATGCAGCTTCAATAATACTGATTGGAAATGAAAGCTATTCACCACTCTTACGGCTTCTAACCGCAACGGAACTTTATGCAAATGCACAGTTTTATGTCAAGCACCCAAAGTTAACTGAAGCTGTGAATGACTGTGGTCTACCTGAAGTAAGCCTGTTCATACAGTGTTTATCAGAGAATGGACTTACCTCTTGGGATGAGACAATGGATCGTGTCGCTGCAGTTCAAAGTGAAGCGATTGGTGGGTGTAAGGACGGAGAATGGAGTTGCATGTTACATGTCATGGCCCTTTCAACAATTTTGGGGCGACCGATATTCTCCACATTTCCAAACTGTGGCACAAATACACGTCCCCTCTTTCACGGCTATATTTTACCCAGTTCGTCTATACAATGCATGGACAGGAATACAAAATCGCCAGCAATGATACTGTGGTCTAGGGACGGCAATTTGGATAATCGCCCAGGTAGCTGGTTTCAATCCAACCATTTTGTGCCGCTCTTCAAGATCGAGAGCCCACCTTCAACAGATTTTGGTTCAAGTCAAACCAAAAAGAGAAAGGAAGTCACAAATGAAGCTGACAAGCAGAAAAGACAACGAATAACAGATTTCTTTCCGTCACCGAGTAACAAGCCACGCCCTCCCAAAATTGAGACAACACCAACAGATTTAACATCTGCAGCTGTTCCTTTGGACTCTCCTCAGAATCAAGCACACAACAAAGTCTTTGAAAAGCAGACCATCTCTCAGACATCAACTCCAGGTTCTAAAGAGAAGACATCAAAGGAAAAATATGAGGACAAGAGGCAGCGGGAATTCAAACAACACTGGAAAGAAGTATATCCATGGGTAGAGCACGATCCAGTTCAAGACATCATGTTCTGCAAAGTATGCAAATTATGTTATATTTACATTCGTTGTTTGGATATTTTATTGCTATACAGTATTTTTTTAGTTCTATTGTAATCTTGATAATTTTGCTTTCTAACTAAGGTGTGCCGGGCTTTTCCTGGTCTTGCTGATAAGTCAAGTGTCCTCTACAAGGGTACTGGTGGCATTGGGAAATATCGTATCCAATCTCTCAAGTCACATGACAGCTCCGTGAACCATGATAAGTGCTCAAAAAGATGGGACATTGAAAACAAAAATGCTAAACAGACCTTACCCATGATGGTCAAAGCAATGTCAGCTAAGCTAGATCAAGAGACAAAATCAAGAATGGAAAAGTTATTCAACACAGCATTTTATGTTGCAAAGGAAGGACTTGCTTTCAAGAAGTTTGGAGGGCTGTTAGATCTTCAGGAAAAGAATGGCGTGGACATTGGTTTACAATACCGTACTGACAAAAAGTGCAAAGAGTTCGTGTCCAGTATGGCATCAGCTCAGAGGGAAACAGTGTCAGATGAAATCGATGGTGCCCGATTCCTGTGTGTGCTTTCAGATGGTTCAACTGACAAAAGCATCACTGAGCAAGAGGCTGTATATGTACGTTACACAGGACTAAATGGTAGGCCTACCACCCAGTTTGCTGATATTGTTGCCCTGGACTCAGCAGATGCAGTCGGTGTTACCAATGCTATTCAAAAAGGGCTACAAGCTGTTAACATTGACAATGAAGTATTAAAGGAGAAGCTTGTTAGTTGTAATTTCAATGGCGCAAGTGTGATGATCGGCAAAAAGGAAGGAGTAAGCCGACGAATAGAGGAGAAAATTGGCCGACCAGTAATCGTAATCCATTGTGTTGCCCACAGGTTAGAGCTGGCTGTTCTTGATGCGGTTAAAAGTTGCCATTATCTGAGCCGTTTCGAAGACACCGTCAAGTCAGTGTATAAATTCTATTTCTACTCTCCCAAACGACGCCGAGAAGTCAATGAAATTGCAAGCATCTTAGAAGAGGATATGGTGTACTACAGTGGTATACAGAACACTCGATGGTTAGCCAGCAGACATCGGGCAATATGTGCCCTGGAGAAGCATTTTCCAACAACAGCAATGCATCTACAACATAAAGCAAGTTCCAACGATGAACAAGTTGCTTAGCTAGTGAAAGAGATTGCAACGCTATGTAGGCATCAAGGATCTTCAATATCTCGTCAGGATAGTAGGCTCAATGTCTCGTCGGGTCAGTTACAGTTACTGTTAGGTATATCCAATGGTAAAGCTTTCCAGTCTTTTTTCGTTTTCGGGAAAAAGCTATTCCCAGTTAGACATTAAGATTTCCTGATATGCCAACATTTGTAAAACAGGTGTTGTCAGTCAGCTGTTGATTCATGTATACTATAAAGTTAAGTAATACTATTACATTGGTGGTATGAATGTTAATGTTTTATATCACAATTCTCAAAGTTGAAGCGCCAGTTTTGACTCATGTTGTAACTAATTGTATATTAAATGTAAAACTATAGTGTCCCTGTGACTGTGAGGTGAGTTAAATTTTCTTTGCATAGTAAATAAACTTTTTGTTGTTGTTGTTTTAATTAAATTTCGGGCTAGTAAAATGAAGGAACAGCTTGCCCAAAAAAAGCTGTTTTTTTCATTTTCATCTCGCCCTGTTATGATGATAAAATTAATTACAATGTAGTTGAACGAAACCCGTTGAATAGCCCTCTAAAGGTTATCGTACATTGCGTCGACACTATGTTCTCTTACTTATTCAAGTTCTATATTTATGCTGTCAGCTAATGGCCTATTCAATCATTATAATTTTCATTCAATCTTTTCATTACCGGCTACCCTCCCAGATCCAGGCCACATGTCTAACATTACTAAATTATTAAAACTAGCTACATGTATATAAATCACCCAATCTTCAATGTACTTACTTAAAGTACCCAGGTATTTACATTCTTTTTAGAATTATGTTTCCTGTCATGGGGGAGAATGCCGTGGATGTGCCCGAGTTGGAAGAGACATATGAAGCACTGCATCCAGTTGCTCTAGTGAAAAAACCACTGGCATGCTTTGATCCAAATTCTCCCAAAAAGCAAATTTCCCAAAAGCATTTCTACTCTTACCCCAGAAGAATAACACAGCCAGTTGGTGAATGTGAGAATGAGGTGCAGCCAATGGAGATAGATCAAATATTACAGACAAGTCCTACAGAACAAATACCATTGGTTTGCCAACCACCATCAGTGTATGCAAATCTTTATTCTGTTTTTGGTGAACTAATACTGGTTAATGTTCAAATTTCGTGCATTGTACAAAATCCAAGCATGTGATTGGCTAATGAGCGTGCATTATTGGTGACCACAGCACTCGACCCAGACCCTCTCTTACCTATAGGGAAAGGGAGATCTAGTCCTTCGCTTAGTTACGTGTTTGGACGGCTTGGAAAACCTCATCGCATATTAAACAGTGAAAATGCAGACAATTACTAGAAAGGTAACGGCAGGATTGAACTCTGTTGCCTGTGTGACAGAAGATATATATTTTGAGGCGAACATTTGCATAATCTCGTTGGAAATGGCTGATTTGCGAGTGCTGGAAGTACAACTTTACAAGTCAACATGTGTCCGAGTAAACAAAGGTTTCTACAACACTCTAGTAGTCTAACTTAAGAAATGGATTGTATTTCCGAGACCTTACTCTGTCAATAAGAGGAGAAAATTAAGCGAGAATTCAGTGGATGGTTCGAAAACACAGGATATTTGATTTGGAAAATGTTTGCATCGGAGCCGAGCACATGGCCGGAGGCCGGTTTCGAGTCAAGATTTCAATTCACTGCCCCACTGGAATCTGCAGGTTAGTTATTTTCGAATGAAAGAAACTATTAAAGAAAGCAGACTATCTAGGAGTTAAGCCGGCTAAATAATTGATATTTGAATACATGGCTCCAAGAGAAACGTTTTCGAGTTAAATGTACAATCATACTATTCGCCTCACATTATGTTTTCAGGCAAACATTTGCATAATCGTTCGTTAGAAATGGCTGATTTGCAAGCGCTGGAAGTACAACAACTAACTAGTCAACATGTGTCTGAGTAAACAAAAGTTTCTTCAACACTCTAGCAGTCCAAACTGAAGAAATGGATTTTATTTCCGGCGAGACCTTACTCTGTCAATAAGAGGAGACAATGAAGCGACAATTCAGTGGAAGGTTCAAAAACCTAGGATATTTTTATTTGGAAAATGTTTGCATCAGAGCCGAGCACATGGAGGCCGGTTTCAAGATTTCAATTCACTGGAATCTGCAGGTTAGTTATTTTCGAATGAAAGAAACTATTAAAGAAAGTAGACTATCTAGGAGTTAAGCCGGCTAAATACTCGATATTTTAATACATGGCTCCAAGAGAAACGTTTTCGAGTTAAATGTACAAACATGTACTCGCAAGGCGTCAACTAAACTGACCGAACGCCAAAGTAAATTATTCTTTGCACAGTTATCTACTTCTGTTTTTATTCATTGTCTATTGAAATGACTTTTCTTTGTGGAGATATTTACCGTAAAACGATTTAATTCATGCGAAATATTTGACTTCTTTATGAAATTGTTATTGACAACTGATTTAAATTGAAATTCACGGCTGACAGTGCACTCAGTTTGAATATTAAAAGGGTTAGAGACTTTATGTTTGTGCTTTATCGGCAAATTACAGTCACTTGCTGACTGTACGATGAACTCAAAATTTCTTCATACTGCATTCGGCCTTCGGCCTCATGCAGTATTCATTATTTTTCGTTCATCGTACAGTCAGCGCGTGCCTGTATTTGTCGATAAAGAACTCACAAGCAGTCTCTAACCCTTACATAATGCAGGTTATACGCCAGTGGCCAATTGTAGACCACTTTTCTCTACTAAAACAGTTGCAGAACCATCTTGCAGTCAGGAGTGTATGCAAACTGTTACGCATCCTGCAGCTTCCACCCGGGAACAACCAAATATTGATATTGAACATTTGGAAAGCTCTGCTTCAGGAGTTGCAAGGTATTATGGTTGGACATGCAGAAAACAGAGTGGAGTATTACAGTACCTTCGTCATGACAGCCAGCCTATCGTAACACACTATTTAGAAGTAAAGGCAGATTTGTCGTGGACATCTAAAGTACATGGACTAACACTTAATGATAATTCAGGTATCCTCTCAGATGTTCCCTATCACCTTAATTCATACTGGCTTTTGTATCTATTAACATTCCTTGCAACATCAAATGTTTGTATTGGTCATCCAGAGGACAAGTTTAAGAATATTATGGCTAAGGACTCCAGTGTATTTCAAGTTTATGGTGAGAATCACATGGGTTTTGAACACACTGGATACACTATTATGGACAGGTCTAGTGATATTGAGTACTCAAGTACAGTTAGAACAACCAGTTGTGAGTTGCTTGTAACTGGAGATCAGTTACGCTGTAAAAGTTGTAAGGACTTTCGTAAAACCCTGAGAACACAGTTATCAAGAAAGAGAAAAAAGCTTGAGCCACAGCAACGACAAAGACGTGTCTCACATGACTCAAACACTCCAATTGTCAACCTTGATTTGATTTGATTTACAAATTTATACAACATAACATTAAACAGACAATAAACTACACACATACTACACTAGGAAAAACGATACCTCACACTCGACATTAATCATTGGTGTAAGGGCATCAAATAGTTACCTAAATACGATACCCTTAAATCTGTGATAATTATTACTAGAAAAATTAAAAGGAACATTTCTGCCAAAATAATGCATAATAAATATCAATACTGGGAAAGGTAGTGAGAACAAATAGCTTTTTTTAGTTGTTTTCTGGAATGAATGCTTTTAATTCGAAGAGGAAGTTATTCCAATAATAAAGACCTATTACTGTGGGGGGAAATTTTCTCAAATTTAACCGATATCGTTCAATGTAAAAAAATTGATTTGTAGAGCTTCTTGTTTGGTAAGAATGTTGTTCTGAGACATATTTCATATTAATTGAACAGCTTTTGCTTTCGGTCATACATTCATAAATGAAAAGACATGTATTCATTTTAACTATGTCAGGAAGTTTAAGTACATTAAGTTTAATATAGTATGGAGTGATATGCTCTCTTATAGGAACATCACATATAACACGAATAACCTTATTTTGAAGTTTAGCTAGGATAGATAACGGACTGTCATAGTTGTTTCCCCAAATTATACAGCCATAGCTTATAAATGGGTAAATTAGAGAATAATATAAATTTAGAAGGCTATTGAAGGGTAAATATTTTTTACACTTAATGAGAACATTAATATTTTTACTAAGTTTATCATTTAAATATTCAATATGTTCTGACAAAGTAAGGTGGGCGTCAATGTAAAAACCTAAATATTTGATACTGTGACAGTTTTTTATAGGTTTATTGGCTATTTTTAAAGGAGGATATATATTATATGTTTGTTTTTGTCGAGGTTGAAATATTAAATAATTAGTTTTTTTCAAGGTTCAAAGTGAGTTTGTTGGCACATAACCAGTTATACAAATCATTTACGTTGCTATTTATATTGGGTATAATTAAATCTAAATCAGGTCCAGCAACAGTAACCAATGTATCATCAGCAAACATACGGACAGAAAAATAAGTTGTCGACGCTGGAAAGTCATTTACATATAACAGAAAAAGTAAAGGGCCTAGAACTGAACCTTGTGGTACACCATAGGATAAGGTTAATTGATCAGAAAATACTCCATTTACAAAAACTCTTTGTTGTCTAGATTGCAGATATGATCTAAACCAGTTATGGGATGTACCTTTGATACCGTAATTATTTAGCTTAGATTATTTAGCTTAGATTGTCAACCTTAAAGACCGTGTGTCCGAGCCCATGGTGCTTTGCGCGCGCAAATCATTTTGGCTACGAAAATCATTTAGGCTACTAAAATCAGAAAGATTGTTGTTGTTGTTATGATTCCGAATCTTTCGAAATCCATCACTAGTTTGGGCCATCGTGTAATTATTTATAGATATATATGCTTAACTGACTTTCTTTTATCTTAACATTTGTATATATACTTTCTAAAATGAAACTTTAGTTCGAATATTTCTTCGAATCCCGGTCTAGAGTGGCAAGTAGAGGAATGCCAGAGAAAGGACCGAGACAGAGAGGTGAAGTGACTCGACAAATTATCCTTCAGCAGTCCACATTTTACTTTCTCTGAGTCTACAAGAGAACACTTGTGGTTCAAAAGAACTACTACGCGAGTTTCCCGGGGATGTGCTGCACTAACGGACCGGCGGGCTTCGTTGGAAATACAAAGCACAAAGCAACCACTTCTGGCATCAAGAACATTCGTAATTATAATTTCGCACGGCTAAGCTCCACTGAGGTGTTACGACTTATCTGTATCTGTATATGTTTTGCATTTTTATAAGCACAGAAAGCAATGTCCTTAACCTTTTTTTTCATCCTCCGGTACGTCCAGAAAGTCTTGCTATCAAAACTACGATCGCGGGTCAAACTCCAATCTGCCGAGTTCAGCTGTTACTTCGCTGTGAGTTTCACTGGAGTGCGAGTACGACATTTAATTTTGCACTCAAAATATATCATTCGCAAGGAAAGTAGAGATCTTCAAATACAGCTAAACAATACCGGAGACATGAAAACAAGGTAACAAGAGTATGTGTTTGCTTGTAGAGTTGTGAAAAGTCGCACTCGTAAATCGAATTAGAATCTAAAGACAGAACAACTGGCTTCCTGCCGAGTACTGTTCAAATCACATTAGAAGCATCCGTGGAAAATTCGTGCGCTCAATTGGGTTTTTAATCCGGTAGAAATTATGAAATTCGTTATCCAAAGTGTATGTGTACTTCTTTTATGAAACTTATAAACAATCAAGAGCATCTTAGTTCGCCCAAAAGCTGGCCTTTAATTTATGCGGCCGTTGATAAACAAACTAATCATAACATTGGCGCAAAGCACCATGGGCTCGGACACAGGGTCTTTAATCCAGGGGAACTTAAGGAGAGATTGATCAATGTACAGAAGGAAAAAAGAAAGCTAAATGACAGAATTGTGAAAATGAAAAGATCCTTGAATGTTTATGTCGAACGCGATGAAGTTAATGTTGATGAAACATTGCACAGGTAACTTATTGCGATAGCAGACAAGGAAACGGATGGAATAGAGGCATCTTTTGGTCAAGATTCTTTCCAACACCTGTTTTGGACTCAGCAGCGTGAAAGGGCAACCAAAAAGGGTGCAAGGGGAATGAGATGGCATCTATTAATGATAAAGTGGAGGTTGGGTCTACGACAAATTTCGTCTTCAGCCTATAGCTATCTAAGAGAAAGTGGAATGATAACCCTGCCTTCAGAAAGGACACTGTATGACGTTAGTCATTGGACCAGTGCAGAATCAGGCTTTAATACAGGAATTATTGAACGGTTATTGGATGAATGTGAGATTCACAAGATGGAGGCCTGGCAGAAGAATGTTGGTATAATACATGATGAGATGAAAGTTAAAAGCGATCTTCTATTCTCCAAGTCCAAAATCTTGGCAAGCTTAACAATCAGTTGGCTGACTTTGAACAACAATGTGAAGGTGAGACAAATGAAGATCAACCACAATTGGCAACACATGTTTTGGTCTTAATGGTTCGTGGACTCTTTACAAAGCTTGCATACCCCTTGGCAACCTTCCCATGCCAGGGATTCAGAGGTGATCAGTTATTTCCCTGTGTGTGGCAACCAATAGCACTAGCAATTGAGCAATTGACACTAGTTTATATGAGAATAATGTTTCACAAGACAATACATGGAAATTATTCTTGTTACTTCGTGGTAAACCTGGTTCGGGGAAAACCCACACTATCAATGCTTTTATTGGACATAGTTTAACGTTAGATCAGAAAGTCTTGGTAACTGCTCCAACTGGATTTCTTTCTTGTAAATTCAAGTCTATTTTCGGAGAGGCAATATCATGTGACACTGTACATGCTAGTTTCCGTTTCCTATCTCTGTTAATGAATCACCAATTGACCTATATCACTATGACGTCATATCAAAACAATCTATTGTTTAAACGCTAAGGATCACGGTCGTGGGAGGGGGACAAAACAGGGACAAAACAGCAACAACACAAAGGAAATCGCTATCAAATGCATTTTGAAGAACGTAGAATAGCGCTAACAGCCACCAAATACGGTAAATATTGTGGGATAAACATTGATACAGCTGATATCTGGAAACCAGACAATTCGAAGTTAAATTTTCCTCAGCAGAGCAGATTTAATTCAAAATTATATTGTTCAAGTCGATTCTGTCCCCCTCATAAACAAGCCGTGACGTCATAATGATATAGGGTAATTGTGAATTGGGATTTAGGTTTTTTTGATATTATTGTATTAGATGAACTTTCTATGGTGTCAAAAACAACGTTTCAGCATATTTTCAATACAATCACAGAACTTCCAACACGTCCTATTGTAGTTTTATCTGGTGACGAAGCACAGCAACAACCTATTGCAACTATTGCAAATCGAATTGTGCAAGTACCAAGTATTTTTTCTGATAATGATTTCTATTCTTTAGTACATCAAATTACTCTCCCTACTTAGTTCCGTACTCATGATATACAACTTCAACGTGTTCTTGAACATGTTCGTCATTGGGTCCCCGACTCACATCTTCTAAATATTATCAAACAGGACAGGGGACTGTGTCCTAATGGCGTTACTGATAACAGCTTGTACAGTGCAATTCTTCAGCATCCTGATGCTCTTTTTTTAACTGTCTCTAAGGAAGCAGCTTTACGTATCAACAATATTGTGTTACCTAGATACTTTAGTAATCAAACTCCCTACATGTCCTGTGATTTAGATAATGATTCAGAGAAAGTTAACATTTACCGAAACATACGGGTGATGCTAACACAGAACAGAGATAAGGCTAATGGATTTGTTAATGGACAATCAGGAATCATTGTAAATGCAGAACCAGGTACAATCTTTGTTCAAATTCCTTCTGGTAAAATAATTCCAGTTTACAAAGTCACATTTACATGTGATGGTGTACAAAAATGTGTATATCCACTTGTTCCTAGGTATGCTATAACTATTTGTAAAGTTCAGGGTCAAACTTTAGAGAAAGTGGTCATATGGTTTGATACAGTCTCTTTACCTACAGCAACTGCTTATGTTGCTTTATCTAGTGTCAGATCATTTTCTAATTTATTTTTTATCGCTTGTGTGACTGACAAACATTTCACAATGTTTCAATAGCAATCATCATTCTGTACAAGAATATATTCTCTCAAGTTAAATCAATGTTAATTACTGAAATTGTACATTGGTTAAGATTTTTTGTTCTATTTGAACAAATATTACATATACTTTATTGACATAGTTTTTTTAATATTACCGTATTTTCAATATCATTGTAGAATTGAAAAATAGCAATGTATGATATTATCCTTTTGTGATCTGTATCAGTATATCATGGTTTTCCAATATTCTACGTATGCCATTCTTCGTCTTATATACAGCTTATGTATTATTACTGCAAAATGGATGTTACTTTTACTAAAATAAGTGACATGAACGAAAATGATAAAAAAACGAATATTTGAAAAGCCACCCTACTCCAAAATAAAACTGCATGCAGATTTAGATAGATGACTTTATTTCACATTTAGAATAACATATCCCTAAATATGCACAAGCAATATAGCTATTATTAGCTAAAGGAAAAGTTACATGTATGCTCAATATAATAGCACTTATGCTTGGATAGTGAAGTAACAAATAATAGTATCAGTCGATTAATCCTACTGAAAAGCACTGATTTGTAACAATGTTGAAAAGTATGGGTTGGTAAACGCTGCTAAAAAGAATTGTTTTCTAAAATACAAAAACAAACTCGATTACTATTTCTAATATTTTTTATCAAGTTAAGTTCAGAGACAATATGAACTTGATTTATTATAATTACTATGAGCAGTTGTGACAGCCCTTTTCCAGGAAACATTGATGTACTGGTATAATACTTTGTGAATGAATCAATTGAGCTGGTGACCTCCTGCTATGGGAAAAACATTGCCATAGATGCTAGATGGCAAGCTACCTTTAAAAATGCTGTCTTACAAAAATTGACAATTAATTGGAGGTGGAAAATAGCATTTACAAACAGACTATATTACGTTAGGTTAGCGCAAAATATCTTCTGTAATACATATGAACAACACAATTAGGAATTACATTCTATAAATACTCAACAGCCTGATATGCTACGAATAAGTATGAGTAGCCATGTTCTAATATCTTGTTTCAAGGATATGTGCTCTCTTCAAGATGCGAAGTTTGTCAAATAATTTTAAAAAGGAAATTGACACTTTCAGTTATAATAACAATATTGCCATTTTTGCCTTAAAAAGTTAAATATTATATTAAGTGATAAAAAAAGAAACTTATTAACAACAATTACACGCATTTGAATATACGAATAATTTGCATTTACGTGATTCCTAATGACTAGGTAGCTTTATCTCTTTGTTAACTCTGATACAGTCACATATAACGCTGAACTGTTCTTTCTTCATTTCTCAATTTACAATAAAAACAAAGAATTTCCATGTGGATTAGTGTTGATCTTCTATTAATCAATGCAACAATGATTGTTCTGTAATTATTGGAAACATATACTAAATATTACATTGAAAATAACGGAAAAAAGAGATTGCATTAATGGTGAACATAGGATTGACATACATGTATGTTCTTGCAATAAACTAAAAAATAACGATTATTTATTAAAGATTATCATGTTCTTATCCTCAAATGATATTTTGCTATTGCTCATTGCTTGCAAAACTGCTTTTTTACAACAACCGCCAATTTTCTCGCAATCTGATTGGCTAATTTTCATATGCAATATTTTAACAGACGCGCGGCCGGCTTTCAAAGCGGGCTTTGCAGAGATTTGTGTACACATCTGTTCCAAAAATCAAGAAAATGAGGATTTTAAAATAATTTCATCACTGGGACAAGTTAATCGGTGAGTCAAACTTCCTTGTGTGGTGCCATTTGTCAAAATTTGAGCTCTCTCTCGAGTCAAACAAAGCATTTTCGTCTAATTTGTGATCGACTTTGTGACAAATTCGACCGATCTTTTAGAACTAGAACTGAGAAATGGTCTTGAATTAAATACATAATCTTCTAGTTCGTGATTAAAATCTCTTATTCAGGATATTTACATAACGTTCTTAAGTAGAAACAAACAGTTTAGAGTAGCTTAGGTATTTTTCTAGAGTTCGGGAAAGCATAAAGACGTGTTTACGTTTTGGACTTTTCGACTCGAAAGGCAGTTTGTACACGCTCATTTGAAGCTAAAAGTGTTTTGTTGTTGTTAAAAACAAATTGAAGTTAGGTTTTTATGTGTCTGTCCTAATATTGACAATGATTTTCGTCATAACATGGTCAAAATAGCTGTGGATCCACAGCTATTTGGACCATGTTATAACGAAAATCATTGTCAATATTAGGACAGACACATAAAAAACTAACTTCAATTTGTTAAACAGATTACGAATTGGCATGAGAAAAATTGTGCACAAATAACGTTTTTTCTTCATTTTTTTAAAAATCCCACTGCATTCAAACATCACTATTGAATGTATGAATCTCTTGGAAATTTTGCAAAGAAGACACATCATTACTTATAAATATTTGTTAAATAGATTTTGAAAGATTTACGAAATTAACTTTTCAAATACATGTAACAACTTTTTTGGAAGATATACAATATCAAAAGTTCTTGGTTTACACAAAAACGTTATACACCAATACATGAAGTGTTATTCACTTCTTAACAAGAGGCCCTGAGTGGCCTTAACTCGGGCCACCTTTAATTAATACATGGAGTTCCAGCATATTTTTGTGTCATACATGGTTTGTGCTAGGATAATCGATTAACTACTCATGCTTGTCATAATTCACATTACAATCACATGGTTGTACTAGATAGCAAACAAATCTTAATTCATATATTTAAAGGTACTTGTAGGAGATCAGTAGTGTTATTAACAAAACCTGTTTGTAAATGCTATTTTCCACCTTCTTCCAATTCTTTAAAACCACCAAAGGTGGTCACAGTCCCTTACAGGAGCTTCTAATTACAAAGTTTTACTGATAAATAAATTGGGGTTTCATCAGGGTTGTTGCTTAAGGGACTGGTCAGGAATTAGCAGGGGGAGACGTTTGAGATGGAGGGTCGTATTTTTTTGAATCCCCAAAAATGGAAGGTCATAAATCATGGGGAACTGAAAAAGAGGTGGTTTTTGGGGAGAAAGGGTCAAAAGATTTCATACTCATTGTCCAGGGAGGGTTAACGTATATATTGTTTAGACTTTTTGATTTCATTCTCTACCCCCACAACCCCCCCCCCCCCCCCCCCTTTGCATTTCCCCTGCAATTTTTTGACTAGTCCCTAATGTTTAATAAAATATTGTGTGCGTTGATTTCATGCATGTACACCACTTGGGAAATAACATTAGAGTAACACTAACTAGTATACACAGAGAAGTGTGTGGCCCTCCTACCCTGCGAGCAGGTTTCTCATCTCTTTGCCTTTCCTCCAAGTAGCATGGAACCTCTCAAGACCTGTATGCTGATTGCACCCATACTACTATACTTCTATGGTTTTTGTACTGCACTTTCTGATGGGTTAGGGTGTTTTCTAGTGTTGCGTAGGCCAATACTATCACTTGTTTCGAGAAGTTCCACCTGGCCCCTTTCCTGCCGCCAAGAGGAAACGATTACATGCGCCACGGTATCTCGATTTCAATTGGCCGAGAAAAAAACGAGACGGTAAACATTACAGATTCAATGTAGATTTCAGATTATCCATTTCCTATTGTTAACGGCAAGGGAAGGCGAAGTGGAGAAAATCAAATGCATTTCCTTCTTCGAGGGTATAAATCAAAGCTTTCTTTCGGATAAATTAAGGTAGATGTATTGAACGGTTTATATTTTAAGGTCTTCTGTGCAGCAGCAAAATGAGAAAACAAAGCCGGAGTTTGAAGCCCGTTCGTATCAATCGTCGGCAAACAAAAAACTGCGTGACGACATAATAATACTGTGGGCAGAGCCATAATTTATACTCTCCAGTTCTTGTTTTATGACAGTTCGGTTTCTAGTTACGGCTTTCCACGACAAATCCTGCTATTCTTTTGACAGATCCAATTCAATTTTAATACGGTATTCTCGGATCCAGTTCTGTTTATGGGTATAATTCGTGGTGAATTCTATCTTCTAAGTTCTGTTATTGTTTTGACGATTTTAACTTTTTCTTCTTGGTCTCTATAAAGTCACATACAGTTCAACTTATGGACGATTTCATTTCCAGTTCGAATTACTGTCACCATTACACTTAATATAATTCTAAAAGTAGGGAACAAGTAAAATTTGTGTGCGTATATAAACACAAATATTTCAACCTCACCAGTTCTGATTTCCGTTGGCGTTCAAAGACAAGGGTCAATCACTATTCACTTCCAGGTTTTGTGACTCTTGAGTTGAAGTCTTTGTAAAGCTCGGCATTGGTTGAACTGGTTTAGTCAAGCTTAAGACTTCCCAGTTGTATAATCTCAAGAGTATTTCAGGAGAGTAATTGGCGGGGTAAACACACAGCCAACATTGCAAACAATCAAAATCCCTCATTGACCTCCTCACAGTGTGTGATCGTAATGAAGAGCATTTCAACAATATCAACACCGCAACCCTATGGCATTTAGATGCAGCAGTTCAGGCATTTTCTTTCCGTGTCCGTGGATTATTGGACCAAAACCATCGAAACCAAACCATCACCTCTCCTCCGGCCGGCCAGACTGCATGTAGCTGACTGTACCGTGTACGATTGGATCGCCACATCCCTTTCGTAAATGTAAGAATTTTCCATTGAAAGCCCCTAAAAGTCCTGTCAGCCCTAGAATAACTGAACATCTTGGTATTTCATTCGAAAAACCTTTGGTTTCAGCAAAATATTGTATTGTATAAGAATGGCCACGAATCTTCGCTCCGTTGCTGACTTGGCACACTATAAGGTTCGGGCGGGTGTCGAATCTGATTGGTTGATCCTGTCACGTGTTGGGATCGAACAATGGCCTCCTGTGTAATCTGATTAGCTGCTGGCGCATTTCAGCGACACACACACACAAAAAAAAAAAAAACGCTTGCATTTTCTGAGTCGTGCCGGCCAAATGCCCGGCCCGAGTAATAAAGAGTTACTTACTGTTATGAAATAATCAAGCTAGATATTTACCCTTCTACAGGACGACAGCTCACCTGATGAATCCGAAGTACATAGCGTCGTGTGTTATATTATATTTTCATTAAATGTAATACATAGGGTTTAGGGTTTAGGGTTCTAGGCTTCTATTTACAATTTTATACGTAGTGTTGTATTGAACATATGCCAATCTGTTTTCATTTTGTAGTCTATTAATCCACCACCCCTGCAAGCGGGATCAAAGGTAATTCCAGATCTATTTGGACCCGATTTGCCAAAGTTTGACGGATGTATCCGTATGTGTTATAGATTATTTTCATTAAATGTACTACATAATATGTTGCCTTCTATTTACAATATCCATGTATGTTATATGCTTGTTGGATTAGGTGATTAATACATTGTTCATTGCAAAATAGATACTTGCTGGGAATACTAGTGTGAACATATGCCATTCTGTTTCCATTTGTAGGCTGTGCGTCGTCTCTACGTGTCACGGATAGACGAAATCATCCGCACATCGTCGGGTGAACATGTGTCAGGCGATGGGCCTGACCACGAGTCAGACTCCTCGTCAGACCATGTGGCTGAGCCAGAACACCCATCGGCTGGCGATGAGTCTGACCTTGAGAAATAGATTTTCATAGCTTTTCAGAATATAACTTTTGAAATACTTGTAACAACTTTTTTTTTATACATATGTTATACACCATGATATCAAGACTTGTTACTGTTTTCTTTAAATAGAAATACGTTATACGCCAACATATGTAGTCTTATTTATTTCTCAATAAATATTATATACGCCACAGGTTTTCATGTAATGTTTAAAGTCCGACAATGAGGACTGGACGGGGATTTCAAGTCCGCGCAATTTGTTCCAGTCCGAGGCGCAGCCGAGGACTGGAACTAATTGCAAGGACTTGAAATCCCGTCCAGTCCGAAATTGGAGGACTTTGAACGACTTCAACTCCTCATTAATTATTCGGGAGGAATCAAAGACAAATAAAAGTTGCTGGTAGTTTAGTATTTTGCAAGGAAAACTAAAAAATATCGAGAAAATAGGGCTACAAATTCTTTTAATCACTGTTATTATGAAGAGCAAAGTTAATTGAACAATCAGTGCTATTCAATTGCCTTTTGTTCATAATGCAATCAAATATTTTTTAAAGCATAGTCTCTCGGGATATGTTAGCTGCATTACCTGTTACAGTTACTGGTTTCAATTAAGCTAGTTCAGTGTTAATTGAACAAAACTTTATTGAGCAATCATAATAATAATCAGTGCTATTCATGCCATTCGTACATATTGCTTTCAAGTAATGATGTTTTCTAAAGGCATAGTCTCTCGGGATATGCTAAATCAAGCCTGCGTTGCGAGTTACAGTTTTCCGGTTCAGTTCAGTGCAAATCCAGCATGGCGTCAAGAGCAACCGATTCCTCTGACGAGTTTGAGCCTCCACTAAAGCGGTTCAGAAAACCTCTAGCGCCGAAGGAACAAGATTTAAAATTGAAAAATGCTATCCCAAAAGCAACATTATACAAGAATAACTGGGCAGTGAACATCTTTACTGAATGGCGTGATAATAGAGAAAACAAGATGGCCACTTTTGAACCCAAAAGTCAGTCAACATTTGTACCTCACGAGGAAGTTGAAAACTTGGATATTAAGCCATGGGAAAAAATGAGTGTGCCGTCACTTAATTTTTGGATTTCCAAATTTCTCCAAGAGGTGTGCAACAAGAAAGGAGAGAGATACCCGGCAAAAACTCTGTATCAGATTGTTGCTTCCCTAAAAAGATATTTGGAGTCGAGAGGCCGGTCGGATGTAAATATGATGAATAAATCAAATGAAAGGTATGCTGTATACATAGTATATTATATGCATGTTCTATTAGAGGTATTACTCATATTATAGAAGCTATTTTTTCATTGCATAAAGATAACATGTTATTTTCTGCTCTCAGTTTCAGCTATCTGCGTCAAGTCTTAGATGCCGAGATGAAAGACGTGCACAAAATGGGGATCATAAATCAGAATACAGAAAAACTACCAATGTCTGACATGGAGGAAGACAAGATGTGGGAAAGCGGACTATTTGGACCTTTAACAGCTAAGACTATTCTTAATACACTTTATTTCTATAATGGGAAATTATTTGGAATGAGATCGAAGGAGCATCGTAGTTTAAGGCTTTCTGATATTATAGTAGACTCGGAAACCATTACATTTAAGGAGAATTCATCTAAGACGTATCATGGGGGGATCTCAGACTTGAAAAAAACATCAAGGAAAGTAAGACATTTATGTCATAGTGTAGGGGAAGAGAATCACGAGCGATGCCTAGTTTCTATTTATAAGCTTTATTATGAGAAAGTCAATAGTTTAGCTGTTAAGAATAAGGCGTTTTACTTTCAGCCATTTGAAAACGATATATCGTTTAAGAATGCTCCAGTTGGTATTCACAGTTTAAATGCAATACTCCCTAATTTGTGTGCCGCAATAGGAGCTCCTAGAAAAACGAGCCACAGTCTTCGTGTTACAACTGTAACTAAATTGTTTAATGCTCAAGTAGAAGAGAAATTAATTCGGAGTCGTAGTGGCCACACTAGTAATGCTCTTTTTGCATATGAGAAATCGAGCAAGGAGCAGGAACAAAATGTTTCAGAAATTCTGGGTCCTGTAAAACCCAGTAAGCAGGATTTTATTGAAAGTAAGCCTAAGCCGAGTGCTTCTAGTAGTTCAACTGAACAAGAATTGCCTGTTTTTGAAATAGACGAATTGGATAGCTTTTTTGATGAGATTTTGGGAGAAGATGAAAGCTTAAGTATGTCTAATAATGTAGCACCTCCACAACCGCCCGGATGGAAGTATGCTTCCGATGGGCCAATTAACATAAGTGGCAATAATTGCAATGTAATCATTAATCAAATCAGAAAGCCTTAAATTATCATTTACAGTGCATTCAGCCGAGAGAGAATCTTCTTTTGTGTTAAGTAAATTCATATAAATAGATATTATATCCAATGTATCTTTATCAACGGACGGATGATTGATTGATGTGCAAGTTTCAGTTTATTTCATGGTTTAATGCACTTGGATGATAATCTAACTTAGTAAAAGAGGTGTATCCACCTCATAATGATAATGAATGGAATTTGAAAGGAAATTGTTTAATCTGATCAATAAAAGAGTAATTATGCATGCCATGATGTTTTTCAATAATTTATTCGTAGTAACTGGAAAAATTTCCAGTTACTGGAACAACTTGTTCCAGTAACTAGAAACTTTTCCAGTTACTGCTAGGAGGACTAGACCAGGTATCCAGTGTCCTCAAGGGATTAAAATCAGACCATTGGATTGGCTGAATACCTCGTGAATAATTAATGAGGACTTGAAGACTAATTCGTTTTTATGTTATACGCCTATCTCTACAGACATATCTTTAAAAATAAAAATAAAAATTAACCTATAAAGCGATAACATCGTTCATTAATAATACTTTTTCCTTTCACTTCCACCGAATTAGGGTGGGACGGGTGGGTTGTGTCACCACAATAAGCCACAGGTTATTAACCATAGACGTTGAAGTTAACTTACTCTGAAAGATAGGCTTGAAACTTTATACAAAATGTGAGATTTTACATTTTACATTACTTTACTAGTATACTATGTAATATAATGATAACTTTTCCAAACCGATTCTGCATTTGGCTCAAATTTTGCATGTCGATAGTACATGTTGAGTTACGCACTGCTGTGCAAGAAATGTTTGTTTAATAGAATTGTGTTCAAGTTACAGGGCTTTAAAAGGTGCTAATTTTCAGTCAAACACTGTAAAAAATAATTGGTTTTGTGAAAGTGATTTTCAAAATGCAATAACTTTTTTGCATTAGGTCGTATCAAAAATCTAAAGGGCATAGCACGGCCTGAAATTGAAAGTTACTTGGGGTTAGGTGCATGACTGCGTATCTGTTCTTGTTGAAATCGAAAGATTCCTGCCACAGAGCGTACGTCATGAAACGGGATGAGCTCTTGAAAAACGGGAAACCGTAATTTTGTTAACTAGATGAGTTAACGTGAGTGACGTCGAGTGATTTCTTCGGAAACCGAACTGATAGCAATTACTAATAACTAATAATAAATAATATTATCTACAATTCGTTGACATCTGATATACTTTTAATTTAATAATGTTATAATGTTGTAAACTGTATTCCAATGCACATTTTTATTTTTACAGATGAATACCGCTAACAAGATGGAGGGCTCCATTAAGTACCTAAATCACTTTCCAAAGTATTTTTTACGCCAATATGGGCCTATTGAGGAGGAAATGACCTCGGACCTGATCCAACATCGTCTCTCTCAATTAAATTGTGTCAAGAGGTGCATTTGCACAGGTAATAGATATCCTGTTCCGCAGTTCCACGCGATTCCTGTTGAATTGCAAAACTTGACAAAGTCAGCCATTTATGTCTTACGTCCTTTCGACGTACACTGTGGAGAATATGAATGTATATTGAGGAGGAAATGACCTCGGACATGATCCAACATCGTCTCTCTCAATTAAATTGTGTAAAGAGGTGCATTTGCACAGGTAATAGATATCCTGTTCCGCAGTTCCACGCGATTCCTGTTGAATTGCAAAACTTGACAAAGTCAGACATTTATGTCTTACGTCCTTTCGACGTACACTGTGGAGAATATGAATGTATATTGAGGAGGAAATGACCTCGGACATGATCCAACATCGTCTCTCTCAATTAAATTGTGTAAAGAGGTGCATTTGCACAGGTAATAGATATCCTGTTCCGCAGTTCCACGCGATTCCTGTTGAATTGCAAAACTTGACAAAGTCAGACATTTATGTCTTACGTCCTTTCGACGTACACTGTGGAGAATATGAATGTATGCCTAACGGCTATCGTATGAAAAATGCGATTTTAAGAATAAGCATAAGTGAAAAGTCTGTTGAACAAAAAAAATAAGAGCATTGTCTGATGGAGATGCGAAAGGAGGTGTATGGCTGCGTATCTGTTCTTGATGAAATCGAAAGTATAGTAGTACCCAAGAGCATAGACTAACCCGACATATCATGCACCGGAAAGGCGACGTCCGGTGCTACGAAAAGGTGAAGTCGTTAAAAAAATCATTTCACCGGCGTTAGCCTTAAGGGCGGAGTATGCTGAGTGATTGTCAACGTCTTAACCGTAGGTACTGCCTTTTTTTCTTTTAGATCGTTTGTTGTTTGTCGATCGCTCTGTGCTAAGTATTGACCTTACAGAATATCAGAAAATTCTATTATAAAGAAACACAGACTGCATCGAAAGATGGAAAGCCACACGAAATCCCGGAACAAAGACTTAAAAGCGTTGCTGCAGAAACGCAAGGTCTGAGGTCACAGAGACATTATTATGTATGAACGAGAGTAAAGGAACGAAAAGCCAATATCGACGAATGCGTGGAAAATAGTAATATTTATACTACTGCCAGTGCAAATACTAAAATGAACATGTAAGACCAGAAAGAACTGAGCAGAAAGCAATTAGAAAAAGAAAGACTTGAATGTAAAGATAAAGAAAGCCTGTGAGAACTGATATTAAAAGTAAGACTTGAAATTGTCAAATATGTTGCCTTCTACTTACAATTTTATACAGAACATAACATATTCATGTATGTTATACGCTTGTTGGATTAGGTGATTAATACATTGTTCATTGCAAAATAGATACTTGCTGGTGGATACTAGTGTTAACATATGCCATTCTGTTTCCATTTGTAGGCTGTGCTTCGTGTCTACCTATCCCGAATAGATCAGATAATAAGACCACAACATGAAATACTTCACCATAACAGGTACATCAGCACATCGTGATCAGGTGACCATGTGTCAGGCGATGGGTCTGACCACGAGTCAGACCCATCGCCTGACCATGAGTCTGAGTATGATGACTATGCCGGTGCTCCACCTCCTTCCAAACGGCGCAAACGCATCACTTCGAGCGATATGGATTCGGAGGCAATCGCCCACGTAGCCCTTTTAGGAGGGACTCAATACTTACAATGCTCCAAGAGCATAGTAGTACCCGATATATCATGCACCGGGAAGGCGACGTCCGGTGCTACGAAAAGGTGAAGTCCTTAAAAAAGTCATTTCACCGGCGTTAGCCTTAAGGGCGGAGTATGCTGAGTGATTGTCAACGTCTTAACCGTAGGTACTGCCTTTTTTCTTTTAGATCGTTTGTTGTTTGTCGAGTGACAACACGAAAGGCATCCAAAAAAAATTAATCAACACAACATTGTAATGAGTTGAAACTTGTATACAACAAATAGGGCGATACCCTTAAAGGAATACTAATCAGCAAGAAGTAAGAAATTGTAGTACAGAAATAGGGCGATAGCCTCAAACAAATACGAAAGTGTTGTTATGAAAAAAACAGAAAGCCGAGTGATAACACGAAAGGCACAAAAACATCAAACAAGAACGAAACACTGGAACAGCGAAAAGCCATTCTAAAAATGTAAATACGAGTTGTGTACGAAAGAGCGATTGTAAAGACTGTCAGAAGAATCTATTGGCAAGAAACAGAACGTATGGAAATATGAAAAGAGAAAAGAACTCTAGGTGAAAAGATTAAAGCGTTACTGCAGGAACGCTTGGAAAGAAAGAATTTTAAAAGACATAAACGATCTAGGAAGGAACGTTAAGGCAAGAACAACCAACATTTGTAAGACTAGAAAAAACTTCGTGAAAGGTCTTTAGAAAAAGAAAGATACTGTCAAAACCGATGTTCTCAAAGACATAATATTGTGAAACGTGAAGATCTTAGCTTGTGCACAAATTCCTATCACATTTGAATATCGTCTAGAAAGCGAATTGACAGTTGTGAACAGAAACAGAACGACCCTTCCAATCGAAACAACGCCATCTAGAAATTAAGACAGTATGAATTCGTGGCAAACCGATCTCTTCACGTTAAAGAAACAACCTGTAAGTTCTCAAAGAAATCGAGTAAAGAACAAATACTTGTCAAATAGATTAAATCAGATTTACAGAATATAACTTTCAAAACACACGTAACAACTTTTTTCTAACACATCCGTTATACACCTCCATAGCTTTACTTGTTTTTTTTATATAAATATGTTATACACCAATACATTGTCACTCAGTTGTTTTATTTTTTAAATTGTATACACCAGACGTTTTAATGACGTCTCCATTTCTATGTAAAAAAAACTGTTTCTACGTACTTTTTTAAAATTTAAATTTATTTTCTCTAAGTCTAAAGATCTAACATAGTACATTCATTAATACTTTTCTCCTTCATTTTTAATGTTAACACACGCTCTATACAGACATTGTTTAAAAAACGTTATCTTTAACATTAACATAGTACATCATTAATAGTTTCTTCTTTCAGTCACACCGATTTAGATTAGGACAAGTGGGTACCGTTACTTCGAATAACGTTATAACTTACAAAATATGTTCGATGTCCATCGACTTATCGTACATTTCATTAAACGTACCTTTTGTTTAATGGGCAAACAAGGTTTTATTCTATTTAGAATGCCAGTACGTTGAGCAAGCTTCTTGCATATTTTGTCAACGTGGTCCTGAAAACTTAAAGACCCAAAAGCCTGGCACTGGAAATTTCCTTCTAGTGAAAGTAGAATGTTCTCATTGCTTGGTTCAATTGTGGCTGCAAGACGTTTCCCTATTATTAGTAGGACCTTGGTTTTTCCTTCGTTCAACGGCAGTTTGTTAGCCATCGCCCAGTTTACTACACTGGACATGGACTCACACAGAGACTCCCTTATCTGTTGCATATAAAGTCCCCGCCGATAGTGACGTAAAACCCTCGTACGTTACACACGATGGCGCAAGAGTTACTGTAGCCTCAACTGACCGTAATGTGATCACTCGTCGTTGCATACATTATTCGAATTCCGTTCATTCCGATCCAATGCGTAACGCGTTGTCTGTCAGCATAAGCGGAAATACGTATCCGGAACAGTACCTTGAAGGTATACGATAACCTTAATCGTAGGAGATGGCACGGCGTCCGCATAAGAAGAGGGACGAAATGAGGATGGCTCAATTTTTGAGCACTCGGTGTTTGCTATGTGTAACTACGAAGGAAGAATCGTCGAAACCTTTACCATGCTGTGGGAAGTATGTGCATGATTCATGCCTTGGACGATGGTTCATGCGTTGCACGATGGTTCATGCGTCCCACGAGGATCCGCGTAAATCCATACACGTGCGTGCATTGCAGGAGCATGTTGCTCCCAGTGAATCGTGCATCGGTTACTCGAGGGGAGTCTCCAAGAGACGTTCACGTATTCGATAACTTTACTATACAACATAATTTTACTTATCCTGGTATAACCCCCTTGCGAGTCGACAACGATGCCATTCCCGGGCCGGCCATCGCCCATCCACCACATGATCCCGCAGTCTGGGACATTGTTAGGGAGAAGCAGAAGATGATGGCGCGTTCCACGGAAGCAAATGAGGAGCAGAATGAAACTAGTCTCCAAAACCAGTTACTTCAGGAGATAAACAAGATGGCGAAGTTTTCCAAGAAATCAAGAACGACAGGAGGAAAGTTTGCCAAGAAAGAAATAACGGATTTATCATGGAGGAACTATGTGCGGTTTTTTTTTAATCAACACCCACGATTTGAAATATAATGTTGCGAGAAAAGTTATAACATAACGCACAGATTTCGATATCATAAATTATCCTGCTAAAATCAACCAAACGGCTCCTCTAGGAGCCACCAAACAGCAAAAAGTCAATGTCATCATGATTCCTATCGTCCCTGAATTTTTTTATTAAATTACTATGTACATGATCTTTGTGATGTTTAAGGTTCACTTTAAAGGATCTTAAAGACTGTAAACTCTATATAAGTCTTTAAGAGATCTTTAAGATGGTTTAAGTAACATTTAAGACCATGGACAGTGTTTAATGACTTTAATGTCCTCTTACTGACTTTATGAAAGACGTAAAGTTTTCTTAAAATCAGTAAACTTTACATACACAGTTTCAGAGCCTTTAAGATAACAATTAAAGTTAAATGAAATCAATTTGGAATGATTTGATGCTTAAGGGGGAATTGATAATTACTCCTCCCATAGACGTGTCCCGGATGTATATTACATCATACCAACTGATATCTGAGAAGCCATAAAATTCCTTATTCGCAAGCAAATAATTATTTTACACAAAGCTAAAATCTTAATCAAAATAACACAGGAAACATTTGATATTTTCGAGAATCGTTTCACTGAACATATACTTCAATGACAGTCGTTTCATTCAAATTTGCCGTAATAACATTTAGCGTACTGTGTCTGCTGCATGAGCACTATTTCAAATACGTTTGTATTACCTTCAAAATTTAGAAATGTGTCCTTTTCAGATTTGAAACTTGGAAATAGTGTTTTATACTATGTGTTCAGAATCTTCTAAAAAGCTTTTGTACTTTTGTTAATAATAGAAATATGGGTTTTGTCCCGGATATTTGAAGCATGCATGGCTAATTAAAGCGTTTCCCTATTATTAGTAGGACCTTGGTTTTTCCTTCGTTCAACGGCAGTTTGTTAGCCATCGCCCAGTTTACTACACTGGACATGGACTCACACAGAGACTCCCTTATCTGTTGCATTTTAAGTCCCCGCCGATAGTGACGTAAAACCCTTGTACGTTACACACGATGGCACAAGAGTTACTGTAGCCTCAACTGACCTGACCGTAATGTGATCACTCGTCGTTGCATACATTATTCGAATTCCGTTCATTCCGATCTAATGCGTAACGCGTTGTCTGTCAGCATAAGCGGAAATACGTATCCGGAACAGTACCTTGAAGGTATACGATAACCTTAATCATAGGAGATGGCACGACGTCCGCATAAGAAGAGGGACGACATGAGGTTGGCTCAATTTTTGAGCACTCGGTGTTTGCTATGTGTAACTACGAAGGAAGAATCGTCGAAACCTTTACCATGCTGTGGGAAGTATGTGCATGATTCATGCCTTGGACGATGGTTCATGCGTCCCACGAGGATCCGCGTAAATCCATACACGTGCGTGCATTGCAGGAGCATGTTGCTCCCAGTGAATCGTGCATCGGTTACTCGAGGGGAGTCTCCAAGAGACGTTCACGTATTTGATAACTTTACTATACAACATAATTTTACTTATCCTGGTATAACCCCCTTGCGAGTCGACAACGATGCCATTCCCGGGCCGGCCATCGCCCATCCACCACATGATCCCGCAGTCTGGGACATTGTTAGGGAGAAGCACAAGATGATGGCGCGTTCCACGGAAGCAAATGAGGAGCAGAATGAAACTAGTCTCCAAAACCAGTTACTTCAGGAGATAAACAAGATGGCGAAGTTTTCCAAGAAATCAAGAACGACAGGAGGAAAGTTTGCCAAGAAAGAAATAACGGATTTATCATGGAGGAACTATGTGCGGTTTTTTTTAATCAACACCCACGATTTGAAATATAATGTTGCGAGAAAAGTTATAACATTGCGGATTCATTCATAACGCACAGATTTCGATATCATAAATTATCCTGCTAAAATCAACCAAACGGCTCCTCTAGGAGCCACCAAATAGCAAAAAGTCAATGTCATCATGATTCCTATCCTCCCTGAATTTTTTATTACATTACTATGTACATGATCTTTGTGATTTTTAAGGTGCGCTTTAAAGGATCGTAAAGACTGTAAACTCTATATAAGTCTTTAAGAGATCTTTAAGATGGTTTAAGTAACATTTGTATCACCCAGATATGTAATAATTAACAGGAAATGTAATACTAACCCGATATGTAATAAAAATCAACAGGATATGTAATAAAAATCAACAGGATTTGTAATAAAAAGTTAACAGGAAATGTAATACATTTTAAACCGGAAATGTAATAAAATAGTTAACAGGAAATGTAATAACAATCAACAGGAAATGTAATAAACACGTAATTTTTTAAGTGCAGATATTCTGAAGTAGGTTTTTTGGTAAAATTCCTCTTGTTTTTAAGAATTCTTACCAGGTAAATGGTAAGAAATCTTCATAGTGATTAAATTTTGCACAACTTCAGCAGCCCTGGTAAGCATTTAATTGATAAACAATAAATCGAACCAAATTTCAATGAAAATTAAAAAGTTTTATTACACATGTGGAACAATGAATGTTGCCATACACAGAGAAAAGGAAAGACAATTGGTTTTACATGCATTAGCCTACCAATGAAGTATGGTTAATTTAAAGGAGCAAGCAATTGTTCTCTTCCCTTACATACTCAGTGGTAAATGACAAGGCACATTCTCCTTTTAACCACCATGTGGTTATAATCCGAGATCTACATCAGATCCTGAACTGAATAAGAGTCACTAAGTAGTCGGAAATTTCCGACTACTTCTTCCCATATTGTGGTTATAATCTAAGAGCGGTATTAGACCCTTAACCGAATAAGGGTCAAAGGTAGTCGGAAATTTCCGACTACTTCTTCCCATATTGTGGTTATAATCTAAGAGCGGTATTAGACCCTCAACCGAATAAGGGTCAAAAGTAGTCGGAAATTTCCGACTACATCTTCCCATAATGTGGTTATAATCTAAGAGTGGCATTAAACCCAGAACCGAATAAGGATCAAATGTAGTCGGAAATTTCCGACTACATCTTCCCATAATGTGGTTATAATCTAAGAGTGGCATTAAACCCAGAACCGAATAAGGGTCAAAAGTAGTCGGAAATTTCCGACTACTTCTTCCCATATTGTGGTTATAATCTTAACCAAATAAGGGTCAAAAGTAGTTGAAAACCAGGCAGTAATGCCACTCTTAAATTGAAGGGCTGTGTGCAAAAAGGGCATAAGTGACTCTTGATCACATTCTAAATTCTCCTTCAGTTTCTTTGTTTTCTAAGGGAGAATTTAGAACATGATCAGGAATCACTTACGTCCTTTTTGCACACAGCCCTTCAATTATAACAACATTGTAGGGGAGGAAGGGTTACTCTGCCAAAGTTTTGGTTGAGCTACTGGAGGTCTTAAACCCAGACCTGCTTAAGATAAAGTATTCAGGAATTCCCAATCCTGTACAAGACAAATGACCCTATTATATAACCATTACACCTGATTTACATCAACTACATTGTAAACCCATATAATTAAACTGAATTATATATATATCCCCTATGGTGATGTATTTAGTTGCACAGGGTTAAAACTCAAACAGTTTTTGTTTTCCCCGAGTGTTCAAGTTATGAAGATCTAAAAACACATCAATTCTCAGAAGCACTCCCTGCTTCAGCATCTTGTGTGCTTGTTGATGCCTTCATGTTGAAGTTACTGACATCATCAACACTCACTAAGGAATCCTTGCTGAGGAATGCTGCTTCCAAAAGCTCTAAGGAACCTAAAAGTTAAATACTTTGTATTAAATTAATAAACTGTTTGCATTTCATTCAATGTTAAAGACTGGTTAGGGCACCCAGTGATTGATCTTGTGGATTTCTGAGACTTACAAAATTATGTACATGTAAGTGAAACAAAATATTTGCTTATATAGACCTGTACGTAAATGTATCAATACCACAATATTTCTTCAAGACAATATTTCATTTCATATGGTTAGGACACCCATTTTTGTTCTCCTACATTATGTAATTCCTTCAGTGTTACTATTTTTAATGAACACGCCAACAGGGACCTTATGACATATGACAGAATTTTGAGAAAAGTGTGCAAAAACAAAACTGTTTGAATTTTGCCGGGAAGCAGCAATACAACCGTTATGCTACCAATAAATCAAAATAACATACTCAGATATCACTGAGCTAAAAATGAATGAAAAGTAAAACAGTATTACGTGACTGTTGCCACCACGGCCACATGGAATGACTGAAATAGAGATGAACCAGACTCCAGTCAACTGCCCCACCCCTCCCACAAACTTTGAAAGTACATGTTTGTGAAGCAAATCAAGTAAAATCCTTGACTACCTGCAGCCACAGAAACTTGTCAATGACCATCAACATACATGTATGCCCCACATATATCTCCACCTAGCTACACGTAGTCCCGAGGAAGGGGGAAATTTTCTGAAATTTCAATTGTTAAGTACATAAATTTAATACTGGGCTTGAATGTATATGTTACAGCCATTCCGTACATTGTATTTTAATATTTAAAATGTGAAATATCATTTATACCTGTATATACACTGTATATGTGATGTGCATAAAACCTACATGTAGTACTAAGCGGGTACTAAGGGAATGATAAAAACAGAATATTATGTGGCAACTTGGAGATGTGGTTTTATCTTCCTGTTGTGAATTTGTTGTAAGAATTTGCTTATTATTGCTCTTGTTCAAGCACTCGCAGCATGCCAGAGTCGTTAAATGACACAAGATGATGTGCCTATGGCTATGGCAGATATATCTGGTTCATATATTTAGTTCAAAGATGTTCGAAATTACAGGATTGGGCTATTGCACTTAATTTCCGTACCCCCCCCTGTTGAGGACCATATTTTGAGTTGTACCCTAAAGAATTCCTCTGAAATTAAAAACACCTGAAGAATTCCATGGTGGAAAGTAGTGTTACCCTGAAGAATTGACTTCAACCCCTGAAGAATTGTCCAAATATTCACTTTATCCCCAAAGAATTCCTCTAAATTTGATATGTGCCCCCAAATAATTCCTCTCTATTTATATGGTATCCCCAAAGAATTCCTTGAAAAATTATCTGGTGACCCTGCAGAATTCCTTGGTCCTCAACAGGGGGGGTACGAAAATTAAGTGCAATAGCCCATTCCATAAACCCTGATCAGGATCGATCACTTGGCTAAAGGATTCACCCTATATAAACTTGATACAATTCCTGATTTGCTTATTAAAGTTTGAGTTATTTTCCTATAAAAAAGGGTCTGATTCTTTTCACATGTTTGAATGGTACCGTTTGAATAGTCTCACAATCACATGTTCAGTCACAAGCCGGGATAAATTTGAAACTGAAAGTGAAATTACCGTGAAATTCGCATTGTTTCTTGGTACAGACCACTCACAAAATAACTATAACATCTTACCTTTGAAGTTTTCTAAACTTCCGGGTATTTTGGAGACTCTTTGACCGAGTTTTGAAGGCATATACAAATAATTTCAAGCACTAACGGCTTAGAATGGCGCCGCGCCAAGAGAATTCTGAACCGCCCGCACGATTCAGGTCAGCGGTCTTTAGATACCCAATGCATCATGGGATCGATAGAAGGCGGCGGACATTTTGGTTTGTAGTTCCCGAGACGATGGGTGCTTCGTCTAAAGATTGGAAAATGGTCTGGCTGGCTGTATCTCCGAGGAATCTAATACACTAAAGAACTGGTTAACCAACTCCTCTTCAACTGATGTGCTGTGTCGGCCTGGGAAAGCACGAAATACCAGGGAACTTTGAACTCTGAATTTCTAACGTCTTCAGTTTATACGAGACCTGAACTCTGAAGATACCTGATTCCTGAAACAACGGGGGTTGGGGGCTGATACAATCCACAGATCGAATTGGAATTTAGCGTGTTGGTTTTTGCGGAGGGAAGAAGGAAGAAAACCGGAGAAAAACCCTCGGAGCAAGGGTGAGATACCAGCAAAGTGAGATACCAGCAAACTCAACTCATATATGACGCCGCATCCGAGAAATCAAACCTGGGTCACAGAGGTGAAAGGCACTGTTCCCCCTGACCTAGACTGCTAGAGAAAGGAAACCAGAGAAAGTGTCTGGCTTTTATTTTGGATTCGTCTGTTTACCTCTCGTCTCAAGTTCAGTCAAACGGTGAGTAAACGATTTTGGTGCAATTCAAGTACTAGGGGCCGGAAGTGAATAGTGTTTGACTGCCTATGAATACATTGCGTCTCCCTGGCCCCAAAACGAACCCTACCGTCACAAAACGACTTCTCAAGTATTTAGATATAGGGTTCACAAGTAAACGGTGAAATAGTACTGAATGATTGCAGTATTTTTGTTATCACAACCCGACACATGACACTGGCCCCGATTATTTGAATCAAGCCACAATGGTATATTCCTTACAAGATTAATACAGCTATTAAAAAAAAACTGCAGAATACTGCCAACGCCACTGCAATGCCACTTAAAAACTTGTTCAAGTGTATTTAGACTCGTTCTATTAATGATATGGGATTTAAAATGGTTAGATTTTGTTTAATTTGGGGGTTAGGATGCCTTTTTCCCTGCGAGATAGAGATTCCTTCCCTTCCTTTTATCGAGAGAGAAAGGAACCTCTGCATGGAACCGACATAAAGCATGTGCAAGTACACATCATATGTCGACGTCACTTCCTCTCCATAGATGTATGTCAAAGTGAAAAAAAGTCTGGAAGATTATGACATGACGATAACCTCTTTACTACCGAAGTGAAGATCAAAACTTTATTTAGTAGCTCAAAAGTACATTTACAGTACTTAGTTCACAAGAAAAAAGTCGACTGTGTTCACCATTGGAAGATAGAGACGAAAATCTACCAAAATATGCAACAAGTTCTAATGTTTATCTTAAAACCTGTGTTCTGTTGGCAGTATGGAAAATGTACACGTACTTCTCCTGAGAGAAAGTGGTGCAGAGCTAGAGTTTGTTGGACGGATAAATTTCTCATTCCGATGCTTTCTAGACCCAATATTACTTTCTTGATTGTGGACGGCGGCAGTCAGTACTATGCAGTCGGTTCCTTTTTCTCTTGGTAAAAGGAAGAAAGGAATTTCTGTCTAGCAGGGTAGTCCTTAGAAGGTTTGTATCAAAATTTGAGGAAATGAAGTATTAATGAGCCAAGTGGTGTATTCTGCAGCTGCTCTTGAAGATTACGAATAAAAGCATACAGAATTTTACATGGCAGAATAATAGGAGATACATGTAGCACTGGCAACAAACCTGTTTCAAATTCAATGGTTCTAGTCAAGGTCTATGCAATATCAAGTACCAAAATGTATACACTTGTTTGTAATTTAAAATAACCACACCTAAGCCATACAAAAGCCTGCGACAGGCTCATGGGAAAGGGGGAGGAGGGGGAAGAAGAGCCTGCACAGCCTCTTTAAACAAAATTAATGTGGACTATATGCCCAGGCTAAATGTACATCGATCTATCATTAGGCTCTGTTAAGACATTGCACCATGTCCACTCGTGCCAAACATAATTAAAACAAAGGATAATAATTGGGAAGCTTTGTTTATCTACATGTAATTAGGTTTGGTAAATGAGTGCAGTGGTATCTGAAATGGGCGTAAGATATCTAATCTAATTTACATGTGAAAATAGTTCATTGTAGAATGGACCAACAGGAGTTTGCATCAAATTTAGATGCTGATATTCAAATTTGTATTGCATCCATGCAGGCTCTCCTTCCCCCTTCTTCTCTCCCTCCCATGAGCCTGTTCACAGGCTAGCCAGACAACTACACTGAAATACATTGTAGATGAATCTACTATGAACCTGGACCATTAGATATTTAAATTACTGGAAATGAAATCAATGATCATTCAATAATTATTATTGAAAGAATAACAATCTTTGGGCAGATCTACATGTAACATTCTCAATGAACTATTATATTTAAGAATGGCAAAGAACAGCAGAAATGTTCACTTATTGACTGAGTTAGATAGGGCCAGACAGGAAAAATGTTTTACTTACGCTTGCTGCACTCGGTCCGTATGACTATGTCATGACCTGATTGAGCCAAATATTTTCCCATCTGGCCCTGCCACTCAGTTAATGTTAAAGTACCTAGTTATATATACTTGCACCTCAGGTCTGTTGATCTTTCAATGGTGAAAACTTTCAAAACTCTAGATGTTTTGTTTGCAGCTAGTACATTAATGTATGTGAAAGTGCTTTATAGTTCACAAATAGGTATTCATGGTTTTGAATTTAAAATCCTGAAATGCATCATTTCATTTTTTCTATTTTGCTTTCCCTCATGTTTCAGTAATGATGATGTTGAAGTGGTACTGATCAGGAATGTGGTGCGTAATTGCATTTACCGTACATGGAATTGAAACACTGTGATCATACAAGGTACATGTAGCTATGTCATGAACAATGCAGTTGCAACATTGGTATTGTTTAAAGCAAGATTTCACATAAGTTTGGAAGGAAATATGTAGCAATTATGTACATTGTTTTGTGACTGTGTAAGGAAAAATATTAATGAATTGGGAGACAGCCACTACAGTGTCACAGTACATGTAACTGCTAATTCAAGTCATAGCCATACATGTATTTTCGTCACTCATGAAATCATAACTGAATTAGATGGAAATGATATAATCTGATTAACTGTATGCAATTGATCTTTGAAATACAACTAGGTCATACACTGTACAGTATGTACATGTATACAGTTTACATGTATGTGCTTTATCAGAGGATTCCATATCTCAGCATGCATTGCAGTTTGCCTTAGTCAAGTATTTGTATTAGTTATCATATTAGTTATAAAGTAATAATTGGGTCTAAGGGACTGGTCATAAAGTGCAGTTGGGAGGGGGGGGGGGGGGGGGGTGATAATATTCAATTTTTCAAAGGCTGGATTTTATGTGGCTCACCCCTGGATTACTGCAGAATTACACATGACCCACCTCTATCTTCCAGCTGAAAAACATCATGTTTTTGGCCAACAAATAATGGTAATAAACATAGTACAGTTATTATATAAATTGGAGGTAATGTTCTACAGGGTATTATTGTATCTCAATAATCAGTCAGAACTTTTTTTAAATGAAAATCACATTTGGGTATAAATACAACATCAGTTCATGTAATATAATTTTGTGCTTCCTAAAACATTATAAAATAACTGTTAATACCTGTCAAGTGTAAAATCAAAGCAGATTTTAGTGTGACCCACCCTCGATGTGGTGGCAAAATTTCCATGGCCTACCCCCATTTATGACTTGAACAATTGATGACCCACTCCCTAATTTTCATCACCCGCCCCCACACCTCTCCCCACCTTTACTTTATGACCAGTCTCTAATGCCCCTCTTAGATTAGAACCACACTATGGGAAGAAATAGTATGAAATTTCTGACTACTTGACCCTTATTCGGTTAAGAGTCTAATACCGCTCTTAGATTATAACCACAATATGGGAAGAAGTAGTCGGAAATTTCCGACTACTTTTGACCCTTCGGTTAAGGGTCTAATGCTGCTCTTAGTTTATAACCACACTATGGAAGAAGTAGTCGGAAATTTCCGACTACTTTTGACCCTTATTCGGTTCTGGGTTTAATGCCACTCTTAGATTATAACCACATTATGGGAAGATGTAGTTGGAAATTTCCGACTACTTTTGACTCTTATTTGGTAAAGGGACTAATGGTACTAGTAGATTATAACCAGATTAGTTTAAGAAGTAGTTTTATCTTTTTTACTTCCACCTTGTATATAGTGTTAAAAATGCATGCTGTATTGCATAAAGTATACTGTTTTTAATAAAATGTTTTTAGTATTTTGATTTTGTGTTTTTGTTAACAAAAACAGGTTATAAATATTTAGTGTACCATGTTTGAGTAGAATAGGAAGATTTAAGAGGGTATGTCCAATAATTTACCAACAATCAACTACTTCAGAATATCTGAACTTAAAAAATTACATGTTAATAACACTACTTGTTCGAGGTAGTGTATCATCAATCACTCTAGCAGTGAACAAACAACACCTACCAATTACCTGAATGATGTCATCAGTCATGTGAATCATTTAGTCAGTGATCACAATAAGCTTCTCAACCTGCACAACGTCACATATCACGTGATCAGCGCTGCGAACGTCACGTGAGTTATTCTCTGTCTTAAGTCTCCAGTTTTGCAGTCGTACCACTATGGCTAAGACTCTCTTCATTTCGGTTTTTCTCTTCCTTCCAACGCTAATTATAGCGGCAAAACATGACAGCGGGAAAAAGCAAATATGCCCCTGGAAGACGAAACTTATGACACGATCTACAGATGTTGTCAAGGGACGTTTGAAGTCGGCCTACATAATACTTTGGTGAAACCAGGAATCGTTTTGCGTGAAGAAAAAAACGGTATAAAAAGTTATGTGCTATAATTGAAGGGCTGTGTGCAAAAAGAGCGTAAGTGTTTCCTGATCAGATTCTAAATTCTTCTTTAATTTCTTTGTTTTCTAAGGGAGAATTTAGAATGTGATCAGAGTCACTTACGCCCTTTTTGCACACAGCCCTTCAATTAAGGATAAGCCTATGTGACGTGTGTTCTGTGACGTCATACAATTTGCTTGTTTTGTTGCAAGGGTAGATATGTGTGCTCATGGAATTACCCACCTGACGTTCGCAGCGCTGATCACGTGATATTTGGCGTGCAGGTTGAGAAGCTGATTGTGATCACTAAATGACTCACATGACTGATGACGTCATTCATTGGTAGGTGTTGTTTGTTCACTGCTAGAGTGATTGGTGATACGCTACCTCGACCAAGTAGTGTTATTACATCTCCTGTTGATTGTTATTACATTTCCTGTTAACTATTTTATTACATTTCCGGTTAAAAATGTATTACATTTCCTGTTAACTTTTTATTACAAATCCTGTTGATTTTTGTTACATATCCTGTTGTTATTACAGATCCTGTTGATTTTTATTACATATCCGGTTAGTATTACATTTCCTGTTGATTATTACATATCCAGGTGATACAACATTTAAGACCATGGACAGTGTTTAATGACTTTAATGTCCTCTTACTGACTTTATGAAAGACGTAAAGTTTTCTTAAAATCAGTAAACTTTACATACACAGTTTCAGAGCCTTTAAGATAACAATTAAAGTTAAATGAAATCAATTTGGAATGATTTGATGCTTAAGGGGGAATTGATAATTACTCCTCCCATAGACGTGTCCCGGATGTATATTACATCATACCAACTGATATCTGAGAAGCCATAAAATTCCTTATTCGCAAGCAAATAATTATTTTACACAAAGCTAAAATCTTAATCAAAATAACACAGGAAACATTTGATATTTTCGAGAATCGTTTCACTGAACATATACTTCAATGACAGTCGTTTCATTCAAATTTGCCGTAATAACATTTAGCGTACTGTGTCTGCTGCATGAGCACTATTTTAAATACGTTTGTATTACCTTCAAAATTTAGAAATGTGTCCTTTTCAGATTTGAAACTTGGAAATAGTGTTTTATACTATGTGTTCAGAATCTTCTAAAAAGCTTTTGTACTTTTGTTAATAATAGAAATATGGGTTTTGTCCCGGATATTTGAAGCATGCATGGCTAATTAAAGCGAGAGAACACAACAAGAATGTTCAACGCAAATAATTTCGTTGTGCTTTCTCAACTTTCTCTCAAGTTCATACAGTGACTTTTCATTTTTACAAAGGTAAATATCTTATTGATTGCTTTATCGATATTGCAGTGGCTTGGGAGTGAAGAATATGTTTTGTCGAAGATATTAATATTTCATGTGTTTCTTTAACAGCTTCCACAAGGTTGCAGATTGTTAGTGAAAGGTCCAGCTGAAACGGTAAATAACTAATGTTAGATAAATTGTTTTGTATAACGAATGTTTGCTTGTACTGTTTCTTGGTATTAGAGTGTAACGTGGGTCTACAAATTATATTTCAACAGATTTCTCATCTTCACTGTTGGAACGGCTGCTATAACGACAATCGGTTCAGTGTACTTGATTGCTTGTCATATCGACACGAACGTAAACGATAAATATTCTGTTGCAGAAAACATGCCGTGGAGCGAAGAAGATGCAGCACTGTTTTGGAACGCGAGAAAGCCTCATGTTCTCCAATCCGCAACGGAATTAGCGATAAGCGTACGTAACTTTGTGGCAACGAATAGCTCGAATGTCGAGAAAGAGAATAGAAAGAAAGCAAGGTTTATGGCTGAAAACAGGTTTGAAGACCTGCAGCTCGACGTGTCTGGTCGAGATAGTACAAAGAACGCAATTTCAGATTTGTTGTTTTGGGTTACCAATTCATCTTGGTCATATTGTAATGACTGCGGAGTGCTAGCCATGCAGACTTTGACACCGTCTTTTCAGAAAAGACCAGTAACCAAATGCATAAAAAGGTGTGTGCGCAAGGCAAATCGCTACGAAGTGCCAACGTGGAACGAAGTTCCAGCTGAGTTAAAAGACCTCAGCAAATCTGATATATTTGTGCTACGTCCATTTGACGTTCATTCTGGCGATTACGAATGCCAACAAAGCGGATACCGAATGAAGAACGCCATTTTAAGAACTTGAACTTTGAACACTTCCACGTGTTCACTGCTGTGAGCACACTAAAATACACTTTACATCGAGTTTGCCATTACGGCGCTATGTTAACTCATGGATGGGTGCAAACACAGAAACGAGTTAACGGGTTATATGAGACATAAATATCAACATATACTAGATTCGAAATATGCAAAATTTAAGTTAAAAATTTAAAAGCTACAATTATATATATAACTCACCTTACAATACAATCATAAAAACCTACATTGTAAGTAAAAATCTAGGGCTGGAAGTAACTAAGAGAAAGCTGGCAATCTAGTAGAAGTTTCTGATATTTATTACTGAATGAATGGGTACTTGCCAATCTCTTCATCTCTAATGGGAGACTGTTCCCTAGCTGAATGGTTTTTACAGCAAAGGTCTTTCCACCTTCTGTTTTTCGTTTAAATCTAGCACAAATGAAGTTTGAGTTGGCGTATCTATAGCTAGAGTGCCTATTATGGACCTCACTATTTAGCTTTAAAGCTTCGCTAATATAAGGTGCTATCCCTCCGTGCAAACGTTTAAAAGCTAATAGCCATTTTCTGACTTTAACTTCCTCATATAACGGAAGCCAACTTAGACTGTTGAAAAGTTCAACCGACGGTAACAATTTTGGAGCATCCAGGGAACTCTTGCAGCTCTCTTTTGCAGCCTTAATACCCTTACAAAGTTTTCCTTACGACTACTTGACCATACGATATTTGCATAATATAATATGGGTTTTATAACAGAGTTATAGTAACTAACTATTTGTTTCATGGGCAAACGAGGTTTTATTCTATTTAGAATGCCAGTACGTTGAGCAAGCTTCTTGCATATTTTGTCAACGTGGTCCTGAAAACTTAAAGACCCAAAAGCCTGGCACTGGAAATTTTCCTTCTAGTGAAAGTAGAATGTTCTCATTGCTTGGTTCAATTTTGGCTGCAAGACGTTTCCCTATTATTAGTAGGACCTTGGTTTTTCCTTCGTTCAACGGCAGTTTGTTAGCCATCGCCCAGTTTACTACACTGGACATGGATTCACACAGACACTCCCTTATCTGTTGCATATAAAGTCCCCGCCGATAGTGACGTAAAACCCTTGTACGTTACACACGATGGCGCAAGAGTTACTGTAGCCTCAACTGACCGTAATGTGATCACTCGTCGTTGCATACATTATTCGAATTCCGTTCATTCCGATCCAATGCGTAACGCGTTGTCTGTCAGCATAAGCGGAAATACGTATCCGGAACAGTACCTTGAAGGTATACGATAACCTTAATCGTAGGAGATGGCACGACGTCCGTATAAGAAGAGGGACGAAATGATGATGGCTCAATTTTTGAGCACTCGGTGTTTGCTATGTGTAACTACGAAGGAAGAATCGTCGAAACCTAGAGCTCCGCTATAGAACGGCGCTATTTAGCCTTTGCCTAGTTTTTTTCCGGTCAGCCAATGTCTTTATTTAGAGGTAAGCGACCCAGAGAGTGTTTTGGACAAGAAACGTGCTGTTGACAACGCAGATATGAGTGACAAAGATACAGCCACGCTGTTGGAACGAATCAGCCACGACATGAGCTTTTAGGTAGTGTCCAGGAGCTAAAAACGACCGTCAACGATTTAGAAACCTCACTAAGTAGCGCTTGGCAGGAAATACAGGTTTTGAAAGCTGAACAAGACAAGTTAAGAGAGCGTGCTGCAGTACTTGACAAGCGTACGGGAGACCTCGAGGAAGACCTCGTTGAAGAAAAAGAGAAAAGAATCAAGTCAGAAGTTTACAGTAGACGAGAAAAATTGAACTTCAAGAATGTGCCAGAGTCCGAAGGGGAAGACTGTAAGCAGATTATAAAAGATATATTGAGCAGGGACTTAGCACTCGACAATGTAGCTGGAATCGGATTCCACGCCGTCCATCGAGTAGGAAAGCCGCGTAACACTCCCTCAGCCAGGGCAAGACCAATAATTGTACGATGTATATCGAGAGAGCACAGGGATATAGTTTTCAAGCTCAAGCAACGAATGAATAAGTCCTCAAGATAGAAGGACGCTTATATAATCCAAGATTATCCGAGAGAAGTACAGAAAGAGAGGTCAGTCTTGATAAAGGCCATGTTAAAAGTTCAAGAAGCCGGGAGAATGGCTAAAGTTCTAGGTCGTTCCGTGCGCATAGAAGGTCAGCTTTATAATGTCAATACCTTACCAACAGAATACCGGTAAGATGCAAAATAAATACGTTTTAGTAAAGTGAATAAGGCTCTGTGCGAGATAGAGCCGTCCTTATAAAAAGAGCCTGAGGGACCTGGTATTAACTTAAATTATAATTAATATTTTAATAATATTTCATGATTATGTTTAGTGTTCTTTATTTTCGTTCCATCCGTTGTGTCTTTATTTATTTTCCTTTCTGGCCTAAGATAATTATTCACAATTCTGAGAAGTATGGAAACGAATATTAATTTCAAACTACTTTCGCTTAATGTCAGGGGAATAAGGGACTACAAAAAGCGTAGGAAGCTTTTCAATTGGCGTAATACTCATGGATTAAAAGAAGGTGTTGCGTTTATTCAAGAAACTCACGGTTCACCTGACATTGAGCGAACGTGGCGCAACCAGTTCCGAGGCGAAATATTTTATTCACATGGCTCAACAAATAGTTGGGGTGTTGCCGTTATGTTCGGCGAGAAATTAGAATATAAAGTGATATCTGAGTACAATGACTCTGGTGGCCGCTTTATCATCATAATGTGTACCATACAGGGAGAGCCTTTCTTATTAGTAAATAGTTACGCACCAAACAATGAAAAAGATCAAGTGACGCTAATAAGGAACATTTTGAAGCATATGTCTGAAGCAAATTATCCAGAAGATGTTGCGATAGTCTGGGGAGGGGATAATTTTTTTTATTTCAACGACTTCTTGGAGGCAAAGGGTGGAAACCCTCATTTGAAAACTAAGACAATAGAAAACATGTTAGCTGTCATGTCTGACCTAGATTTATGTGACATTTGGCGATTGCGAAATCCTGATGTCCGAAGATTTACATGGAGGGGCCAAGGGCCACACATTTCTTTAGGGAAAACTAACACTATTCATCGACGGCTTGATTATTTCTTTGTTTCCGATTTTCTGCAGCCCGTAATTGAGAAGACTGATAGCATTACCGCCCCCTCTACTGATCACTCGGCTATTTCACTTTCCTTTAAATCATATGCAAACGCTCAACGTGGACCTGCCTTTTGGAGGTTTAACAACTCACTGATTAATGATAACAACTACTTAGAAAACATGCGGGATAAAATCAAATCTTTTAAATCTGACCTTGACAGCTCTAAGATACATAACCCCCAACTCCGCTGGGAGTTACTCAAATATGAAATTCGAAAGTCCACTATCCGGTTTTCAAAAGATAAGGCAAAACAGTTTAGATCACGATATAGTCGCATTGAGAGAGAACTTGAACTTATAGAGATGACCGTTGATTGGGAGGAGGACGAACAGTTGGCATCCAAACACGACACGCTGAAAAAAGAGTTAGACGTTTTCAGTGATTATATCACTGAGGGCATAATTATTCGTTCCAGGTCGACTTGGTATCAATATGGAGAAAAAAACAACGACGGACTATCGAAAGAATTTTATACTGCGTTTTGGGATTTGCTGGGTCAAGATATGGTCAAGTGTCTAAACGACTGTTTTTACAAAGGAGCTTTAACCACATCACAAAAACAGGCAATAATAACATTAATTGAAAAACCAGAAAAAGACGTGAGATTCTTAAAATACAGGAGGCCGATAAGTTTGATTAACGTTGACGCCAAAATATGCAGTAAAGCGTTGAGCAATAGAATGACTGACATTCTTCCCTACATTATAAACAACGATCAAGCTGCTTTTGTTAAAGTGCATATAAGCCCTGGCTAATTATATTTCTTACGAAGAGACGAGAGGCCATAGACAAAGTATTCCGGAATAAAAAGTTGATTTGATTTATTTGTCATGGTGTATTGGCCGTTAAAAGTTGCCCAAAAACGTGTATTGGGTTGCCTGTGGACGAAAATCAAGCGCACTCAGAGCGCTTTACAAAATTGGCACTGGGTCTAGTTTGACGTCATCAACAGAACACGCTCGATGCGCCATTGCATTAAAGGCTTGTCGAATAAAGCTCTTCGAAACGTTTAGCGCGATATTATCATCTTTCCCGGTTATCTATTCAATTATTTTGCAAATAAGCCAACGTTTTAAAGCGGCGAAGAGACGAGTTCTGTTGATGACGTCACGTTTTATTCTTGTCCCAGTCTCCGAAGGTGCGCGGAAATTATTCTACATTTGGAAGTTTAGTCGCTAAAAAAATATTGAAAACATTTTTATTTAGAAATTTCGGAATTTGTTCTCTACCTTTTAAGGTCTAAGCTTTAAAAAAAAAGCATAATTGGCCAGGGCTTATATGCACTTTAAGGGCCGGAATATCGAAGAGCCAATCAGGTTTATAGAAGATCTCATGTACTATGTTCGGGACAAGAAAATAAAATCACTATTGTTTGCTGCGGACTTTGAAAAAGCCTTCGATAGTATTGAACATAATTTCGTTTTTGCTACCCAATGTAAATTTGGGTTTGGGCCAAATTTCATTAAATGAATACGTGTGATCCTAAATGATAATTACAGTTGTGTTCTCAACAATGGCGTAGCAACCCAGTATTTTAAAGTAGGACGTGGCTCTAAACAAGGTGATCCAATTAGCCCGTACTTATTTATTTTAGTGATTGAGATAATGGCCACTTTAACACGTTCTAACGAGGAAATTAAAGGTATTGATCTCGGGGGCTATGAAAAGAAAGTCTAAATTTTCGCTGATGACGCGACTTTTGCAATGAGAGATTTAAATAGTTTGGATAAGGTTATCAATACGCTCGAAACTTTTTATGCCTTTTCTTCTCTAAGAATTAATTATAGCAAATCGGAAATTGGATGGCTTTACGGCAGTGAAAATTCGAAAAACCGGCATAAACTTAAATGGATCGACTTTAACACTAAGGGAATGAGGATTCTTGGGGTCTATTTTTCTTATAACGAGAAATATAGACAAAATAACAATCTTGACAGACCTCTGGAAAACTTCTGAACTGTTTTGTCTATATGGGGATTACGTAATCTCACCCTTTACGGCAAAATCCAGATAATTAAATCGCTGGCGATTTCCAAGCTAGAGTATGTCTGCTCTAAAGTTTATGTTACGGACACGTATATTAAATGTGTACAAAATGAAATCAATAAGTTCATTTGGAATGGAAAGAAACCCAAAATTAAACACGAAACCCTTATTGGTGATTATGGTGATGGTGGCCTCAGGGCGCCGGCCTTTGATATCAACATTAAGGTGCATTTGAGCATTTGGGCAAAAAAATTGTTAGATCCAGAGGAAAAAGACTGGAAAATAATACCAAATATTTACTTAAGGGAGATTGGGGGTATAAAATGTATTGGTAGCAATTTTGATAAATCTGTTATTCCAGACTCACTTCCTAGATTTTATAAACACATTTTGGAAAATTGGGCAGATATTAGCCACTGTGATACTGGCACGAATATTGAGGTCATACTAAACCAACCCCTATGGAATAACAAATATATAAAAGGTATAGACACCAAACAGTTTAGGTCCTTTACCGCAAAATATTTTTTGAAAGTTAGAGACATTAGCCATAACGAGTACTTGTGTAACTGGGGTCAAATCAGAGAAAAGGGGATCAAAGAAGGTGAATTTTTACATTGGAAGAGTGTTTTCCATTCAGTTCCTACTGAATGGAAAGTTATTTTGCATAGAGGTCGGACTACCGACGATACCAACGATACATGTAATGCCCAAATGCACAGGTGCGCCCTAAAACTACATCTTGGAGATAAAATCATATTATTATCAACATTAACATCAAAACAAATTTATTGGTTTTTCATAAATAGAACGTTTAAACCTCCAACCTCACAACCGAACATTCAACGTAGAATAGGTACCTCAATCGACTGGAAAGTAATTTACAATAGGCTTTTTGCAATAGACAGTCACGTGACTTGTTGGCCCATAGTAACGCCATACTGGGTTGCAAGCTAACCAGCTCTCCCTTGACAACCAACAGAGATTGACTGAGCCGTGGTATCATAGCTGGACTTCGAAGCGTTTTTTCGTCTTACTTACTAAATTCATCTCGAACTAAGTCTTATACAGAACAAAAGTAAAGGTTGTTCTTTACTTTTGATCCGGTATTTTGTCAAATATGCGGCGCAAAATAGAGTTTGGACGCTCAAACGAACTCACCTCGAATCTCAGGCATCGAATCTCAGGCATGGCAAACATGGCGGCCGCTCAACAAGGTAAAGTAGTCATAATTAAACGAATAGTAGTGTAATAGTTGAGCAGATTCCTTCTTTCTTTTATACTATGTTATATAAACCAGTAATTACGGCGTTAATTTCTCAGGTTTATAACTTTGGAGAGTACACGAAACATTGACGAATGGTGACAGTGTCAGTATTAAAATGCAATGGTGGATATGACCACATACAGGAAGGCCAAGCTCTGTATTTGCACTGTGAAAGTTCTAGAAGAAAAAATGAAAAATAAATAAAATATTTAACTTTGAAGAACTGGTCTTGTGTTATCATGTGTCTATAATTAACCATATAGCAATCAGTTAGTGCTCTGGCACCTGTAAATCGGTATGTTTTCTGGCTAGCTCTTTTTCTTTAATATTAATAAAGAGGGAGTCAGTTTTTCTCAACTATATTTTTCCTATGTTTGGTGTGGTGACATGAAATATTGAGAACTTATTAAAGATATTGTAAGCTTCCTGCAGCAAACACATCAACTCTAATGTTTCAAAAAGTGACATGCTAGAAAATGATAAAGAACTTAAGAATTTAATTTATTTTATTTAATCTAATTGTTAAATTAATTAAGCTTAACTGGTTGGAATACTTAGACTTGGTGTTTCTCTTTAAGTGGAAATTAGGCATCGTAAATCTGGATATCAATCATTATACTTCATACAGTCAGGACCCGGGGAGGGGGGGGGGGGGGGGTACTCTACCCAAAGTTGGGTAATGGTGTGCCGCTGGGGCTCTGAAACCCTTACCCTGTTTAAGACAAAAAACCTCAAATTTCCATACCTTGTTCAAGACAAAGTGTTAAAATTTTATACCCTTCTATAAGACGAAAATACAACAAGAATCAACAAGAAGTGTCTATAAAGTCGACTGTTTTATTTAGAGGTCAGGGATAAACTGATTACAAATCGATATCTGGTAATGAGTATGATGTTTACATCAGATAAATGTCATGTCAAAAGTGATAAATACCATACCCTGTTCAAGATCTGTCAATGTGAAAATGGATACCCTGTCTAAGACCAGAAACTCGAAAAACCATACCCTGTCCAGTGGATCATCCCCGTATAGTCCATATATGGGAGTACCCCCAGGAAGAAGCAAGGCATATGAAACCAAAAAATTAAGGAATATATCTGATAGTGTTTATTAATCTAATATATACTTTTACATGGTCTAATGGATGTCAAAGGGGCACTGTCATTGGAATTGAATCTTCAAGTTTCTTTAAAACAAAACTACAAACTGATAACACCCTGAATTCGAAGAGTAATACTATGTGAATGCCCGGATATGGTTTTCAAAATATTTCAATAAAGGATGACTAAGTGGATTACAAAAGCTAATTCTATGAAGAGGCCTGGTTAGGGGTATTGGGGATAAGGGTAACTAGCAAAATAATGACTGGGATAAGGGATAACAAACCAGAAAACAGTAGAGATAAGGGATAACCAAAGTCCATCGGGATAATCGATAACAGCCATCTGCATCTCAGGGATAAGTGATTAACTATCCTGAAAAATATAGGGATAAGGGATAACAGCACCCCACCTCCCCCTAATAACCGGGCCTCTATAAACTTGATTTCGGTTACAGTGAACATATTTCAAGTTGCTCTAAATTTCTCTTAAAAGCAGTATTTTTCATCCACTCAAATCTTTGCCATCCCTTATCAAAATTGTCTCAAATTTTCTCGGCTAGTACACTGCATACTCTCATGCCTGGCAGAGAGATGAGAAACCTCTGCTTGCAGGGTAATATTTTTGTCTTTAGTCATGAGAATGTTTATCATTTTTGGGTTAATTGACAGTGTTCCTTTAATATTATTAAAATTTTATAGCGAGTGGTTAATAATGTATGCCTGTTACTGGCTAATAGCAAAATAAGAAACAAAATATATAACATTCTCTCCAATGACTAAGTAGGGATATATAAAACTTATCAAAGTCCTGATATTTTTCTTTGCTTCAAAACTGGACATGTAGCACCCACAGATTCAGTATCAAACTAAAATAATATTCTAAGATAACTTCTGCATCTCCTCAAGTACATGTAGCTAGCCATAGCCTGTCCTTTTCTAAGTTAAGGCAAAGGAAACGAACATTTAATTTTAAATAATACAACATTTATGAATATTTTCGTAGCTTAAATATAGCCTTAATTAAATGAAACACAGGATTTTATTTAAGTACATGAACGAGCGCCTAGAGTAAACAGTATTTATCCCCATACTGGTTAGATTATAGAATACCCCGCAACTTCGAAAGATCACTTGAAAACTGTGCTAAACTATGCTAAATTATCCATTATAGTGCAGGTGTATGTAGGGTCGTTCTATGAATGATTTGGAGTCGAAAATGGTTAGGTTTTTTTTTAATTTCAGGTTTTTAGAAGGTTTGTATGAAAATTTGAGAAAATGAATTATTACTGATCCAAGTTGCGGGGTATTCTATAATTGCTCCCCAATATTCTTTTGAGTCCTGAGCAAAAGCTTATTGTGTTTGACCGATTATTCACTAGCATGAATTAAATAGTCCCACATGGGTCCCAGATTTCTAAAAGTATAAGTAGTTTGGGCATTTCAAGTATTTTTTGTAGTCAACTAAGAGCCGTCAAAGCTACATCGAGTATTATTGCACTCTGTGTGATCTACTCTTTGCGAGATAGGACACCCTATAGTTTTCAATAAGATTTTATGCCTTTCTACACGACCGTCGTTGTCGGTACAAGGCCCGGGCTAAGTATACCCGATACAGTTGCAAGGCTTGTGACTATACCGTATATACTGGTGCGACACTTTGGGGATTTGGACTGTACTCTTCATGGAGACCACTTCCACCTGTGCCTTCAGGGGCACGAAACAGACAGAGAAGGAAACGACCAACGATTTAGTCGAGGACAGTTCTACGCTTTTTGCCGAAACCATGGAATCCCCATTGTATCGCGGCCCACCTACGGCAATGTTGAAGAGTTCTTGGAATACCTCCGCACACTACCCCGTGACTTGGTGTTCTGCTCATTGGCTCTACGACGTTTATGGAGTGCCGCGGGTACAGTACGCGACCAGTTATCTGAACAGGGTCCATCGGAGGACGACACGCCCAATCCCGACGGTCCCGTTCTATTCCCAAAGGGTCTTAAGCCTACGAAGCAAGGGGACGACATTCGAACCATCATCCAACTTATGGAAGAAGGGAAGTGCCGCAGTAAAGCGCAACTCATCAAATACTGCAGAGCAGATGCGGCGAGATGGACTTTTTTATTCGACCAGCACATGTGCAAAGGGATACAGCTGTTTGACCAGAAGGTCAAGCTCGCCCGCAAAATTATGCGGATGGAGTCCGTTGGCAGGGACTGGAGTTCGAGTATCGAAGAGTGGCTCGATTTCAACAGGGACAACCACGACTACTACTCGATTAGAAAAAGTATGCAAATAGTGGACCATATACTATTTGACAACAATATCGACCCATGGGAGTTCACGCAAGCCTTGCACGATGTTCTTGACAATAAGAAGACTAAAAGAAACACCATACTGCTACAAGGGGTTTCTAATGCTGGAAAGTCCATTCTTATGAACAGTGTATATGATGCCTATCAAGCAGTTGCTCTAATAACCAACGCTAGTGGAACGACATTCACATTCCAAGATGCCGAAAACGTGAGTGTGATTAGGATTGATGAAGCTGTAATCGGAGAGGACCAAACAGAGATATTCAAGATGCTCATGGGTGGAGAGGATTGTATGGTCCAGATCAAGAATAAACCACCTGCTTTGGTCGAAAGGACCCCTGTGATAATCACTAGCAACTACTTACCTTGGTGCTATGTGGGCAATGCTATAGTATACGAGAATAGATGCATATGCTACAAAGGATTGGCTAGACTTGAGTGGCTTGAGGGTGTCAAGAAGAAGCTTAACCCCGGACTGTGGAAACACAGACTAGAGCGCATTCTCGATAAGGAGGACGAGAGTAGTTCAAACAACTCTGATGATCCAGAGAACATAGACTATGTGTTACCTGATACGCCAGAGAAGTACAAAAGACGAGCTCGTAAAGTTTGTGAACCAGACTCCAAAAGGCAGTGTGTTGACGACGACGACAGTGATGTGGAATTACTTATTGAGTGTGATAAGATTGATCAAGCCTGCGACTTGTCTGTACCTGCCTCTCTTCCAGACAATGAACTTGCGCAATTTCAATCCCAATGGGGATTTGACAGTTCCGATATCGGTTATGATTGGCCTGTTGAACCAACTCCACTTATTGTATTAGATAATAGTTTGTAATAAATGATAGATTCTCGCATTCTAGTCTTGTTCTTGATATGGCACTAAGAGCCCTCGAAGCTCACGGCCGGAATTATAGTAGATTTTCATTAATATGGCAGAAGGGAAAAAACGTACATAATTGACCTTTTTAAATTACTGATTGGCAGGAGATTGACGGCCAGGCGATGATGCTACTGTCACATGACGTCCTCATGCAATGCACAACTCCTTACAGTAAACAGGCTATGTCAACTGTTTAACTGCAGTTAAAACGGTTAAACAGAAGTCAACACAAAGTGACGTGGATGTTGCAGAATGCCAAATCACTGATCACACTGGCTCAATAAAGTTAGTCCTATGGGCTAAATTTACTGGTAAAGTATCAAATGGCCAAACATATCAATTTGTTAATCTACGACTCAAGTCTAACAATGGTAAACTCCATTTGTCAACCACACAGGCTGGTTGTACAGTCTCGCCAGCACCTATTCCTAATATAGTACCACCAAATGAACTACCAACATCTACAGTTACTGAACTATGCACTATCAATTGCATTTCCAAGCTATCATCATATAATATTTGCTTAAATTGCAAAAAGGTTATAATATCAGACCAGAAGAAAATTGTCACTTGTGAGAGTTGTAATGCTACAATGCATAAGAGAAAATGTAAAAAGTCATTTTATGCTAAATTTATGGTGGTAAATCAAAATGACCACACTATTCCCCTTACTTTTTTTGATAACTCACTTCAACAACTGATTCATATTTATAATGACACCAACAGTGATGGCCGTAGGTTAACTTATGAAACAGTCACAGAGGAAGATGTTATGGAAGTGATACTTGACAATGAGCAACTCAATATCACTTATGACGGTTTGAAAGTTATTGATGTAGCATTATAATCAATTTAACTCTTTCATATTCTTAATAGTATAGCTATTCTCAAGCACAATAGTGCTTTTATATAAATGGATATATAAAATTTAAAATTCATTTCTGTAGCTCATATAGAAATACTATGACATTAGAGTATTCGTTTTTTATCATTCCTTTCTAAATCTTTTTCTGGTCATTGTTATCACATATGACTTTTGTTTGGATTGAGTTTCTTGTATTTACTTGCAATGTAGTTTGCATCTATCGCAGTGTTAACCACTCCATTTCCTCACAACACCAACTTCAATATTGGGATCGAGTGCTTTAATATCACTATGAAACTGTTTACATTTCTTGTAAATTCATAATGATATTATCTGCTTTCTATCTGAAATGGTCGCAGCAATTAACTTTTGTCAAAAACCGCTAGTCCTAGAATTCTAGATAATCACAGACAAGATGGTTACCTGCAATCACTCTGTTTTGGAATCTCAAAAAGATTACGCATTCCAAGATGGGGGCGGCACCAGATTTTTTTACTCACCCCTCCCTGAAAGAAGCTTATTTTGCATATGAGCCCACCCCCAAGTGGATTTTTGAAGACTCCTGAAAAAGCCCGGAAAAAAACCTTCAACTACGTTTTATATGCTGGCTCCATCGCTCCATCGCTCCAAGGAAGGTAAGTTGTTTTCAATGTTAAAACTTTATCAATGAATTATTCACTGAAAGTCGTAATTTGAGGCAATGCAAAAAAAATGATGATCGGACAGTAAGATCGTTTTAAATTGATTTGATCATGTTTTCGAATTAATTTTTGCCACGGCTCACATGAAAAATATATTTTTAACTTGCAGGTTTGTGTGATCGATGATGGCAGAAGGAAACACGCGTGCTTGAGAGGATTCGTTGGAAAGTTTGAATGGGGATTTGGAATTAACAGGGATTTTGGCGATTGGTGACTTTAGTTATGGTTTTGTTAAGGCTTTGTTTGAATTTTATGATCGTGGTTTTTTGTGTGGTTTGAACCAGCATAAGTTTATTGTAGATCGTTTTTTGACTGGGGGAGCTGAAAGTTTTTGTATGGTTGAGGTTTAGTTGGACATATATTCAGTTTTAAAGGTGGCAAATTTACGGAGATAGGTATTCAACAAGCTGGAAAAAGGGGAGTGTGTTTTGGTGATGTTGTTGATTGTTTTATTGGTAGTCCAGGTAATTATGTTGGTGAAACGTAGAATTCGTTTGTCAGGTAGTTTGTTGGAAGGGTTGGTTGATGGGAAGGAGTAGACAGTCATCAATGGGGGGTTTCCAAAGGAGGGGTTGTCTATCAGAGTTCTCTAGGAAATGGATGTGTACAGGAGGAGGAATTATTTTACGCTGAAGGACTTCGCTCACTGGTTTTCTGTTTTGTTTCATAAAGGGGTTAAGTACATATTATTTAAGATTTATTATTTCTGGGATTCGGGATGCTAAGCTTACACCAAGGAGGAGGGCTAACGATATTAGTATCATTAATAGTATGGATAATTTCCATGCAGAATTGACGGTACAGGGGAAGGGAGTAGTAGCACTAGTAGTAGTAGCAGTAGTAGTAGTTGTTCAAGGAGTGAGATAGAGAATTGTTACTGCTCTGAGTGCTAGATATTAGGAGAGTTTGTCTGAGCTGGAGAGCCTTGTACGAGAGCAGAAAAGACAGATAGTGTGCTTGAGCGATGAGCTGGAGACGACGTATGGAGAGGTGAAAGTAGCTATGGAACAGTGTGGAAGTAAGGAAGTACTGGACAGAGAGATAGTTGAGCTAAAAACGAAATATGAGTGTCAAAGTGCGAAGTCAGAGAAAGCTATGGAGAGACTTGGAAAGCCGAGTGCTAGGAATGCTGGAAAGAGAGAGAGAGGAGGAAAGATACGAAAATAGATGAGTTGAAAAGAGAGCTGAAGAATAAAGAGGAAGAGTTGAGAGATGCAAAGTGGGAGTTATAGTAATGAAATCTGTTCGGTTTACACGGACTTGCTATCAATCAACGTAGGTTCTGCAAATGCTGAAAAGGTAATCCGATGTGTGTTAAGTAAGCTCAGCGGACTTTAACCCAGACCGATTACCTGGACAATCATTTGCAAAGTATATGTTCATCCAAGCAATGGCATTGGCTCAGATCCAGGTTGCCGAAGTCCTTTCTGACCAATTTTGAAATGCACCTTGCATTCAGATGGAACAAGTAAAGCAGGTTTGCATTACGGAGGGGGAGGTTTTCACATTGGGTGTAAGGGAAATGGGGGATGTTTCAGTGTTTGTTTATTCCACGTGTCGTAGAAGGAGAGAACCGTGCCACAAAGGATGCTTGAACTTATATTTGCAGGTTTTGTTGCCGTGTCAAAGCGAATGTTAGAGGATTATCTCCTTGGTGGTAAGTTTCATGTTGTGACTAATGCGTTGAAGAGACAGACTGTCAGTGGTGTAAATACTAATGCTGTGTCAGAGAGAGATTTCGGGTTTGTAGACGATGAGAGAGAAATGAGAGAAAGCGAGAGCAAGTACTATTGTGATTGAGGGAAAGTTAATGTATCGTAAGAATGGAACAAGCAAGTGGCGAGATGAGTTGACAGAGGAGAAGGCAGAGTATATGAGGAATGCAAGAGGAGCGAAGGAGAGGCAGTTTCAACTGTACAGAGAAAGACGAGTTGTAATAAACAGTGGCACCTGTAAAACAGAGGAGGAGGAGAATGAGGAGTCACCTGAATCTCAAAATGTTTGAGATTTGAGGTTCAACGGTATGGCTACAAATGGTCATTTTGTTACACTGCGTGCAAATTCCTTACAATAAGGTAACAGGAATAAAATACCATTTTCGTTTCAATTTGTTGAGGCTTCCTTTATTTGTGGTATATGATTTAAGGGCCAAAGTGAAAGTGTTAGTTGTGTAGCATTTTTAAAGGCCAGCACTAGTGCGAATCCTATCGTCACCAAGAAAGCTGTGACGAAAAAAGCAAAACAACCGAAGGTCGTTGCAAAAACAACGGAACCTGTCGCTGAGGAGAAAGTAGCTGAACAGAAAGTACCTGAGACTCCAAAGAAAGGGAAAGGCAAGAAGACGTTGGGACCGTGTAAAAGTTAGGACAATCATGATTGAGAAACCGTTGAGTTAACGTTAACAAATTGGGCGATAGCCTAAAATTTAATTATATTTGAACTGTGTTGCAAGTTGCAGTACGAAAGTAGAGCGATTGCTCAAGAGAAATGTTATAGATTTATGACAAATGGCGATTTAAGCCAATTAGTAAATCTCAGTCAAACACTGTATTTCGAAAAATCGGAAAAAAAAAATACTTAGAAGTGCCGATATCAAGGTTAGTGTGTGTAGATCGAAGTCCTTGGAATGTCCATTGCGAATATCAGGCAATTCTAAAGATTAACCACGATATGAGACTGAATGGCGTAAATAGGTGGGAAAAACTGGATTTCAAACATTTAATTAAAAGTCGCAATGTTACGGAAATTTTGCGCACTGCGACGAACAATAACTTGTATTAATTTCGAAGGAAACGTTAGTAGGGATCGTTAGTAAATGCCATACGCACATAAATTCTGATATCAGAATTTCAGAGTATAAATAATAATAGTTTGGGTCATTTTTATCACCCTTAATCGTGGGAGGTAGCAGTCACGAAGACAGAGAAGCAAGAGAGAAACAATACGAGAGAGAGAAAGCTTTGGACATCCGAGTGCCTGCTAGGCTACTACATATTTGGGAAGGACCCCTGGTGTCAGGTTAGTAAGCTGATACGATATTAGGTGTTTAACATGAATAGTCTCTGAGAATGCTCGAAGTTCACTGCTTAGATCCTGTTGGAGGTTTATTGCCACGGATTGGAGCATTTACTATATGGACATTTTCTGAGACAGATTGGCAAGAGAATCGATACTCGCAGGGTAACTTGTTGCAGGCGTCACGATACGAGTAGCTTTGCTTGTAACTTCTCAAGCGAATCGCACAATAATGTCAGGTCGGAGTGATTTCTGCCACCGTAACCAACTACAGACGGTGCAACCTGCCATGGTTTAATGCCGAAATTTGGGCGGCAGTCAATTAACCCTTGAAGTACAAAGATCGTACAGGGAAGTGGGTCCCTTGATATAGGAAATGATATCAAAAGCCAGTAGTGTAACTACTGGCATCCACAAATCGGGGGGTCGAAATAAACAAAAAGAACAGGGGAATACGAACTAGAACGAAATCTTAGCAGTAGCAGCTATAGCGAGAATTGCTTCAGTGTACTTGATTGCTTGTCATATCGATACGATGGTAAACAATGACTATTTCGTTGCAGAAAACATGCCGTGGAGTGAAGCAGACGCAGAATTGTTTTGGAACGCGAGAAAGCCTCATGTTCTCCAATCTGCCACAGAATTAGCGATAAGCGTAAGAAACTTTGTAGCAACGAATAGGTCCAATGTCCAGAAAGAAAATAGAAAGAAAACCAGATTTATGGCTGAACACGCGTTTGAAGATTTGCAGCTCGACCCGTTTGGGCGAGATATTACGAATAACGCCATTTCAGATTTGTTGTTTTGGGTTACCAATTCATCTTGGTCATATTGCGATGACTGTGGAGTGCTAGTCACCCAAAGTTTGACGCCGTCTTTTCAGAAAAGACCAGTAACCAAATGCATCAAAAGGTGTGTGTGTAAGGCAAATCGCTACGAAGTGCCAACGTGGAACGAAGTTCCAGCTGAGTTGAAAGACCTTAGCAAATCTGATATATTTGTGCTACGTCCATTTGACGTCCATTCTGGCGATTATGAATGCCAACAAAGCGGATACAGAATGAAAAACGCCATTCTAAGAGTCACTCCTAGCCAGTTGTCGGTGGAAGACAAAATCAGAAATCTTGAGGATAAGGATGCGAAGCAAAGGTGTAAGACAGCATATTTGTACTTGATGAGGTCCTCGAACTCCTGTTACAAAATGTTCGTCTTGAAAAGAGCAGAGCTTGTCAAAAGCGGGAAAGCGTTGAATATTTACGAACTCAATGACAGCAAAGGTAGAGGCTTGCTTTCCAACTCACTTTGGCACGTAGCTATTTGTTTATCACTTAAGTGATAGTTCATTAGTTCTTTTCTTGTACATATGTTTAATATTCATATTTGAGGTATATAAAGACCAATCAGTTTAGAATTCTTTCTCTCGCTTGCTGTACAGCCACAAGTCAGCCAAACGTTCTGACGGAGATTTTATAGTGGAAGATACGTATGCAACTCTACGCGAAGGTACGTATATATTCGTAATGTTTTTGAACACGTCGTATATTCACGAAATGTTTGAGTCAACGATGCAGTAGACATAATTTGTTAGGGCTTGTTTTTTGCTTTACAAGGCATTTGTGACATTAATGATTCTTCTGTCTATTTTTTCTCCTATGAATTCTCGTCTCCACCGCGGGAAAATCGGACAATTTTGGAGGAATTAACTATTATCCAAGAACCTTCAGCGTTGAAACACAACGGAAGAGCACTGAGTTTGAGCTAAAGATTCTTTCAAGTCTCCTTGGAAGGTGGCGTACTCTATTCTGTTAAGAGGTAAATTAGAGGATACGTGTGAAACTCTACGTGAAGGTATGTATTCGTACTGCTGCATAGTCGTAAAAGATTTGAGTCAACGAGGCAGTACAAAAAGTTTGAGAATTTCAAAATTCAGTCCTACAACGTAGTACATAACATTTAGTGCTCCTTATGTGTTTTACAAGCCTTCTGACATGATTTTTCTTTGTCAATTTTTTCTCCTATGAATTCTCGTCTCCTCCGCGGGAGAACCGGATATTTTTGGAGGAACTTTTATCTCGGGATCCTTGCCGGCCATGGTCAGCCGCCCAGTCACACGTGCACGTGCAGATCGAACATCCCTTTTCAAACGCCATCCAGATTGTTATACCAAGACACTGAACCTTTAGCTTAATGAGTTCAGTTGTTATACGATCGGACTTTCATTATTTTTAAGATTCTTCAATTTTTGTTTAGGTGACATTGATTTTGAATTATTGCCTGCTGTTTTCTATAAACTATAGGCGAAGTTGCTTGAGAGTTAATGATCTATAAGTGTTTAATGTGAAGGATTTCTTTCTGTAGTTATAAACATTGATAGTTCGAGGTTTGCGGATATCAGTTGCTTTTATATAGCTTAAGTATAGAGCTCGCTCTTATTCAGTTATTTTTTAACTACAGTAATTAGGTGTTATTGATTCATCCAGATTTCATTGGGAATGCAATTCATGAATTATTACGTAACAGATTTAGAGTGAATTTTCAGCTAACTCAGTTTGTAATATGTTTTTTGTAGCTGACAGAAGGCCGTAAATTATTACTACTCTTAGTCATTCAGTTACCCCGTATTATGTCATTCAAGTTCAAGTATATGAAGTGGTTCAATTTGGCTACTTTATCCATTCTTTAACGAAATGCTAAGAGAAGGATTGTTTTTCTCTTACTAGTAATTTGGATTAGTTGAAATTTATTATCACGTACCATTGCTCGGGTATTAATCCAAATCGTTGAAAGTGTCTCTGTCTCAAAAAATCAAGGATTTTCTGGGATATATTGAGATATATTAATATATCTTGTTTAAATATATCGTTCAGACTTTATTATTACTAGTTGTAGATCTTTGCATTTCCGCGGTATTGTGTACATTAATAGATGATAGTAATTTTGCTTGTAAAATTTGTCTTTACATATATATATATATAGCTAAGTCTACTTACTAATTCGTTTGTAAAGTCTGATTTAAAATCGGGCTGGAAGTGTAATGATAAAAGTTTAATTAGTTGTAACTATCCTATCAAAGCATTATTTTACTTTATTAGTTTTGTTACGCAGGACCCCATTGTAAACTCCTCGAAGATATGTGCACCCTGTCTAAACATAGCAGTTGTTGTTATTAGTATTATTATTATTGTGAGCCTCTTTAAGACGGGCGAATGATTTGGTATTATTAAGTATACCATGTTTGTACGTTGTTTAAGATTGTGAAATTGATCTGTTTGAAGCAGATTTCCCTGACCTTAGAGTAAGGGATGTGATATAGTGTAGCACGATTTCAGTGCCGTTGTCTTTTTGGCATTACTGCATGGATTGCATTAGGTCCAATTGGACCAGATTATTTATCAGACAAATAATGGATCAGTATTTCCTGATTTTGCAAAAGAGTATTGAAATATGTATATAATGAAAGCGTTTGATTGTGTATTAAATGAATACATTTTTAAGGATTTTAATTTCATATTGACAGTTTTGTCTTGTATAGCAGCTTTGATCTGTGATGCAAGTTTTACAGGTTATGGTGCATTTATTTTTTGTTGATCGCAAAAATTCTGTACTGTATATGAAATGAAGATGTTAGTGTAGAGAGATTACTGTTGAGAGTTGGACTGTTGTTAATTGACATTATTCATGTATTATAGTCCTATTGTCATTTTCATGATTTATTTTATTAACCTTTTGTTTTCAGACTCGTTGGATTCCTCGAGACCAGATTTCATTTGTTGGATATAGATATCAATAATGGGTTGTTAACCCTAAGCTGTTCAAAATGATTTTCAGTCAGTCTTAGTCCGTTTTGATATAGACATGATGTACTGACATTCAATTCTTACTTGCCACGGTTAACTATTCCGATCTTGAATCTGTTGTTTTTTCAACACAAATGTTGGAGTGATTTGTAACAATTGGGCTGGAAGTGTGAGGATAAAAGTTTAACTGTCAGCCTCTTAGCGGGCGAATGATTAGGTATGCTCTTAGGTATACCATATATTAGAATGTTATTTAAGATTCTGAAATATAATTTATCTGTTTTAAACAGATTTCCCAGACCTTAGATAAGGGATGTATTACTAGTGTAGGGTGGTTTCAGTATCGTCTTTTACACTGTATCGATCGCATTTAAGGTCGAATTTCACCACATTTTTATCAAAGTAGTGGATCAGTATTTTCTGATTCTGCAAAGAAGTATTGATATACGTATTTAATTAGGAATACCTGTACCCTTTGTTGTCGATCGTGCTCTGTTTATCGAGTAGAAACTAAAAGTCAGTGTTTTCTGCATGTCCTAAATTTAGTGTAAAAATTATTGAAGAGGAAACTGCACACGTGTAAGATAACAGTATGATGCATGTTTTTCTCATGTTACTCTTTGTTTTGTTGTCAACGGTCTTCCCACAGGTCGGAGCCTTGAGCCGAGCATGACAGGTTGAACATCTCCTCAAATGCCGATGCTAGCAGATCACTTCCTCCTTATCAGATGTGTTTCAAGGCATCGTTCGTCTCAAACGCTGAGGCTAGCAGTTCAATTCCTCCTTATCAGATGTGTTTCAAGGCGTCGTTCACGATTGTAGGAATACAAGAATGCATGGATTCATTGGGGAAAAGAGAATAGATCGCGAAGTTCTAATTGTTTTACCCATGTTCATTGCTGTTGTCTTCTCGTATTTTAGATATTAATGTTGTCTTTTTGAAGCTTCATTGCAAGTCACCCAAGGTGCACGTGCCTAGTTAAGGAAGCCTTGTACGGTGTATGGTGTTGACGAGCCATAAAGTTGCATGTCTATTTTCAACTGATATTTCGTTACGTTTCGGTAAAACAAACTGAGGCATCCATAAAATTGCTAGGAAAACTAGTACACTGAAAGAAACCCCGTGAATAGAATTGTAATCTCTTGGTGGTCATGCAGAATCAGTTCTCTTTTTTTTCATTTAAGGGCAATGTTTCATCTTGTTTCGTTTGTACCCTTTATAAGATGGTAATGAATTCAAATCGTTAGGAAGCATGTGGCTCATATTTACCTGAGCACATGATTATTTTTGCTCTAAGCAGTCAGTATTCCTTTTATGCTCTGTGTTACTTCAGTATTATTTCAGTACTTCTGGTGGTGTATTCCAACTTCATGCGGTTTCCAATTCCTTTTCCAGAGATGGAAGATAGTTTTATGCTGTTGCCATTACATTACAAGATGATAAGCTAATGGTATCTAGATCTTTCGATCGATTATTTATTTACTTGTCTCTTTCTATGCTTGCTTCCGTTTCGGTTCTCGTCTTTGTAGTTTTCTCGTTTGCCGTTTGCTGCTGTCCACCAGGCATCCGGCACTGTCACACTCCACTAGTTGTAGTGTTATTATGATTTTGTACGCGTTGGGCGTGTTGCGTAGTATAGGAATGAATAGAGGCTTTCCAACGTAACAAAGTGAGTTGGAAAGCGTCTTCATTACGGCACGTAGCTATTTGTTTATCACTTAAGTGATAGTTCATTAGTTCTTTTCTTGTACATATGTTTAATATTCATATTTGAGGTATATAAAGACCAATCAGTTTAGAATTCTTTCTCTCGCTTGCTGGACAGCCACAAGTCAGCCAAACTTTAGTTTTAATGTTTTAAATTATTACTCATCAAGATATAACCATTTTTTTCCACGTAGCAAGACGTGGTTTTTTACGATGGTTTTTCGTATCGGGCAACGTACATTATTTTCTTTAGATATCGATTTTTCGGTATTATTTGATTTAAGCATGTGAAAAGCTATTTATTATCATGTGATTACGTCATTTGATTGTGCAACCATCCGTTTAGGATGATGTGTGGTTATGGAATGTGTTCTCTATTCCTTCGTGTCTTGTTAAATCATGTCCTGTTAAATATTATGATTTTGTAATATTAGTACTATATAATGATTTGTAATACCGTAGTTTATTAAAGAAACCGTTTGCTGCTGTCCACCAGGCATCCGGCACTGTCACACTCCACTAGTTGTAGTGTTATTATGATTTTGTACGCGTTGGGCGTGTTGCGTAGTATAGGAATGAATTGAGTGTGCATTGTGGCCGCACCTTTATCCGAAAACGAAGTGGTGCGATACAGACATGGATGGAGGAGAATCTCGATTGAGCTCTAAAATCAGTTTTCTGATTAAAGTCAACTCGACGATTGTCGACTATCAGATGGATTACGCACTTTTACAGTTCCAATACGATAGATGGCTTTTCAAGACCGTTAGCGGCGCAATCGCTATGGGTCGTCGAATGAATTGTTCCCCAGCTAAATCGCTGGATGCCAACCTGTTCAGCCCAGAATATTGGAAGTGGAAACACCGTATGTTACTTGACGCTTTAGATCAATTTGGGTTTCCGTCGATCTTTGTAACGATCAGCCCATACGAATGGTCGTTTCCCTTGGCCAAATGGATGGACGATGTGAGAGAATTGAGTGGCAAAGGACCAACGAAGCTAGCGGCAGCTGAAACCTTGCACATAGCACATGTCTTATCGCAAATTGTAAGAGGATACCTGTGTGGAGCTAATAATAAACGCTGGAAAAGCCACGTCTTTCGACATGCCCGAAAAGACGTTCCAAATGTCCAGACGTATTTCTATCGACTCGAATTTCAGAAGAGAGGCACAGTGCATTTGCATTTGTTGGTGTGGCTTAACGATTTCGAAGCTATCAATACTCAGTTGATAAGGGCCGATATTCCGTGGGATCGACCAGATCTAGCATACTTGGTATCTAAATGCCAGAAATCAGACAAAGGCATCCTTGACGAGCAGAAAGAAGCGACCTATTTTGAGACTGAGAACGGGCAAACCGTCTTAAAGCTCAAACACCCTGCAGAAGCGTTTGCAGTAAATCTAAGAGCCTATATCACAAATGTACTAGGAGCGTTAAGGTGTTCCATGGATTTGCAATCCACAGACGGGCGAGGTATGGTACTCCGATATGTCTCAGCATATGTCTCTAAATGGCAGGATGCCTATTCCAACGAAGGTCTTTATTCCAAGCATGTCCTGCCCTATCAGGCTGCATATAGAATGCTTCGGGAATTTTCGCCATGCGAACCCGAAATGTGGCTGGCGTTGAGTTCAGTTAAACAAGCGTGGACGTCAAGCAGAACTAAAACGTTTTCCGCTCCAACGTCGCAAAACGTCAGTGAGAATAGCACAGCCAGGAAATATCGAGAGAGACCACGTAGCCTAGAAAGCTTGTCTCTGTTAGACTGGCTCCGCCGCGTCAATCATGTTTCGAAAAAACCAGTCCCATACAAAGATGGTGTCACTTTGGTGGGCGTCAAATATCTCTCTATCTTCAAAGTTGAATACTTTTTTCAACAATTAGTGATGCATTGTGCACACAGAAATATCTCTGAGTTAAGCCATCCTCACGTGGATGAACTGCCAGAACGCCTTAAGTTTTTCGCTGCCGCCGTCCATTTAATACCTGAGATCTGGAATTCTCCAGAAGCCGTTGTGAAAACGTTGGAAAGTGAAGGTCACAAGGATAGTTTTGTGACGACTGTGGTGAGTCACGTGGCTATGTTGCAGGACTTGTTACAACTCTGGAAGCTCAAAGTAATCACCTCTGACAATCTGAATGGCGTTAGCAACGAAAAACGTAACGGTTATGAATTAGATGCTGTCCAGCAGCACGTCCTAGCGGTGGTCGCAACAGCCTTGAAAGACCGCGATGACTTTTATCGCAGTGAAGAGCATTGTGTTATTCCAATGGAGATCGATGAAGGGGACGATTCCGATGAGACTGACAATGAAGTGCCGGAATTAGAACCACAAACTAGTGGCCTGACACAACGAATACCAAACATTGATTGGCGGAAGTTGCTATACGTAAAAGGAAAGGCTGGCACTGGAAAGACGTCTACTTTGTGCGCTACTGTGATAGCTAGTGATAACGAGGGGTATCAGGTTCTCGTTACAACACCAACTGGTTTCTTGGCTACCAAATTCAAAGCCGAATTGGAAGAACATGCCACTTGTGATACCGTGCACGCCGCATTTCACGTCCCGGTGAATGCAAACGAGAGAGCCACTGATACGATTTAATCGTGATAGACGAAATTTCCATGATACCAACGCGTATCTTTCAACATATCTTGAGAACGGTGCAAGACCTACCGTTTAGACCTGTCATCTTAATGTCTGGCGACGTGGCGCAACAGCAACCAATTGAAACCGTTGGCAACAGAATCGTGCAGGTGAAAAGTGCGCTGCAAGAACGATTCTTTGAAGGGATGACAACTACCCTAAATCTAACCAATCAATATCGTTGTAGCGATGCTGAGTTTGGTTCGTTCTTGAATCACGTAAGAATGTGGAAACCCACACAACGATTGTTAGACGACATTCAAAGAGGACGTGTCGTGACAGAAAACGAAGTGCCTACCGACCAAGAGATTTACGCTGCTATTCAAAGTCAGCCGGAAGCCACGGTTTTAACCGTAACGAGAAAAGCAACGGACAGAATAAATTCCATTGTTATTAAGAACACGTTCAGCAAGGGTGAAACGTTGTTAGTTGGTAATTGTGATGATGATAATGAGGCAATACCGTTGGCGAAAGGGTTGAAAGTAATGATTACGCAAAACCGTGACAAACCACGAGAGGTCGTTAACGGACAAATAGCAAGAGTGCGCATGGTAGAAAACCAAACTGTAATCCTGGAATTGCCTAACGAGAAGTTGGTGGGCGTTCACCAAGTAACGTGCCAAACGAATGACGGTGAGAAAACCGTATTTCCCTTCACACCCTGCTATGCAGTGACGATTTGCAAAGCGCAAGGGCAAACTCTAACGAAATCGATACTATGGTTTGATATCGCAAATGTGCCTTGTGGAACGGCCTATGTGGGGCTTTCTCGAGTCCAGAAATTATCAGATTTGACACTGATGACGAGAATGAAAACGGAGCACTTCCAAATAGTCTATGCCGAGTGATAGATATGACAAGCAATGAAGCTAACCCTGAATCGATACATGAAATTGCAAGTTATTAAACAATAACTGTTATTTTAACAGATCGTGAATGAGTAACGTTTGAAAGAATGGCCGGGAAAACGTCGAAATATGTTCCTGCGAGTCCTAGTAAAGGGGTAAACTTCTTCTCCGTGTTTACTCGGAGTTTTATAAGGCCGTACGGCCGAGCTAGTCAATTACCTGATGATCAACAAATCTTTAATTGGATCAAACCATTTTCATGCGAATGGTTGAAGCGTCCCAACGTCGGCTTGTCAGAGCTGGCCGAGACCGTCACTGAAAACGCAGAACTTTTGACGAAGACAACGTCAAAGATCGTAGATAGCAAGAATATCGCTAAGACCTTGAAAGAACTAGACCCATTCATTAATGCATGTGAGAGGTTGAACTCAAAAACAAAAGAACCACCCACGGAAGAGGACGTGATTACCTGCATGGAAGCTTTTCTGGCAGAGGAGGAAAAGGTGGACAGCTTTATCGAAGAAGCTTACGAGATAGGCTCAGCTTTGTTTTTGCTAAGTTCCCACTTCGCGGTGGCAAGAGCTTTAATGCGTAATCCTGATGTTTACGCGAAAATGTTGCAGGCTGACACAGCTGAAGCGAATCGTTTTATTCGCTCGAAATCGATGTTGAAATTAAAGAAGATGCTTGTTGCATCGTGTATCAGCAAAGACGCAACTCGACGGGGCCTAGGTCAAAATAGTCCTTCCAAACAAAGACTGGAAGAACTGCGTTCCGGACTGAGGGGGGAGTCTAGTGAGACAGTGAGTCGTAAGTTAGCTAGTTCTGATGAGGAGGAGCCAGAGGAGAAGCGGTCAAAGAAAAACAGTCGAAAATCGGAAAAAAAGAGACCGTGCGTAAAGAACCGGCAAAAGAAACTACGACGATAGCAGAGAGCGTTGATGACGATAGTCTCGATGATAGCCAATACCTGCCTTGCTCTCAGAAACCAAAAAAGAAACCAGCTCCTAAGCCAAAGGAAAGTTCTAGTAGCTCTAGTTCAAGTTCTGGTTCTGGTTCTGAGTCCAGTTCGAGCAGCGAAGAGGACACTCCTTCTGAGAAAGCGAAAACCATGAAACTCCTCGAAGTTATTGCCGCAGAGGCCAGCACTAGTGCGACTCCTATCGTCACCAAGAAAGCTGTGACGAAAAAAGCCAAACAACCGAAGCTCGTTCCAAAACCAACGGAACCTGTCGCTGAAGAGAAAGTAGTTGAACAGAAAGTACCTCAGACTCCAAAGAAAGGGAAAGGCAAGAAGACGTTGCGACCATGTAAAAGTTAGGACGATCATGATTGAGAAACCGTTGAGTTAACGTTAACAAATTGGGCGATAGCCTAAAATTTCATTATATTTGAACTGTGTTGCAAGTTGCAGTACGAAATTAGAGCGATTGCTCAAGAGAAATGTTAGAGAAAATAGGGCGATAGCCTGAATGAGAAAGTAAGACGTTGTAACCAAAAGCCATAAAAGCCCCAGTGATAACACGATAGGCATCCAAAAAAATGAATGAAGAGAAAATTGAAATATAAGCAATGTTGTAAAATATAAATAGGGCGATGGCCTTAAACGAAAAGAAATCCAGATGTATTACAGAAATCGGGCGATAGCCTAAATGACAGAGACGAGTCTCCTCCCAAAAAGACAAAGACAGCCAAGTGATAACACAGAAGGCACAAAAAGATAGAGAATGAATAACAGACCTGAAAAAAAAGAAAGCCCAGCGATAACGCGAAAGGCACAAAAATATGGAATATGAACAAAAAGAAAGCCGAGTGATAACACGGAAGGCACAAAAAGATAGAGAATGAATAAAAGACTGCAAAGATACCTGAAAAAAGGGAAGCCCAGCGATAATGCGAAAGGCACAAAAACATGGACTACGAACGAAAAGAAAGCCGAGTGACAACACGGAAGGCACAAAAAAATAGAAAAGCAATAAAAGACAGAAAAAGACTCCAACGACAACTGAAAAAAAAGTAAGCTGAGCGAGAACGCGGAAGGCACAAAAAGATAGACTGTGAACGAAAGGCTGGAAAAGGGTGGAAAGACAACGCCAAATGTAAATACGAGTTGATCATAAATACCATGTGTGAAAACTGTCATAAGTGTAAAAAAGGAAAACGTATGGAAATGTAAAAAGATTAAAGAACTTTATGAAAAATGTCAAAGCGTTGCTGCAGAAACGTGAGGAACGAAAGAAATAGGACAGAACGATATCGTAACGTTAGAAAAGAAATGCAAAAGCAATACTTGTAAGACCGACCACAAAGTGATTGTAAACATAGATTGCATTAAGGACTAGAAAAAGAAAGACGAAGACCTTAACTTGTGCACAAATCGGTAGGAGTGATGAATAACCGGGGTATAGCGATAATTCAAAGCAAAAACATAGTTAGCCTGAACAGAAGTAAACATACAAAATTGGCAGATATGGATTCGTGACAAGTCAAAGTCTTCGTGTGGAAGACAAATCATAACTTTCGATACACATGTAACAACTTTTTTCCAACACATTGGATATACACCATGGCACGTGGCATTAGGTTTTTTTCTTTTTTTTTATGCTATACACCATTACAGTTTCACTTTGATTTCTTTTCCATCAATATCGTATACACCATCACACGTTTACTTTTTTTTCTTTTCTGTCGATATCTTATACACCATCACATCTTCACTTTTCTTTCTTTCTTTCTTAGCAATATGTTATACACCATTGCAGTTTCACTTTATTTCTTTTTTCATTCATTTGTTATACGCCAATATATGATACGTTAGTTTTTTTTTAAAGGTTTTTTTTTTTTTTTTAAGATATCTTTATTGTTCTCTCATTTTTGTTTTAACCTTTAAAGTTTGAACATTTCGCATTAACCGTACTTTGACCTTGCAGTTCTACCAGGTGGGACGGGTGGGTTGTTGCGTCCCTAATAAGGCGCAGGTTATCCCTGTGGTAACTTTTCTCACACCTCTTCCCAAAAGGTGCCAAAGAGGTCATCCAATAACACTCTCTGATCTCTAGTCGGCATTGTTTATGGTTAGAACTGGGACGGTATCTGATCGTCTTCGATCCTCTAACTTTCGTTCTTCATTAATGAAAACATTCTAGGCAAATGCTTTCGCAGTAGTTCGTCTTTCGTAAATCCAAGAATTTCAATACGAATGCCGCACCCCCCCCAACTGATCCTCTTAATCAATACTTTGGTTCCAGAAACCAACAAAATAGAACCAAAGTCCTATTCCATTACTCCATGCTTATGTATTCAAGTGCTGGCCTGCTTTGAACACTCTAATTTTTTTCAAAGTAAACGTCGCAGACCCTACGCACACTCAGTCAAGAGCACACACAGTCTTTGCGAAGAAGAGCACACACAGTCTTTGCGAAGAAGAACAGCCCGGCCAGTAACACACCTTGCAACTACGAGCTTTTCAACTGCAACAACTTTAATATACGCTATTGGAGCTGGAATTACTGCAGCTGCTGGCACCAGACTTCCTCTCCAATGGTTCCTCGTTAAAGGATTTAAGTTGTACTCATTCCAATTACAAGACTTAGAAAAGCGCTGTATTGCTATTTCTTGTCACTACCTCCCTGATTCAGGTTTAGGTAATTTGCGTGCCTGCTGCCTTCCTTAGATGTGGTAGTCGTTTATCAGGCTCCCTCTCCGGAATCGAACCGTAATACTTAGACATGGATGGCTTAAACTTTGAGACAAGCATATGACTACTGTAACCACTATGGGTAGGGTAAGAAAATGTGCTCCCAAGCATGGTAAGGAGCCTTTTTATATGGCAGGATCAACCAGATAACTACATACACCGTTGCAGCGAAAGCCATTCCACAAACACCACAAACGGCCACTGAACACTGCAGTGAGCGCTCAAGTAGTTTTTTTACTTTCCGAGGAAGCCACATTACCATTCACAATAGAATCGATGCGATTCCGTACGCGCACGGCGAATGCGTTTCTCTTTCCCACGACTTTTGCGAGATAATCCTCAAGATACGGCAAGCACTACCCTATCCTTCGTAAGATCTTCAACACATCTCTCCTAGCTGTGATTTAAGACTTTCCAAAGGACAGTCTCTCATGCAACCACAACAATAAACACTTGACAGCCAAAGCTGAACCGTTACGCAACTCATTAAATTCCTTTCAACGTTCTTTTAGCGAAAATCACTTTTCTGTTGCAATGTAACTTTAATGTTGCTATCGCCACGTTTCACCGCTCATGTTCTCTACACTCACACTCCCACGATTAGAGGCGATAAAAATAACCCAAATTATTATTATTTTACCTAGTCAAAAATAGAAAGGTAACCTCAACCATGTACATTTCATAAATATCAATCTCTTCTAACGATTTCACTGAAATTGGTAGAGATTATAAAGGAGACGATCGGTTGCGATTTTAAGAATAAGCATCAGTGAAAAGTCTGTAGAAGCAAAGATAAGAGCATTATCTGATAAAGAAGCGAAAGAAAGGTGTATGGCTGCGTATCTGTTCTTGATGAAATCGAAAGATTCCTGTTACAGAGCGTATGTCATGAAACGAGAGAACCTCTTACAAAACGGGAAACCGTTCAACACCTATCAACTGAGCACCAGCAACGGCATCGAGTGTGCACTTTGGCCGCACTTATATCCGTACGAGGACTGGTGCGATTCCAACATGGATGGACAGGAATCCAGACTTAGCTCAAAGATAAGCTTTATAACGAAGGTTTGCTCTAATATTATCGATTACCAAATGGATTTCGAACTATTTCAGTTCGAATATGATAGGTGGCTGTTTAAGACTGTGAGCGGTGCTAGTGCTATTGCTATTGCTATTGGAAGGAAGATGAAATGCTCACCAGCTAAAGCGCTTGACGCAAAGTTGTTTAGTCCAGAATTCTGGAAATGGAAACATCGAATGTTGCTAGATGCCTTAGATCAGTTTGGATTTCCTTCAGTCTTTGTGACCATCAGTCCTTACGAATGGACTTTTCCTTTGCCTAAGTGGCTTGAAGATGCGAGACAACAAAGTGGCAAAGCTCCTACTAAACTGGCAGCAGCGGAGACCTTGCATATTTCACACGTGCTAACTCAAATGGTAAGAGGGTACCTATGTGGTTCTAATGATGAGGTTCAAGACTCATCTATTTCACAACACGAAACGGAACACCTCCAACGTGCAAACGTACTTCTATCGTTTAGAGTTCCAAGAGAGGGGCACCGTGCATCTCCAATTGCTTGTATGGTTGAATGACTTCGAATCTATCAACACTGATTTGATTCGAGCCGAAATACCGTGGGATCGCCCAGACATGGCCTATTTAGTAACACACTGCCAGAAATCAGATAAATCAGTGCAGGAAGTTCAAACTGAGGAGAATCACTTTGAAACAACTGATGAAGGGCAAACATTGCTCAAACCCAAGCATTCTCGTGAAGCTTTCACCTTGAATTTAAGGGCGTATTTGATAACCGTACTCGGAGCATTACGATGTTCCATGGATTTTCAGTCGACTGATGGAAGATTGATGATTCTCCGATATGTGGCAGCATACATATCCAAATGGCAAGATGCCTATAGCAATGAGGGCCTTTATTCCAATCACGTGTTACCCTACCATGTTATACACCATTGCAGTTTCACTTTATTTCTTTTTTCATTCATTTGTTATACGCCAATATATGATACGTTAGTTTTTTTTTAAAGGTTTTTTCTTTTTTTTAAAGATATCTTTATTGTTCTCTCATTTTTGTTTTAACCTTTAAAGTTTGAACATTTCGCATTAACCGTACTTTGACCTTGCAGTTCTACCAGGTGGGACGGGTGGGTTGTTGCGTCCCTAATAAGGCGCAGGTTATCCCTGTGGTAACTTTTCTCACACCTCTTCCCAAAAGGTGCCAAAGAGGTCATCCAATAACACTCTCTGATCTCTAGTCGGCATTGTTTATGGTTAGAACTGGGACGGTATCTGATCGTCTTCGATCCTCTAACTTTCGTTCTTCATTAATGAAAACATTCTAGGCAAATGCTTTCGCAGTAGTTCGTCTTTCGTAAATCCAAGAATTTCAATACGAATGCCACCCCCCCCCCCCCCCCCAACTGATCCTCTTAATCAATACTTTGGTTCCAGAAACCAACAAAATAGAACCAAAGTCCTATTCCATTACTCCATGCTTATGTATTCAAGTGCTGGCCTGCTTTGAACACTCTAATTTTTTTCAAAGTAAACGTCGCAGACCCTACGCACACTCAGTCAAGAGCACACACAGTCTTTGCGAAGAAGAGCACACACAGTCTTTGCGAAGAAGAACAGCCCGGCCAGTAACACACCTTGCAACTACGAGCTTTTCAACTGCAACAACTTTAATATACGCTATTGGAGCTGGAATTACTGCAGCTGCTGGCACCAGACTTCCTCTCCAATGGTTCCTCGTTAAAGGATTTAAGTTGTACTCATTCCAATTACAAGACTTAGAAAAGCGCTGTATTGCTATTTCTTGTCACTACCTCCCTGATTCAGGTTTAGGTAATTTGCGTGCCTGCTGCCTTCCTTAGATGTGGTAGTCGTTTATCAGGCTCCCTCTCCGGAATCGAACCGTAATACTTAGACATGGATGGCTTAAACTTTGAGACAAGCATATGACTACTGTAACCACTATGGGTAGGGTAAGAAAATGTGCTCCCAAGCATGGTAAGGAGCCTTTTTATATGGCAGGATCAACCAGATAACTACATACACCGTTGCAGCGAAAGCCATTCCACAAACACCACAAACGGCCACTGAACACTGCAGTGAGCGCTCAAGTAGTTTTTTTACTTTCCGAGGAAGCCACATTACCATTCACAATAGAATCGATGCGATTCCGTACGCGCACGGCGAATGCGTTTCTCTTTCCCACGACTTTTGCGAGATAATCCTCAAGATACGGCAAGCACTACCCTATCCTTCGTAAGATCTTCAACACATCTCTCCTAGCTGTGATTTAAGACTTTCCAAAGGACAGTCTCTCATGCAACCACAACAATAAACACTTGACAGCCAAAGCTGAACCGTTACGCAACTCATTAAATTCCTTTCAACGTTCTTATAGCGAAAATCACTTTTCTGTTGCAATGTAACTTTAATGTTGCTATCGCCACGTTTCACCGCTCATGTTCTCTACACTCACACTCCCACGATTAGAGGCGATAAAAATAACCCAAATTATTATTATTTCACCTAGTCAAAAATAGAAAGGTAACCTCAACCATGTACATTTCATAAATATCAATCTCTTCTAACGATTTCACTGAAATTGGTAGAGATTATAAAGGAGACGATCGGTTGCGATTTTAAGAATAAGCATCAGTGAAAAGTCTGTAGAAGCAAAGATAAGAGCATTATCTGATAAAGAAGCGAAAGAAAGGTGTATGGCTGCGTATCTGTTCTTGATGAAATCGAAAGATTCCTGTTACAGAGCGTATGTCATGAAACGAGAGAACCTCTTACAAAACGGGAAACCGTTCAACACCTATCAACTGAGCACCAGCAACGGCATCGAGTGTGCACTTTGGCCGCACTTATATCCGTACGAGGACTGGTGCGATTCCAACATGGATGGACAGGAATCCAGACTTAGCTCAAAGATAAGCTTTATAACGAAGGTTTGCTCTAATATTATCGATTACCAAATGGATTTCGAACTATTTCAGTTCGAATATGATAGGTGGCTGTTTAAGACTGTGAGCGGTGCTAGTGCTATTGCTATTGCTATTGGAAGGAAGATGAAATGCTCACCAGCTAAAGCGCTTGACGCAAAGTTGTTTAGTCCAGAATTCTGGAAATGGAAACATCGAATGTTGCTAGACGCCTTAGATCAGTTTGGATTTCCTTCAGTCTTTGTGACCATCAGTCCTTACGAATGGACTTTTCCTTTGCCTAAGTGGCTTGAAGATGCGAGACAACAAAGTGGCAAAGCTCCTACTAAACTGGCAGCAGCGGAGACCTTGCATATTTCACACGTGCTAACTCAAATGGTAAGAGGGTACCTATGTGGTTCTAATGATGAGGTTCAAGACTCATCTATTTCACAACACGAAACGGAACACCTCCAACGTGCAAACGTACTTCTATCGTTTAGAGTTCCAAGAGAGGGGCACCGTGCATCTCCAATTGCTTGTATGGTTGAATGACTTCGAATCTATCAACACTGATTTGATTCGAGCCGAAATACCGTGGGATCGCCCAGACATGGCCTATTTAGTAACACACTGCCAGAAATCAGATAAATCAGTGCAGGAAGTTCAAACTGAGGAGAATCACTTTGAAACAACTGATGAAGGGCAAACATTGCTCAAACCCAAGCATTCTCGTGAAGCTTTCACCTTGAATTTAAGGGCGTATTTGATAACCGTACTCGGAGCATTACGATGTTCCATGGATTTTCAGTAGACTGATGGAAGATTGATGATTCTCCGATATGTGGCAGCATACATATCCAAATGGCAAGATGCCTATAGCAATGAGGGCCTTTATTCCAATCACGTGTTAACCTACCATGTTATACACCATTGCAGTTTCACTTTATTTCTTTTTTCATTCATTTGTTATACGCCAATATATGATACGTTAGTTTTTTTTTAAAGGTTTTTTTTTTTTTTTAAAGATATCTTTATTGTTCTCTCATTTTTGTTTTAACCTTTAAAGTTTGAACATTTCGCATTAACCGTACTTTGACCTTGCAGTTCTACCAGGTGGGACGGGTGGGTTGTTGCGTCCCTAATAAGGCGCAGGTTATCCCTGTGGTAACTTTTCTCACACCTCTTCCCAAAAGGTGCCAAAGAGGTCATCCAATAACACTCTCTGATCTCTAGTCGGCATTGTTTATGGTTAGAACTGGGACGGTATCTGATCGTCTTCGATCCTCTAACTTCCGTTCTTCATTAATGAAAACATTCTAGGCAAATGCTTTCGCAGTAGTTCGTCTTTCGTAAATCCAAGAATTTCAATACGAATGCCGCACCCCCCCCCCCCCCCCCCCCCAACTGATCCTCTTAATCAATACTTTGGTTCCAGAAACCAACAAAATAGAACCAAAGTCCTATTCCATTACTCCATGCTTATGTATTCAAGTGCTGGCCTGCTTTGAACACTCTAATTTTTTTCAAAGTAAACGTCGCAGACCCTACGCACACTCAGTCAAGAGCACACACAGTCTTTGCGAAGAAGAGCACACACAGTCTTTGCGAAGAAGAACAGCCCGGCCAGTAACACACCTTGCAACTACGAGCTTTTCAACTGCAACAACTTTAATATACGCTATTGGAGCTGGAATTACTGCAGCTGCTGGCACCAGACTTCCTCTCCAATGGTTCCTCGTTAAAGGATTTAAGTTGTACTCATTCCAATTACAAGACTTAGAAAAGCGCTGTATTGCTATTTCTTGTCACTACCTCCCTGATTCAGGTTTAGGTAATTTGCGTGCCTGCTGCCTTCCTTAGATGTGGTAGTCGTTTATCAGGCTCCCTCTCCGGAATCGAACCGTAATACTTAGACATGGATGGCTTAAACTTTGAGACAAGCATATGACTACTGTAACCACTATGGGTAGGGTAAGAAAATGTGCTCCCAAGCATGGTAAGGAGCCTTTTTATATGGCAGGATCAACCAGATAACTACATACACCGTTGCAGCGAAAGCCATTCCACAAACACCACAAACGGCCACTGAACACTGCAGTGAGCGCTCAAGTAGTTTTTTTACTTTCCGAGGAAGCCACATTACCATTCACAATAGAATCGATGCGATTCCGTACGCGCACGGCGAATGCGTTTCTCTTTCCCACGACTTTTGCGAGATAATCCTCAAGATACGGCAAGCACTACCCTATCCTTCGTAAGATCTTCAACACATCTCTCCTAGCTGTGATTTAAGACTTTCCAAAGGACAGTCTCTCATGCAACCACAACAATAAACACTTGACAGCCAAAGCTGAACCGTTACGCAACTCATTAAATTCCTTTCAACGTTCTTATAGCGAAAATCACTTTTCTGTTGCAATGTAACTTTAATGTTGCTATCGCCACGTTTCACCGCTCATGTTCTCTACACTCACACTCCCACGATTAGAGGCGATAAAAATAACCCAAATTATTATTATTTTACCTAGTCAAAAATAGAAAGGTAACCTCAACCATGTACATTTCATAAATATCAATCTCTTCTAACGATTTCACTGAAATTGGTAGAGATTATAAAGGAGACGATCGGTTGCGATTTTAAGAATAAGCATCAGTGAAAAGTCTGTAGAAGCAAAGATAAGAGCATTATCTGATAAAGAAGCGAAAGAAAGGTGTATGGCTGCGTATCTGTTCTTGATGAAATCGAAAGATTCCTGTTACAGAGCGTATGTCATGAAACGAGAGAACCTCTTACAAAACGGGAAACCGTTCAACACCTATCAACTGAGCACCAGCAACGGCATCGAGTGTGCACTTTGGCCGCACTTATATCCGTACGAGGACTGGTGCGATTCCAACATGGATGGACAGGAATCCAGACTTAGCTCAAAGATAAGCTTTATAACGAAGGTTTGCTCTAATATTATCGATTACCAAATGGATTTCGAACTATTTCAGTTCGAATATGATAGGTGGCTGTTTAAGACTGTGAGCGGTGCTAGTGCTATTGCTATTGCTATTGGAAGGAAGATGAAATGCTCACCAGCTAAAGCGCTTGACGCAAAGTTGTTTAGTCCAGAATTCTGGAAATGGAAACATCGAATGTTGCTAGACGCCTTAGATCAGTTTGGATTTCCTTCAGTCTTTCTGACCATCAGTCCTTACGAATGGACTTTTCCTTTGCCTAAGTGGCTTGAAGATGCGAGACAACAAAGTGGCAAAGCTCCTACTAAACTGGCAGCAGCGGAGACCTTGCATATTTCACACGTGCTAACTCAAATGGTAAGAGGGTACCTATGTGGTTCTAATGAAGGTTTTTTTTTTTTTTAAAGATATCTTTATTGTTCTCTCATTTTTGTTTTAACCTTTAAAGTTTGAACATTTCGCATTAACCGTACTTTGACCTTGCAGTTCTACCAGGTGGGACGGGTGGGTTGTTGCGTCCCTAATAAGGCGCAGGTTATCCCTGTGGTAACTTTTCTCACACCTCTTCCCAAAAGGTGCCAAAGAGGTCATCCAATAACACTCTCTGATCTCTAGTCGGCATTGTTTATGGTTAGAACTGGGACGGTATCTGATCGTCTTCGATCCTCTAACTTTCGTTCTTCATTAATGAAAACATTCTAGGCAAATGCTTTCGCAGTAGTTCGTCTTTCGTAAATCCAAGAATTTCAATACGAATGCCGCACCCCCCCCCCCCCCCCCCCCAACTGATCCTCTTAATCAATACTTTGGTTCCAGAAACCAACAAAATAGAACCAAAGTCCTATTCCATTACTCCATGCTTATGTATTCAAGTGCTGGCCTGCTTTGAACACTCTAATTTTTTTCAAAGTAAACGTCGCAGACCCTACGCACACTCAGTCAAGAGCACACAGTCTTTGCGAAGAAGAGCACACACAGTCTTTGCGAAGAAGAACAGCCCGGCCAGTAACACACCTTGCAACTACGAGCTTTTCAACTGCAACAACTTTAATATACGCTATTGGAGCTGGAATTACTGCAGCTGCTGGCACCAGACTTCCTCTCCAATGGTTCCTCGTTAAAGGATTTAAGTTGTACTCATTCCAATTACAAGACTTAGAAAAGCGCTGTATTGCTATTTCTTGTCACTACCTCCCTGATTCAGGTTTAGGTAATTTGCGTGCCTGCTGCCTTCCTTAGATGTGGTAGTCGTTTATCAGGCTCCCTCTCCGGAATCGAACCGTAATACTTAGACATGGATGGCTTAAACTTTGAGACAAGCATATGACTACTGTAACCACTATGGGTAGGGTAAGAAAATGTGCTCCCAAGCATGGTAAGGAGCCTTTTTATATGGCAGGATCAACCAGATAACTACATACACCGTTGCAGCGAAAGCCATTCCACAAACACCACAAACGGCCACTGAACACTGCAGTGAGCGCTCAAGTAGTTTTTTTACTTTCCGAGGAAGCCACATTACCATTCACAATAGAATCGATGCGATTCCGTACGCGCACGGCGAATGCGTTTCTCTTTCCCACGACTTTTGCGAGATAATCCTCAAGATACGGCAAGCACTACCCTATCCTTCGTAAGATCTTCAACACATCTCTCCTAGCTGTGATTTAAGACTTTCCAAAGGACAGTCTCTCATGCAACCACAACAATAAACACTTGACAGCCAAAGCTGAACCGTTACGCAACTCATTAAATTCCTTTCAACGTTCTTATAGCGAAAATCACTTTTCTGTTGCAATGTAACTTTAATGTTGCTATCGCCACGTTTCACCGCTCATGTTCTCTACACTCACACTCCCACGATTAGAGGCGATAAAAATAACCCAAATTATTATTATTTTACCTAGTCAAAAATAGAAAGGTAACCTCAACCATGTACATTTCATAAATATCAATCTCTTCTAACGATTTCACTGAAATTGGTAGAGATTATAAAGGAGACGATCGGTTGCGATTTTAAGAATAAGCATCAGTGAAAAGTCTGTAGAAGCAAAGATAAGAGCATTATCTGATAAAGAAGCGAAAGAAAGGTGTATGGCTGCGTATCTGTTCTTGATGAAATCGAAAGATTCCTGTTACAGAGCGTATGTCATGAAACGAGAGAACCTCTTACAAAACGGGAAACCGTTCAACACCTATCAACTGAGCACCAGCAACGGCATCGAGTGTGCACTTTGGCCGCACTTATATCCGTACGAGGACTGGTGCGATTCCAACATGGATGGACAGGAATCCAGACTTAGCTCAAAGATAAGCTTTATAACGAAGGTTTGCTCTAATATTATCGATTACCAAATGGATTTCGAACTATTTCAGTTCGAATATGATAGGTGGCTGTTTAAGACTGTGAGCGGTGCTAGTGCTATTGCTATTGCTATTGGAAGGAAGATGAAATGCTCACCAGCTAAAGCGCTTGACGCAAAGTTGTTTAGTCCAGAATTCTGGAAATGGAAACATCGAATGTTGCTAGACGCCTTAGATCAGTTTGGATTTCCTTCAGTCTTTGTGACCATCAGTCCTTACGAATGGACTTTTCCTTTGCCTAAGTGGCTTGAAGATGCGAGACAACAAAGTGGCAAAGCTCCTACTAAACTGGCAGCAGCGGAGACCTTGCATATTTCACACGTGCTAACTCAAATGGTAAGAGGGTACCTATGTGGTTCTAATGATGAGGTTCAAGACTCATCTATTTCACAACACGAAACGGAACACCTCCAACGTGCAAACGTACTTCTATCGTTTAGAGTTCCAAGAGAGGGGCACCGTGCATCTCCAATTGCTTGTATGGTTGAATGACTTCGAATCTATCAACACTGATTTGATTCGAGCCGAAATACCGTGGGATCGCCCAGACATGGCCTATTTAGTAACACACTGCCAGAAATCAGATAAATCAGTGCAGGAAGTTCAAACTGAGGAGAATCACTTTGAAACAACTGATGAAGGGCAAACATTGCTCAAACCCAAGCATTCTCGTGAAGCTTTCACCTTGAATTTAAGGGCGTATTTGATAACCGTACTCGGAGCATTACGATGTTCCATGGATTTTCAGTCGACTGATGGAAGATTGATGATTCTCCGATATGTGGCAGCATACATATCCAAATGGCAAGATGCCTATAGCAATGAGGGCCTTTATTCCAATCACGTGTTACCCTACCATGTTATACACCATTGCAGTTTCACTTTATTTCTTTTTTCATTCATTTGTTATACGCCAATATATGATACGTTAGTTTTTTTTTAAAGGTTTTTTTTTTTTTTTAAAGATATCTTTATTGTTCTCTCATTTTTGTTTTAACCTTTAAAGTTTGAACATTTCGCATTAACCGTACTTTGACCTTGCAGTTCTACCAGGTGGGACGGGTGGGTTGTTGCGTCCCTAATAAGGCGCAGGTTATCCCTGTGGTAACTTTTCTCACACCTCTTCCCAAAAGGTGCCAAAGAGGTCATCCAATAACACTCTCTGATCTCTAGTCGGCATTGTTTATGGTTAGAACTGGGACGGTATCTGATCGTCTTCGATCCTCTAACTTTCGTTCTTCATTAATGAAAACATTCTAGGCAAATGCTTTCGCAGTAGTTCGTCTTTCGTAAATCCAAGAATTTCAATACGAATGCCGAATGCCGCACCCCCCCCCCCCCCCCAACTGATCCTCTTAATCAATACTTTGGTTCCAGAAACCAACAAAATAGAACCAAAGTCCTATTCCATTACTCCATGCTTATGTATTCAAGTGCTGGCCTGCTTTGAACACTCTAATTTTTTTCAAAGTAAACGTCGCAGACCCTACGCACACTCAGTCAAGAGCACACACAGTCTTTGCGAAGAAGAGCACACACAGTCTTTGCGAAGAAGAACAGCCCGGCCAGTAACACACCTTGCAACTACGAGCTTTTCAACTGCAACAACTTTAATATACGCTATTGGAGCTGGAATTACTGCAGCTGCTGGCACCAGACTTCCTCTCCAATGGTTCCTCGTTAAAGGATTTAAGTTGTACTCATTCCAATTACAAGACTTAGAAAAGCGCTGTATTGCTATTTCTTGTCACTACCTCCCTGATTCAGGTTTAGGTAATTTGCGTGCCTGCTGCCTTCCTTAGATGTGGTAGTCGTTTATCAGGCTCCCTCTCCGGAATCGAACCGTAATACTTAGACATGGATGGCTTAAACTTTGAGACAAGCATATGACTACTGTAACCACTATGGGTAGGGTAAGAAAATGTGCTCCCAAGCATGGTAAGGAGCCTTTTTATATGGCAGGATCAACCAGATAACTACATACACCGTTGCAGCGAAAGCCATTCCACAAACACCACAAACGGCCACTGAACACTGCAGTGAGCGCTCAAGTAGTTTTTTTACTTTCCGAGGAAGCCACATTACCATTCACAATAGAATCGATGCGATTCCGTACGCGCACGGCGAATGCGTTTCTCTTTCCCACGACTTTTGCGAGATAATCCTCAAGATACGGCAAGCACTACCCTATCCTTCGTAAGATCTTCAACACATCTCTCCTAGCTGTGATTTAAGACTTTCCAAAGGACAGTCTCTCATGCAACCACAACAATAAACACTTGACAGCCAAAGCTGAACCGTTACGCAACTCATTAAATTCCTTTCAACGTTCTTATAGCGAAAATCACTTTTCTGTTGCAATGTAACTTTAATGTTGCTATCGCCACGTTTCACCGCTCATGTTCTCTACACTCACACTCCCACGATTAGAGGCGATAAAAATAACCCAAATTATTATTATTTTACCTAGTCAAAAATAGAAAGGTAACCTCAACCATGTACATTTCATAAATATCAATCTCTTCTAACGATTTCACTGAAATTGGTAGAGATTATAAAGGAGACGATCGGTTGCGATTTTAAGAATAAGCATCAGTGAAAAGTCTGTAGAAGCAAAGATAAGAGCATTATCTGATAAAGAAGCGAAAGAAAGGTGTATGGCTGCGTATCTGTTCTTGATGAAATCGAAAGATTCCTGTTACAGAGCGTATGTCATGAAACGAGAGAACCTCTTACAAAACGGGAAACCGTTCAACACCTATCAACTGAGCACCAGCAACGGCATCGAGTGTGCACTTTGGCCGCACTTATATCCGTACGAGGACTGGTGCGATTCCAACATGGATGGACAGGAATCCAGACTTAGCTCAAAGATAAGCTTTATAACGAAGGTTTGCTCTAATATTATCGATTACCAAATGGATTTCGAACTATTTCAGTTCGAATATGATAGGTGGCTGTTTAAGACTGTGAGCGTGCTAGTGCTATTGCTATTGCTATTGGAAGGAAGATGAAATGCTCACCAGCTAAAGCGCTTGACGCAAAGTTGTTTAGTCCAGAATTCTGGAAATGGAAACATCGAATGTTGCTAGACGCCTTAGATCAGTTTGGATTTCCTTCAGTCTTTCTGACCATCAGTCCTTACGAATGGACTTTTCCTTTGCCTAAGTGGCTTGAAGATGCGAGACAACAAAGTGGCAAAGCTCCTACTAAACTGGCAGCAGCGGAGACCTTGCATATTTCACACGTGCTAACTCAAATGGTAAGAGGGTACCTATGTGGTTCTAATGATGAGGTTCAAGACTCATCTATTTCACAACACGAAACGGAACACCTCCAACGTGCAAACGTACTTCTATCGTTTAGAGTTCCAAGAGAGGGGCACCGTGCATCTCCAATTGCTTGTATGGTTGAATGACTTCGAATCTATCAACACTGATTTGATTCGAGCCGAAATACCGTGGGATCGCCCAGACATGGCCTATTTAGTAACACACTGCCAGAAATCAGATAAATCAGTGCAGGAAGTTCAAACTGAGGAGAATCACTTTGAAACAACTGATGAAGGGCAAACATTGCTCAAACCCAAGCATTCTCGTGAAGCTTTCACCTTGAATTTAAGGGCGTATTTGATAACCGTACTCGGAGCATTACGATGTTCCATGGATTTTCAGTAGACTGATGGAAGATTGATGATTCTCCGATATGTGGCAGCATACATATCCAAATGGCAAGATGCCTATAGCAATGAGGGCCTTTATTCCAATCACGTGTTACCCTACCATGTTATACACCATTGCAGTTTCACTTTATTTCTTTTTTCATTCATTTGTTATACGCCAATATATGATACGTTAGTTTTTTTTTAAAGGTTTTTTTTTTTTTTTAAAGATATCTTTATTGTTCTCTCATTTTTGTTTTAACCTTTAAAGTTTGAACATTTCGCATTAACCGTACTTTGACCTTGCAGTTCTACCAGGTGGGACGGGTGGGTTGTTGCGTCCCTAATAAGGCGCAGGTTATCCCTGTGGTAACTTTTCTCACACCTCTTCCCAAAAGGTGCCAAAGAGGTCATCCAATAACACTCTCTGATCTCTAGTCGGCATTGTTTATGGTTAGAACTGGGACGGTATCTGATCGTCTTCGATCCTCTAACTTCCGTTCTTCATTAATGAAAACATTCTAGGCAAATGCTTTCGCAGTAGTTCGTCTTTCGTAAATCCAAGAATTTCAATAAGAATGCCGCACCCCCCCCCCCCCCCAACTGATCCTCTTAATCAATACTTTGGTTCCAGAAACCAACAAAATAGAACCAAAGTCCTATTCCATTACTCCATGCTTATGTATTCAAGTGCTGGCCTGCTTTGAACACTCTAATTTTTTCAAAGTAAACGTCGCAGACCCTACGCACACTCAGTCAAGAGCACACACAGTCTTTGCGAAGAAGAGCACACACAGTCTTTGCGAAGAAGAACAGCCCGGCCAGTAACACACCTTGCAACTACGAGCTTTTCAACTGCAACAACTTTAATATACGCTATTGGAGCTGGAATTACTGCAGCTGCTGGCACCAGACTTCCTCTCCAATGGTTCCTCGTTAAAGGATTTAAGTTGTACTCATTCCAATTACAAGACTTAGAAAAGCGCTGTATTGCTATTTCTTGTCACTACCTCCCTGATTCAGGTTTAGGTAATTTGCGTGCCTGCTGCCTTCCTTAGATGTGGTAGTCGTTTATCAGGCTCCCTCTCCGGAATCGAACCGTAATACTTAGACATGGATGGCTTAAACTTTGAGACAAGCATATGACTACTGTAACCACTATGGGTAGGGTAAGAAAATGTGCTCCCAAGCATGGTAAGGAGCCTTTTTATATGGCAGGATCAACCAGATAACTACATACACCGTTGCAGCGAAAGCCATTCCACAAACACCACAAACGGCCACTGAACACTGCAGTGAGCGCTCAAGTAGTTTTTTTACTTTCCGAGGAAGCCACATTACCATTCACAATAGAATCGATGCGATTCCGTACGCGCACGGCGAATGCGTTTCTCTTTCCCACGACTTTTGCGAGATAATCCTCAAGATACGGCAAGCACTACCCTATCCTTCGTAAGATCTTCAACACATCTCTCCTAGCTGTGATTTAAGACTTTCCAAAGGACAGTCTCTCATGCAACCACAACAATAAACACTTGACAGCCAAAGCTGAACCGTTACGCAACTCATTAAATTCCTTTCAACGTTCTTATAGCGAAAATCACTTTTCTGTTGCAATGTAACTTTAATGTTGCTATCGCCACGTTTCACCGCTCATGTTCTCTACACTCACACTCCCACGATTAGAGGCGATAAAAATAACCCAAATTATTATTATTTTACCTAGTCAAAAATAGAAAGGTAACCTCAACCATGTACATTTCATAAATATCAATCTCTTCTAACGATTTCACTGAAATTGGTAGAGATTATAAAGGAGACGATCGGTTGCGATTTTAAGAATAAGCATCAGTGAAAAGTCTGTAGAAGCAAAGATAAGAGCATTATCTGATAAAGAAGCGAAAGAAAGGTGTATGGCTGCGTATCTGTTCTTGATGAAATCGAAAGATTCCTGTTACAGAGCGTATGTCATGAAACGAGAGAACCTCTTACAAAACGGGAAACCGTTCAACACCTATCAACTGAGCACCAGCAACGGCATCGAGTGTGCACTTTGGCCGCACTTATATCCGTACGAGGACTGGTGCGATTCCAACATGGATGGACAGGAATCCAGACTTAGCTCAAAGATAAGCTTTATAACGAAGGTTTGCTCTAATATTATCGATTACCAAATGGATTTCGAACTATTTCAGTTCGAATATGATAGGTGGCTGTTTAAGACTGTGAGCGTGCTAGTGCTATTGCTATTGCTATTGGAAGGAAGATGAAATGCTCACCAGCTAAAGCGCTTGACGCAAAGTTGTTTAGTCCAGAATTCTGGAAATGGAAACATCGAATGTTGCTAGACGCCTTAGATCAGTTTGGATTTCCTTCAGTCTTTCTGACCATCAGTCCTTACGAATGGACTTTTCCTTTGCCTAAGTGGCTTGAAGATGCGAGACAACAAAGTGGCAAAGCTCCTACTAAACTGGCAGCAGCGGAGACCTTGCATATTTCACACGTGCTAACTCAAATGGTAAGAGGGTACCTATGTGGTTCTAATGATGAGGTTCAAGACTCATCTATTTCACAACACGAAACGGAACACCTCCAACGTGCAAACGTACTTCTATCGTTTAGAGTTCCAAGAGAGGGGCACCGTGCATCTCCAATTGCTTGTATGGTTGAATGACTTCGAATCTATCAACACTGATTTGATTCGAGCCGAAATACCGTGGGATCGCCCAGACATGGCCTATTTAGTAACACACTGCCAGAAATCAGATAAATCAGTGCAGGAAGTTCAAACTGAGGAGAATCACTTTGAAACAACTGATGAAGGGCAAACATTGCTCAAACCCAAGCATTCTCGTGAAGCTTTCACCTTGAATTTAAGGGCGTATTTGATAACCGTACTCGGAGCATTACGATGTTCCATGGATTTTCAGTAGACTGATGGAAGATTGATGATTCTCCGATATGTGGCAGCATACATATCCAAATGGCAAGATGCCTATAGCAATGAGGGCCTTTATTCCAATCACGTGTTACCCTACCATGTTATACACCATTGCAGTTTCACTTTATTTCTTTTTTCATTCATTTGTTATACGCCAATATATGATACGTTAGTTTTTTTTTAAAGGTTTTTTTTTTTTTTAAAGATATCTTTATTGTTCTCTCATTTTTGTTTTAACCTTTAAAGTTTGAACATTTCGCATTAACCGTACTTTGACCTTGCAGTTCTACCAGGTGGGACGGGTGGGTTGTTGCGTCCCTAATAAGGCGCAGGTTATCCCTGTGGTAACTTTTCTCACACCTCTTCCCAAAAGGTGCCAAAGAGGTCATCCAATAACACTCTCTGATCTCTAGTCGGCATTGTTTATGGTTAGAACTGGGACGGTATCTGATCGTCTTCGATCCTCTAACTTCCGTTCTTCATTAATGAAAACATTCTAGGCAAATGCTTTCGCAGTAGTTCGTCTTTCGTAAATCCAAGAATTTCAATACGAATGCCGCACCCCCCCCCCCCCCCCCCAACTGATCCTCTTAATCAATACTTTGGTTCCAGAAACCAACAAAATAGAACCAAAGTCCTATTCCATTACTCCATGCTTATGTATTCAAGTGCTGGCCTGCTTTGAACACTCTAATTTTTTTCAAAGTAAACGTCGCAGACCCTACGCACACTCAGTCAAGAGCACACACAGTCTTTGCGAAGAAGAGCACACACAGTCTTTGCGAAGAAGAACAGCCCGGCCAGTAACACACCTTGCAACTACGAGCTTTTCAACTGCAACAACTTTAATATACGCTATTGGAGCTGGAATTACTGCAGCTGCTGTCACCAGACTTCCTCTCCAATGGTTCCTCGTTAAAGGATTTAAGTTGTACTCATTCCAATTACAAGACTTAGAAAAGCGCTGTATTGTTATTTCTTGTCACTACCTTCCTGATTCAGGTTTAGGTAATTTGCGTGCCTGCTGCCTTCCTTAGATGTGGTAGTCGTTTATCAGGCTCCCTCTCCGGAATCGAACCGTAATTCTTAGACATGGATGGCTTAAACTTTGAGACAAGCATATGACTACTGTAACCACTATGGGTAGGGTAAGAAAATGTGCTCCCAAGCATGGTAAGGAGTCTTTTTATATGGCAGGATCAACCAGATAACTACATACACCGTTGCAGCGAAAGCCATTCCACAAACACCACAAACGGCCACTGAACACTGCAGTGAGCGCTCAAGTAGTTTTTTTACTTTCCGAGGAAGCCACATTACCATTCACAATAGAATCGATGCGATTCCGTACGCGCACGGCGAATGCGTTTCTCTTTCCCACGACTTTTGCGAGATAATCCTCAAGATACGGCAAGCACTACCCTATCCTTCGTAAGATCTTCAACACATCTCTCCTAGCTGTGATTTAAGACTTTCCAAAGGACTTCTCTCATGCAACCACAACAATAAACACTTGACAGCCAAAGCTGAACCGTTACGCAACTCATTAAATTCCTTTCAACGTTCTTATAGCGAAAATCACTTTTCTGTTGCAATGTAACTTTAATGTTGCTATCGCCACGTTTCACCGCTCATGTTCTCTACACTCACACTCCCACGATTAGAGGCGATAAAAATAACCCAAATTATTATTATTTTACCTAGTCAAAAATAGAAAGGTAACCTCAACCATGTACATTTCATAAATATCAATCTCTTCTAACGATTTCACTGAAATTGGTAGAGATTATAAAGGAGACGATCGGTTGCGATTTTAAGAATAAGCATCAGTGAAAAGTCTGTAGAAGCAAAGATAAGAGCATTATCTGATAAAGAAGCGAAAGAAAGGTGTATGGCTGCGTATCTGTTCTTGATGAAATCGAAAGATTCCTGTTACAGAGCGTATGTCATGAAACGAGAGAACCTCTTACAAAACGGGAAACCGTTCAACACCTATCAACTGAGCACCAGCAACGGCATCGAGTGTGCACTTTGGCCGCACTTATATCCGTACGAGGACTGGTGCGATTCCAACATGGATGGACAGGAATCCAGACTTAGCTCAAAGATAAGCTTTATAACGAAGGTTTGCTCTAATATTATCGATTACCAAATGGATTTCGAACTATTTCAGTTCGAATATGATAGGTGGCTGTTTAAGACTGTGAGCGGTGCTAGTGCTATTGCTATTGCTATTGGAAGGAAGATGAAATGCTCACCAGCTAAAGCGCTTGACGCAAAGTTGTTTAGTCCAGAATTCTGGAAATGGAAACATCGAATGTTGCTAGACGCCTTAGATCAGTTTGGATTTCCTTCAGTCTTTCTGACCATCAGTCCTTACGAATGGACTTTTCCTTTGCCTAAGTGGCTTGAAGATGCGAGACAACAAAGTGGCAAAGCTCCTACTAAACTGGCAGCAGCGGAGACCTTGCATATTTCACACGTGCTAACTCAAATGGTAAGAGGGTACCTATGTGGTTCTAATGAAGGTTTTTTTTTTTTTTTAAAGATATCTTTATTGTTCTCTCATTTTTGTTTTAACCTTTAAAGTTTGAACATTTCGCATTAACCGTACTTTGACCTTGCAGTTCTACCAGGTGGGACGGGTGGGTTGTTGCGTCCCTAATAAGGCGCAGGTTATCCCTGTGGTAACTTTTCTCACACCTCTTCCCAAAAGGTGCCAAAGAGGTCATCCAATAACACTCTCTGATCTCTAGTCGGCATTGTTTATGGTTAGAACTGGGACGGTATCTGATCGTCTTCGATCCTCTAACTTTCGTTCTTCATTAATGAAAACATTCTAGGCAAATGCTTTCGCAGTAGTTCGTCTTTCGTAAATCCAAGAATTTCAATACGAATGCCGTGCCCCCCCCCCCCCCCCCCAAACTGATCCTCTTAATCAATACTTTGGTTCCAGAAACCAACAAAATAGAACCAAAGTCCTATTCCATTACTCCATGCTTATGTATTCAAGTGCTGGCCTGCTTTGAACACTCTAATGTTTTTCAAAGTAAACGTCGCAGACCCTACGCACACTCAGTCAAGAGCACACACAGTCTTTGCGAAGAAGAGCACACACAGTCTTTGCGAAGAAGAACAGCCCGGCCAGTAACACACCTTGCAACTACGAGCTTTTCAACTGCAACAACTTTAATATACGCTATTGGAGCTGGAATTACTGCAGCTGCTGGCACCAGACTTCCTCTCCAATGGTTCCTCGTTAAAGGATTTAAGTTGTACTCATTCCAATTACAAGACTTAGAAAAGCGCTGTATTGCTATTTCTTGTCACTACCTCCCTGATTCAGGTTTAGGTAATTTGCGTGCCTGCTGCCTTCCTTAGATGTGGTAGTCGTTTATCAGGCTCCCTCTCCGGAATCGAACCGTAATACTTAGACATGGATGGCTTAAACTTTGAGACAAGCATATGACTACTGTAACCACTATGGGTAGGGTAAGAAAATGTGCTCCCAAGCATGGTAAGGAGCCTTTTTATATGGCAGGATCAACCAGATAACTACATACACCGTTGCAGCGAAAGCCATTCCACAAACACCACAAACGGCCACTGAACACTGCAGTGAGCGCTCAAGTAGTTTTTTTACTTTCCGAGGAAGCCACATTACCATTCACAATAGAATCGATGCGATTCCGTACGCGCACGGCGAATGCGTTTCTCTTTCCCACGACTTTTGCGAGATAATCCTCAAGATACGGCAAGCACTACCCTATCCTTCGTAAGATCTTCAACACATCTCTCCTAGCTGTGATTTAAGACTTTCCAAAGGACAGTCTCTCATGCAACCACAACAATAAACACTTGACAGCCAAAGCTGAACCGTTACGCAACTCATTAAATTCCTTTCAACGTTCTTATAGCGAAAATCACTTTTCTGTTGCAATGTAACTTTAATGTTGCTATCGCCACGTTTCACCGCTCATGTTCTCTACACTCACACTCCCACGATTAGAGGCGATAAAAATAACCCAAATTATTATTATTTTACCTAGTCAAAAATAGAAAGGTAACCTCAACCATGTACATTTCATAAATATCAATCTCTTCTAACGATTTCACTGAAATTGGTAGAGATTATAAAGGAGACGATCGGTTGCGATTTTAAGAATAAGCATCAGTGAAAAGTCTGTAGAAGCAAAGATAAGAGCATTATCTGATAAAGAAGCGAAAGAAAGGTGTATGGCTGCGTATCTGTTCTTGATGAAATCGAAAGATTCCTGTTACAGAGCGTATGTCATGAAACGAGAGAACCTCTTACAAAACGGGAAACCGTTCAACACCTATCAACTGAGCACCAGCAACGGCATCGAGTGTGCACTTTGGCCGCACTTATATCCGTACGAGGACTGGTGCGATTCCAACATGGATGGACAGGAATCCAGACTTAGCTCAAAGATAAGCTTTATAACGAAGGTTTGCTCTAATATTATCGATTACCAAATGGATTTCGAACTATTTCAGTTCGAATATGATAGGTGGCTGTTTAAGACTGTGAGCGGTGCTAGTGCTATTGCTATTGCTATTGGAAGGAAGATGAAATGCTCACCAGCTAAAGCGCTTGACGCAAAGTTGTTTAGTCCAGAATTCTGGAAATGGAAACATCGAATGTTGCTAGACGCCTTAGATCAGTTTGGATTTCCTTCAGTCTTTGTGACCATCAGTCCTTACGAATGGACTTTTCCTTTGCCTAAGTGGCTTGAAGATGCGAGACAACAAAGTGGCAAAGCTCCTACTAAACTGGCAGCAGCGGAGACCTTGCATATTTCACACGTGCTAACTCAAATGGTAAGAGGGTACCTATGTGGTTCTAATGATGAGGTTCAAGACTCATCTATTTCACAACACGAAACGGAACACCTCCAACGTGCAAACGTACTTCTATCGTTTAGAGTTCCAAGAGAGGGGCACCGTGCATCTCCAATTGCTTGTATGGTTGAATGACTTCGAATCTATCAACACTGATTTGATTCGAGCCGAAATACCGTGGGATCGCCCAGACATGGCCTATTTAGTAACACACTGCCAGAAATCAGATAAATCAGTGCAGGAAGTTCAAACTGAGGAGAATCACTTTGAAACAACTGATGAAGGGCAAACATTGCTCAAACCCAAGCATTCTCGTGAAGCTTTCACCTTGAATTTAAGGGCGTATTTGATAACCGTACTCGGAGCATTACGATGTTCCATGGATTTTCAGTCGACTGATGGAAGATTGATGATTCTCCGATATGTGGCAGCATACATATCCAAATGGCAAGATGCCTATAGCAATGAGGGCCTTTATTCCAATCACGTGTTAACCTACCATGTTATACACCATTGCAGTTTCACTTTATTTCTTTTTTCATTCATTTGTTATACGCCAATATATGATACGTTAGTTTTTTTTTAAAGGTTTTTTTTTTTTTTTAAAGATATCTTTATTGTTCTCTCATTTTTGTTTTAACCTTTAAAGTTTGAACATTTCGCATTAACCGTACTTTGACCTTGCAGTTCTACCAGGTGGGACGGGTGGGTTGTTGCGTCCCTAATAAGGCGCAGGTTATCCCTGTGGTAACTTTTCTCACACCTCTTCCCAAAAGGTGCCAAAGAGGTCATCCAATAACACTCTCTGATCTCTAGTCGGCATTGTTTATGGTTAGAACTGGGACGGTATCTGATCGTCTTCGATCCTCTAACTTTCGTTCTTCATTAATGAAAACATTCTAGGCAAATGCTTTCGCAGTAGTTCGTCTTTCGTAAATCCAAGAATTTCAATACGAATGCCGCACCCCCCCCCCCCCCCCCCCAAACTGATCCTCTTAATCAATACTTTGGTTCCAGAAACCAACAAAATAGAACCAAAGTCCTATTCCATTACTCCATGCTTATGTATTCAAGTGCTGGCCTGCTTTGAACACTCTAATTTTTTTCAAAGTAAACGTCGCAGACCCTACGCACACTCAGTCAAGAGCACACACAGTCTTTGCGAAGAAGAGCACACACAGTCTTTGCGAAGAAGAACAGCCCGGCCAGTAACACACCTTGCAACTACGAGCTTTTCAACTGCAACAACTTTAATATACGCTATTGGAGCTGGAATTACTGCAGCTGCTGGCACCAGACTTCCTCTCCAATGGTTCCTCGTTAAAGGATTTAAGTTGTACTCATTCCAATTACAAGACTTAGAAAAGCGCTGTATTGCTATTTCTTGTCACTACCTCCCTGATTCAGGTTTAGGTAATTTGCGTGCCTGCTGCCTTCCTTAGATGTGGTAGTCGTTTATCAGGCTCCCTCTCCGGAATCGAACCGTAATACTTAGACATGGATGGCTTAAACTTTGAGACAAGCATATGACTACTGTAACCACTATGGGTAGGGTAAGAAAATGTGCTCCCAAGCATGGTAAGGAGCCTTTTTATATGGCAGGATCAACCAGATAACTACATACACCGTTGCAGCGAAAGCCATTCCACAAACACCACAAACGGCCACTGAACACTGCAGTGAGCGCTCAAGTAGTTTTTTTACTTTCCGAGGAAGCCACATTACCATTCACAATAGAATCGATGCGATTCCGTACGCGCACGGCGAATGCGTTTCTCTTTCCCACGACTTTTGCGAGATAATCCTCAAGATACGGCAAGCACTACCCTATCCTTCGTAAGATCTTCAACACATCTCTCCTAGCTGTGATTTAAGACTTTCCAAAGGACAGTCTCTCATGCAACCACAACAATAAACACTTGACAGCCAAAGCTGAACCGTTACGCAACTCATTAAATTCCTTTCAACGTTCTTATAGCGAAAATCACTTTTCTGTTGCAATGTAACTTTAATGTTGCTATCGCCACGTTTCACCGCTCATGTTCTCTACACTCACACTCCCACGATTAGAGGCGATAAAAATAACCCAAATTATTATTATTTTACCTAGTCAAAAATAGAAAGGTAACCTCAACCATGTACATTTCATAAATATCAATCTCTTCTAACGATTTCACTGAAATTGGTAGAGATTATAAAGGAGACGATCGGTTGCGATTTTAAGAATAAGCATCAGTGAAAAGTCTGTAGAAGCAAAGATAAGAGCATTATCTGATAAAGAAGCGAAAGAAAGGTGTATGGCTGCGTATCTGTTCTTGATGAAATCGAAAGATTCCTGTTACAGAGCGTATGTCATGAAACGAGAGAACCTCTTACAAAACGGGAAACCGTTCAACACCTATCAACTGAGCACCAGCAACGGCATCGAGTGTGCACTTTGGCCGCACTTATATCCGTACGAGGACTGGTGCGATTCCAACATGGATGGACAGGAATCCAGACTTAGCTCAAAGATAAGCTTTATAACGAAGGTTTGCTCTAATATTATCGATTACCAAATGGATTTCGAACTATTTCAGTTCGAATATGATAGGTGGCTGTTTAAGACTGTGAGCGGTGCTAGTGCTATTGCTATTGCTATTGCTATTGGAAGGAAGATGAAATGCTCACCAGCTAAAGCGCTTGACGCAAAGTTGTTTAGTCCAGAATTCTGGAAATGGAAACATCGAATGTTGCTAGACGCCTTAGATCAGTTTGGATTTCCTTCAGTCTTTGTGACCATCAGTCCTTACGAATGGACTTTTCCTTTGCCTAAGTGGCTTGAAGATGCGAGACAACAAAGTGGCAAAGCTCCTACTAAACTGGCAGCAGCGGAGACCTTGCATATTTCACACGTGCTAACTCAAATGGTAAGAGGGTACCTATGTGGTTCTAATGATGAGGTTCAAGACTCATCTATTTCACAACACGAAACGGAACACCTCCAACGTGCAAACGTACTTCTATCGTTTAGAGTTCCAGGAGAGGGGCACCGTGCATCTCCAATTGCTTGTATGGTTGAAGGACTTCGAATCTATCAACACTGATTTGATTCGAGCCGAAATACCGTGGGATCGCCCAGACATGGCCTATTTAGTAACACACTGCCAGAAATCAGATAAATCAGTGCAGGAAGTTCAAACTGAGGAGAATCACTTTGAAACAACTGATGAAGGGCAAACATTGCTCAAACCCAAGCATTCTCGTGAAGCTTTCACCTTGAATTTAAGGGCGTATTTGATAACCGTACTCGGAGCATTACGATGTTCCATGGATTTTCAGTCGACTGATGGAAGATTGATGATTCTCCGATATGTGGCAGCATACATATCCAAATGGCAAGATGCCTATAGCAATGAGGGCCTTTATTCCAATCACGTGTTACCCTACCATGCACCTTATAGGATGCTGCGGCAGTTTTCACCGTGCGAACCCGAGACGTGGCTAGCCCTCACTAGTGTCAAACAAGCTTGGACGTCAAGCAGAACGAAGACCTTCACTGTTCCAACCTCGGAAATGTGAGTAACAATGCTGTTGCCAAGAAATACAGGGACAGACCCAAAGCTCTTGAAAGCTTAACCTTGCTCAACTGGCTCAGGCAAGTCAATCATGTGCCTAAGAAACCATCGTTGTATAAAGAAGGTGTAACGCTAGTAGGCGTCAAATATGTGTCAACGTTCAGAGAAGAGTATTAATTTACAATACAATTACAGAACTTCCAACACGTCCTATTGTAGTTTTATCTGGCGATGAAGCACAGCAACAACTTATTGCAACTGTTGGAAAGCGAATTGTGCAAGTATCAATTGTGCAAGTATCTTTTCTGATAATGATTTTTATTCTTTAGTACATCAAATTACTCTCCCTACTCAGTTTCGTACTCATGATTTGGAACTTCAACGTGTTCTTGAACATGTTCGTCATTGGGTACCTGAGTCACATCTTCTGAATATTATAAATAAGAACAGGGTACTGTGTCCTAATGGTGTTACTGATGACAGCTTGTACAGTGCAATACTTCAGCATCCCGATGCTCTTTTTTTAACTGTTTCTAAAAAAGCAGCTTTACGTATCAACAATCTTGTATTAACTAGATACTTTAGTAATCAAACTCCGTACATGTCATGTTCAATGGATGTTCAAACTTCAGATGGAAACGGAATGATTCTAAACTATGTGTCATCGTACGTATCGAAATGGAGCGATGCGTTTGACACTGCAGGCCTCTATAGCAATCACGTTAATGCATAGCAATCACGTTAATGCATAGCAATCACGTTAATGCATATCAAGCTGCTTTTCGTTATTTACGTCATCTTCGTTCATGTGAGCCAGAAATGATAAGTAACCTTTCTGCTACGAAGATCGCATGGTCCAGTAGCAGAACAAAGAAATTTACAGTTCCATCATTTGCTAATGTGCAGCAACACACGGTTACTGTGAAATACAGGTCACGTTCTGGTAATAACTTAGCTATGAGTTTTGTACAATGGTTACGAGCTTTTGATGAATCGAAAGCAATTCCTAAACAGTATAAATTTGGTAACACTCTTGTTGGCATCAAATATGGTACTTTTTTTAATGATGAATTTTTTTAAAATTTATGTTAATGAATTTGCCTCATGTTAACGATCAGGATCTGGAACATCCTGATCACAGTAAGCTTCCGTCTCTCGTGAGACACTTTGCAGCAGCTGTATTATATATGCCTGACTATTTCTCAGAAATATCCAATAAATTTCAAGAGCATCTCCGATCTCAAGGCCACAAACACTACTTCGTAACGAATGTATTGTGTTACATCAAAAGTCTTCACCATTCCTTGAAACTTTTTACATTGGGTATTCTTCCTTCGGCACAATTCAATGTCACAGTACCTGAGACAACATTTGTTAATGGTTTACAAGAACAACAAGTAGCTGCTTATCAGTATTTTTGTAATATTTTACAATTAAGAGATTGTAATTTATATGAGAATAACTCTTCAGAGGATAATACTTGGAAATTGTTCTTGTTACTTCGTGGTAAACCTGGATCAGGAAAAACCCACACTATCAATGCTTTTATTGAACATAGTTTAACATTGGATAAGAAAGTATTAGTAACTGCACCAACTGGGTTTCTTGCTTGTAAATTCAATTCTACTTTTGGAGACGCAATAACATGTGATACTGTACATGCTAGTTTCCGTATCCCCGTGTCTCATAATGAATTACCAATTGTAAACTGGGATTTAGGTTTCTATGATATCATTGTATTGGATGAATTATCTATGGTCTCAAAAGTAACATTTCAGCATATTTACAATACAATTTACAATACAATTTCAGAACTTCAAACACGTCCTATTGTAATTTTATCTGGAGATGAAGCACAGCAACAACCTATTGCTACTGTTGGCAATCGAATTGTGCAAGTACCAAGTATTTTTTCTGATCACAATTTCTATTCTTTGGTACATCAAATTACTCTCCCTACTCAATTTCGTACACATGACGTGGAACTTCAACGTGTTCTTGAACATGTTCGTCATTGGGTACCCGACACACGTCTTCTCAATGTGATCAATCACAATAGGGTTCTGTGTCATAATGGTGTTACCGATGATACATTGTATAATGCTATTCTTCAGCATCCTGATGCTCTTTTTTAAACTGTCTCTAAAAAGGCAGCTTTACGTATCAACAATATTGTGTTAACTAGATACTTTAGTAAACAAATTCCGTACATGTCGTGTCAATTAGATGATGATTCAGAGAGCATTAACATTTACCGAAACATGCGAGTAATGTTAACACAAAATAGAGATAAGTCTAATGGATTCGTTAATGGACAATCAGGAATTATTGTCAATGCAGAACAAGGTACATTGTTTGTTCAAATTCCTTCTGGTTAAATAATTCCAGTTTACAAAGTGACATACACATCTGATGGGGTAACAAAAATGTGTATATCCACTTGTTCCTAGCTATGCCATAACTATTTGTAAAGTTCAAGGTCAAACTTTAGACAAAGTGGTGATATGGTTTGATACAGAATTTCTACCTACAGCAACCGCTTATGTTGCTTTATCTAGAGTGAGATCATTTTGTATTTTTTTTTATCGCTTCGGTGACTAACAAACATTTCACAATGTTACAATAACAATCATCACCCTGTACAAGAATATATTCTCGGAAATGAAATTAAGGCTAATTACTGAAATTGTACATCTATCACAAGTTTTGGTTCTATTTCAACGAATATTACAGCTACTTTAGTGATATTGTTTTTTATATATAACTGTATTTTTAATATCATTGTATAATTGAAAAATAGCAATGCATGATATTACTATTTTCTGATCTGTATCAGTATCTGATGGTTTCCAATGTTCTACGTAACGCTATTCTTCGTGTTATATACAGGTTACGTATTATTACTGCAAAATGCATGTTACTTTTACTAAGATTAATGACATGAAAGAAAATGATAAAAAAACGACTATTGCAAAAGTCACGCTACTCTAAAATAAAACTGTATACTGATTTAGATAAATAACTTTATTTAACATTTAGAATGAGACATTGATAAATATGTACAAGCAATATAGTTACGTGTATGCTCAATATAATAGCACCTGTTCTTCGATAGTAAAGTGACACATAATATTATCAGTGGATTAATCCTACTGATAAGCACTGATTTGTAACAATAAATTTGACAATTAATTGGAGGTGGAAAATAGCATTTACAAACAGGTTACATTACATTAGCACGATACATCTTTTGTAATACATCCCTGTTCGTAGACAATGTAAAAAAATGACCAAAACACTTAGAGATTACACTCTATAAATATTCAGCAGCCTGATATGCTACGAATAAGTATGAGGACCTATGTTCTAATATCTTGTTTCAAGGATATGTGCTCTCTTCAACATGGACAGTTTCTGAAATTCTTTTAAAAACGAAATAGACACTTAGTTATAATAACGATATTGCCATTTTTGTCTTACAAAATCGAATATTATATTAAATTAGAAAAAAAAAAGGTACATATACATGATCGTTACTCACTAGGAAGCGTTATCTCTTTGTTAGCTCTGATACAGTAACATATAACGCTGAACTGTTCTTTCTTTATTTCTCAATTTACAATAAAAAACAAGAATTTAGATACGGAAAAGTATTGATCTCCTATTAATCAATGCAACAATGATTGTTCTGTAATTATTCGAAAAGAGATACTAAATGTTACATTTAAAATAACGAAAGAAATAGATTGTATTAATGGTGAACATAGCATTGACATATGTTCTACCTACAAATGAAATGAAATGAAATGAAATGATAACAAGTACTAGATATCGTGCTGCTTTCTTTTGGAAGCCCAATGCTCTGATACAGTGACATATAGCGCCAGTATGGTCCGATCGAGGAAGAGAAGACACCAGACTTGATACAGCATCGATTTTCTCATCTCAATTGTGAATGGTTCATTCGGCCTAAAGTGGCAGCCTCAATCATGGCTGAAACTCTGCATTGAAATTGGGGACTTCTTTCAGAAAGTGTAATATAGAAATATATTTCTCGTTGTGTTAATAAGTCACGTATGAGTTTTACTGAATGGTGAACATAGAATTGACAAATGTTATAACAATATTGAATGCATGAATGTCTAGTATCTTGTCTTGTGCTTATATAAAATAAATTACCATAGTGCACAACATGTGTTGTTTAATTCCAGCTACTTAGCTGAACATATTCGAACAGTTCACCACCTTCAACAAGTTCTCAAACAGAAAAAGAGAATCTTGTTCTCATGAATGAGAAGTTACATAATTATCTTATGACAAACAATATCATTGTTTCCAAGATGTTCGAAGTTGTCCAATAACATTCCCAACCTGTCTTCCTAAAAAAGAAAATATATTTAACTTACAGTTTATAACGATAACAACATCAAACTTTGGCGTTTATTAAAAATATTTTTTTTATATAATAATAGTTCTGTTAATAAGTAACGTATGAGTTTTACTTAATGGTTAAGAACAATTGATAAATGTAAAATTGGTAAAATACCAGTACATTCAAATATCAATATTGAATACATGAATGTGTAGTATCTTGTCTTGTGCTTATCTAAAATAATTTACCATAGTGCACAATATGTGTTGTTTAATTCCAGCTACTTAGCTAAAAATATTCGAACAGTTCACCACCTTCAACAAGTTCTCAAACAGAAAAAGAGAATCTTCTTCTCATGAATGAGAAGTTACATAATTATCTTATGACAAACAATATCATTGTTTACAAGATGTTCGAAGTTGTCCAATAACATTCCCAACCTGTCTTCCTAAAAAAGAAAATATATTTAACTTACAGTTTATAACGATAACAACATCAAACTTTGGCGTTTATTAAAAATATTATTTTTATATAATAATAGTTCTGTTAACAAGTAACGTATGAGTTTTACTTAATGGTTAAGAACAATTGATAAATGTAAAATTGGCAAAATACCAGTACATTCAAATATCAATATTGAATACATGAATGTGTAGTATCTTGTCTTGTGCTTATCTAAAATAATTTACCATAGTGCACAATATGTGTTGTTTAATTCCAGCTACTTAGCTAAAAATATTCGAACAGTTCACCACCTTCAACAAGTTCTCAAACAGAAAAAGAGAATCTTCTTCTCATGAATGAGAAGTTACATAACTATGTTATGTTATGACCAACAATATCATCGTTTCCACGATGTTCGAAGTTGTCCAATAACATTCCCAACCTGTCTTCCTAAAAAAGGAAATATATTTAACTTAGAGTTTATAACGATAACAACATCAAACTTTGGCGTTTATTAAAAATAATTGTTTTTTTAATAATAATACAATAATTCTCGTTACTATATATTACGTATTACAAAGTTTATTGATGATGAGTACTTGTCATTCATATGAAGTCACACATGACTACGTAAAACCTTAACATGCTTCTTGTGAGAGTCATTGCACCATTTCTCTTTACATTTAGGTGAACGATAGTTATCTCTCTGTGGTTTCTTATTAGCTTTTTTTGTAATATTAAAACAATAGTTTCATGGTGGTAGTCTCTGTTTCGTTATTTCTCCAATGATACAATTCTTGTATTCTTTCCTTGCCATTCTTTACACTAGAAAACACTAGTGTCATCTCTTCACATGTAAGTGAAATGTAACAATTGAGCAAGTTGTTCTTCAATAAAGTACTGATTACATATCGTAATGTTCGTTTTAAAATGTTATGTTACTCATTGTTTATAATGGTAACAACATGGAAATTGTTCTTTTGTTAATGTTAACATTTAAATCAATACAAATAACGAAATATATCATTGAAAAAAAGATAATTGAACATATTTAGAAAAATAGTATCTCTACTGATTTAAAAATCAATTGACAGACCCAATTAAAATGAGATATAGGTATAACTCCAAAATGAGTAATACGTTTCTTATTATTGTTACAATTCAATTCTAAAAAGAAATCAGTTAATACGATTTCATAAATAATATAATTTACAATTTGTTGACTTTTATCATTTTATTTAAAAAATGTTAAAATATTGTGAACTGTATTTCAATGCTCTTTCTCATTGTTACAGATGAATACACCTAACAAGTCTGATGCGTCAATCAAATATTTAAATCACTTCCCAAAATATTTCCTGTGCCAGTATGGTCCGATCAAGGAAGAGATGACACCAGTATGGTGGCCCATTGACGTCATAGCTATTTTCATATTTATCGATGTTAACTTAATACTTTTTATTTATTTATTTCATTTCATTTTATATTTTTATTTCATTATATAATTTTTGTATTTCAAAAATTCATTTTATAATTTTTTATTTTTTAATTTTTTTATATTTTGCTCAAATGAAAATAAAATCTTTTTTTTTTAATGAAAATGGCGTCGTGGCCCATTGACGCCATAGACCACAATGCATTGCGAGTGCGGAAACCAATATGGCGGCCAGGATTCGGAATAACGATTGGGAGGACGATTCTTTATTGAAGACCGATCTAGCTGCCTATGTTAACCAAAATTTGAGGCAGAAAGAAGTTCTTGACTTGGTAAAAAAAGAGGTATCCTGAATATGCATGGCGCTTACGGTCCCTATCAAGGCGCCTTCAGTATTTTGGGATCAAATATGTCAACTACGAAATCAGTGTCGATACAGTAAAAGACGCTGTAGAAAAAGAGATGGAAGGGCCGCCAGGGAGTTTGTTAGGATACAGAACGCTTCATAAGAAAGTCAGAGAGATTCATGGACTAAAACGTTCCGAGGAATTTGGTCTACGATGTTATGACAGAAGTCGATCCGGATCCGGTAAGAGCATTCTTTAGTGAATCCCGAACACTGGCTTTATGTCTATGATGTAGGACTATGATTGTAATTTGGCAGATCTTTGTTAAAAAGGCATGGGGCTATTACAATCAGATTGTCCTGAAGGGTAAATTGAAAGTCAAAATGTTTTCAAGGAGAAGAAGTCACGTTGAAATTTACACATAATATATTGTAAAGATTCCCAAAAACGTTTTTGATGCATTGGCCTTGTTGATGTATTTTTAAAAATATACTGTGTGTTCAGGGTCTGGAGGGCAGAGGTGGCGTCGGGAAACCAAAGAGACCTCCTAGAACAGGAACATTCCATTCAAGTGAAAGCACTTATCCATTTTGTATAAGTAATTATTCGAATTAGCGAATAATAAGTGTGTTTTATTCAATTTTAGGACCATAGCAAACTATGTACCTCAAGAAAATGGTACTTATAGTCAACATTACAAAAGAGAGTCTAAGGAAAATGGAGGGGGAGGCAACATAGGGGTATTTTTGACAGGGGCTTTAACTAGAGCATCATTTTACAGTATACACTATGTAGCTTTTTTTATTCTTTATTTTAGGGATCAGACCACACCATGTCACTTGATGGGCACGACAAGCTCTGCAGGTTCCAAAAGTCTATGTTTCCCTGTGTATATATGGGGGCCAGGATACATTTAGTGGAAGAATAAATTTCTTACGCCTTTGGACGTCTAACAATAATCCAAGAATTATTGGGAGATTTTACTTTGACTACTTGTTTGAGTGCAGAGGTATTAATACATCCCAAAAACTCTACTTCATTGTTGGTAACATCTAGCTATACCCAGTCTACTTCGTTTCCTTTGTATTTATTCAGCCCAAGGAAAGAAAAAAGTTTGTTCTGCTTGAAGGATAATTTGTATAGAACCAAATGTTTTTCTTTGACTCTTCTTGTAAATTGTACTTTAGCACTGATGTTTTCTGAAAGTTTTTTTGGCATTGCCAAATATTAAAACAAAATAGTGGAAATAATATTATGATATACCTGTTATTATAAACAAAAACAAAGATTTCTTGATCATACAAGCCACAAGAAATATTTTCTAAAGCATTATTACTGTTTGAATTCCCCATACTAGTGCTGCCTTCATGGAAACCTTCCTGTCGGATGACGAGTCCATTGATCGTTTTATTACGGAGTCCTACGAATTAGGATCTGCAATGTTCCTATTAAGTTGTCATTTCGCCGTGGCCAGGGCGTTAGTAAGAAATCCAGATGAGTATGCTAAAATGCTTCAATCTGATTTATAAAGCATAAGTCAATCAGTAAGATGAAAGATATGCTAATCTCTTGTTGTGTGTCGAAAGACTTTGGGCAAGCTGGTTCTTCACAGAAAAGTCCCTCGAAAAAACGGCTAGAAGAGCTCAGATGCAGTCTCAAAGCAGAACCCAAAAATAGGATCGCCCGAAAGTTACAATCCTCGGACGTTTATTCTTTTAACAAAATATTGATTTCATCAGATACAAGTCACAGTTGATTTTTAGAATTTCATAAATAACAGAATCAAAAGTAACTATTAACATGTACTATTTTGATATGCGTAGTCCATAACAATTCTCATAAGTAGTTACAATTTTCTTACAATGTACCATCTGTATATTGCATAATTTAAAATTTAAAATACCAAAAATCCAAAATCGTGAGTGGAGTCGTAAACGTGGAGTCGTAAACGGACAGCTCGCCGTTGTTCGAATGGTGGAAAAGCAAACGGTCATCTTGAAGTTAGGAAATAATAAGCTAGTCGCTGTGCACATGGTCACGTGTGAAAAGGCTGACGGACCAAAAACAGTATTTCCATTCACACCTCTTTCTATTCACTAACGATATGCAAAGCTCAAGGACAAACGCTAGCGAAAGCCATCATCTGGTTCGACATTAATAACGTCCCAGCTGGAACAGCCTATGTAGCGTTATCGCGAGTCAAATCATTGTCTCATCTGTCTTTGATGACTAAAATGAAACCAGAACACTTTAAATCGGTGCAGTCTGAGTGAAACAAGATATAACAAGCAATGACACTTTAAAGCCCAAAGAACGAAACGTGAAAGCAATAAACACTTGTAAATAGTAATGACAACTTACAAATTAAACATTGAATTTGAATTTCACAGATTGTGAATGAGTATTGAAGCCATGGCAGGAAAAGGGAGCAAGTACACTCCAGTATGGCACGCCAATGGTAGCAAAATTCAACTCCGGCATTCAACTTCAATTCAACCCTCATTCAACTTCAATTCAACCCTCATTCAACTTCAATTCAACCCTCATTCAACTTCAATTCAACCCTCATTCAACTTCAATTCAACACTCATTCAACTTCAATTCAACACTCATTCAACTTCAATTCAACCCTCGTTCAACTTCAATTCAACCCTCATTCAACTTCAATTCAACTTCAATTCAACCCTCGTTCAACTTCAATTCAACCCTCATTCAACTTCAATTCAATCCTCATTCAACTTCAATTCAACCCTCATTCAACTTCAATTCAACCCTCATTCAACTTCAATTCAACCCTCGTTCAAGTATTGAAATTTAGTGCCTTTTGGGCCATTATCGGGTTCTTTCTCAGAACACCCATGCAGAAACCGCATAATTGTATGGAACGCGGGCTCTGGTTTTCCCCGCCATTTTGTTAGGTGAGTGCTGGCGCTTCAGTCAGGCTTCGGTTTTTGCACTTAAAAATGGAAGAAAATCTTCAAAACCTGTCAACTTGTTTACAGAAAGCGTCTGAACTTGTTGCAGATCTCGCAAGCGAACAAGGGACAGGAGCTGAAAGAGTACGATCCCCTGTTTCGGTGTCGAATACAAGATTGGGTATGGTACCAATCATGGCGACAAGATCCGTTGCTCAGGTTGGAAATGCTGTTAACAGAGCCCGTGCTATGATGCAACAGTCAAGCTCTCGAGGTCTTTACTCTAGACTTAACCAAAGAGAGAGGCTTAGGGCTACAACTCCAAACACCTCCAGTGCAAAAAAGATGAAAGTTTCTGTAGTAGACGAACCAAAAGTGTTCGAATTTGTGCTTGTCAATTTCGATGACGAGGATGGTATTGAGGAAGGTGAGAATTTGCTGCTATGTGATGAAGCAATCACATTACGTGGCTTTGTACACCTCAATACCAAGGCCAAAGAAGCAGAAATTCGTAAAGAGATTTCCAAAGCAATCCAGATACGGTTTCCTCTAGTCAGGGAAAAGGACTTCGAATTCTTGAAAGCGAACCGAAGAAAATTGACAAAACCTGTTAACTTACAAGAATATAATTATAAACAGGTTAAGCTTCTGGCTGGCCAGGGTGCCATTTATGTTAAACTAAAGAACGGTTATAACTTTGTCTTGTCACAAGATGAACCAAGTGAAATGCTGGAAAATACGAAGGAGCCAAAGGAAACTGTTCATAGTTGCACACGTAGCTATAGCCAGCCATCCCAGCTGGAAGTGCAGGACACTGAACTACTGGAAAGTGTTTTTGCAGAAAGCAAAGATGCTAGCATTTCAGAAGGAGATGACTTTTCAACCATCATTGCTATATGTAAATCAAATAACATTGAGAATCCAACTGAAATTCTAAGATGTGCACAAAAGTCCATTGTCACTGGTAGACCTCTAGAGGCAAGTGACTTAACTGATTCCTTGGAGGGAGATACCAATTACATACTGGTAAACAGACACAATCTCTTGGCCACTGCTATGGAGGAAATTAAGTCTATTAAGGATCCCAGGATCACACTTGAAGTGGATTTTTATGGGGAAAAAGCACATGACTCAGGTGGTCCCAGAAAAGAGTTTTTTCGTTTATGCCTTAGAGAAATTAAGGAGAAATACTTTGATAATGGTATTCAAGAGAATTTGGCTGAAGATTATGAGGTTGTAGGACTAATAATGTCCCTTAGCATCTTGCAGAATGGCTGTGTGCCAAGATTTATGCCTGAGAAACTTCTGCAGGAATTATTTATGAGCGAAAAGCCATCTCAGTGCATTAGTTATCTTCGCATGGGATTTCGAAAGCTCGGACTGTATCAAATTGGGAAAGAATTACCAGTGTTCCTGCACCTATTGCGACCCTCACCAGCGTGTACCCTAACAAGGAAGAAGCTCACCCATCTTCTTAATCCCATATTTGCTGAGGAGGGTACAAATGCACGTATTTTTGAAGATGGAGTTTATTCAGCATTTTCAAAATATGTCCGTGAAGCTGCAAGTGGGCGAAGGGGGACTGTTACATTGGAGCACATTCTGCAATTTGTGACATGCACTGATGAGGAGCCACTACTAGGTTATGTCTTCCACCCAGCAATTCATTTTGTTCAAGCTGACAATTCTGCAAAATGGTCATTCATCCCAACAGCAAACACCTGTATTAATTCAATGAATCTCCCAACAGCTTCATATGAAGTTTCCTTGCCTGCTGAATTTGACCTATTTGAGGTATATGACATTGCCTTTTCAAATGCTTACTTTGGCAATGTATAAAATATACAAATTTAATGTACATGTATGTAAATGCATTACATGTTAATGCAGAGTTGTGTGGTTTTAAGCTGGCAGTACATCACAGTACATGCAATTATATGTACATGTACTGTACAATCTCAGTAAAACGATTTCAAATATGAAAAATCACTGTTCTGATGAAAATCACATCAAATTTGTTTTGCTTCATTTCAGCTTGGCAAAACAAATGCATGACATTAGCCAATACAATTTTCTAAGGAATTTGTGTAATTGAAATGGAAAAGTTTATTGGCATACATGTACTTTTCCCTGTTTGGCTTCCAGCCTTGTAAAAAGGTATTTAGGAAATCAGGCTCATCAAGTGCCAGCAAAGATGGGTGTCTTCAATTTGTGGAATGGGCCAAATTCATTTAGTCCTAAAGTGAAGATGTATCCTAGCATTGTTTCTTTATAACAGCATCTTGTACTCCAACAAGACTAGGATGTTCATGTAGCTTAACTTTAGGAAGATGTCATGAATCTGGCCACAGGTGCCATAATTAGTTACAGCCCAGCATGGCAGTATTACTGAGTATGAGGTAACAGTTTAAAGGGCATGTGTAAAAGTGTTTACTTTTGATCATGATTTTGCTTATGCAGCTACCACAAAGCTGTAGGCTGATCACAGCTACAATTGACTGATGGAATATTGAGATTACTCCAAGGCATTGTGGCACAATGAGATTATGGATGCTTAAGGATTTATTCCAGAAAAGATTTGCATGTAGTTGCATCCGTTTTATGTTTCAGTTCTTGTTAACAGTATTTTTACATTGAAGTAGTTTTACAGATGAGTTAGTGACTGAACATGTTTCAGCTATCTTGAGCTGACAGCTACTAACAATTGAAGGGGTGAGTGCAAGAAAGAGTTAAGTGACAACAGATCAAGTTATCAATTCTCCCTTACAAAACAAAGAAGATAAAAGGATAATTTGACTTGTCATCACTTAACTCTTTTTTTTTTTGCACTCACCTCTTAAATAAATTGTATGTTTCAGTTCTTCTTTCAGTTCTAAAGGGGGGGGGCCACAGGTAACCCAATTTACATGTTATTTGGCTAGTCTTAGCGGTGGGTGTAAAGTACAGGTCAGATTATAGGTCACAGGTCAGGTCACTTGTTTACCTGGGAACCCTAGCTCTAGGTGAGTGAGAACCCATTGTTTACCTGTGAACTTGTCCGATGGTTAGGGTTAAGTTTGTGGCTAGGGTTAGGATTTATCTTAGAGTTAACAACAAGACCTGTACTTTACACCTGCCACTAGTCTTAGGGACATTAAAGTTTCTCCCCAAATGTGTACACTGTATATCAGGCTGCAACATTTGGCATAAATGTATTTGCACTGTTCATGTTAGATTTCAGGCTGATTATGTAAACATGTTTGTAAATAAATATCAAATACCCTAAAATCTTGAGGTTCTAGCTGTTCACATCAGTGTGATTGCAATAAATCTGTGAAACAAAATCTAATAGGCACTAACTACATATGTAGTTGTCTTGCAATTTGTAAAGAAAAGGTAATGACATTACAGTGTTGAAGGTTCACCCAGTCGTGGAAAGTCTTGGAATTTGTGAAATAATTTTCCAGATCTGGAAAAGTCATGGAAATTTATACATTTACTCAGTGGATTTTTTAACACTCCATCAAAGTCAGCCCTTCAATTGTTGATTTTAAGAAAAGAGAATTAGTGGATACATTCATCACAGCTGTAGGACTGCAATGGAGCCTGTGTGCTTAAAAAACCTTTTTCTATATTTGTTACTATAATTTTTGAGATCATGATTTTTTAAATTTTAGTCATGGAAAAGTCTTGGATTTTCTATTCTGACAGTGTGAAACCTGGATTAGTGTCTAATAGTTTTGTATCTTTTTCACAGCATTATTGCAATCGCTCAAACACCATATACATGCCCTTCTACACTGACAGTAATACAATTAGTTCATCAGTAGAAAAGAGTTTGTCATCAGGGGAGACTAAACGTCTCTTATAACTCCCAAATTTAAAGAAATAGTTTTTTACTGACATTAAAAGGCCATGTTATCACCATGAACAGAACTGCAGAAAAGTTTGAGTAGAAATATCAGTGACCACCAAGTGCTATTAATTTGTCTTCAACCAACTGGAGAGCCCTTTCATAGATGTCTATTCCCATGTGGTTTGAGGGCATTAGGATGTCCAGCACTTCCAAAATGGATGATTGTATTGTTTGTGCATTATTCAAATTAACTTCTGGGATCACAACATTGTTACTACTCTCTTGAAGTGGAGATGGCCCTTGTGGGTCATAACCATACAATTCTAAGTCATCAACATCTCCATCCAGTTGCCCATGGGAAAGTGGGTTTTCTGAATGCATCATTCATTAAGCCACAATTGGTAAGGAGACCAATTATTCTCGGTTCGCACTGCATGGTGGTTAAATGCTTCCATGTACTCTTGGAGGGCGTTGTTGATTCTGGGTATAAACACCAGATGTAGAGTAAACATGTGGACTGGGTTATCTGGATTCAGAACACCTGATCCCTCCATGGCATAGAATACATAGTAAAAAAAGTGGCACACACACCTGAACACATCTCTCCAAAGTCTTTCGATTCTTTGGTTATGAGTCGATGGGCCGGTAATAAAACTCCCCCTCCCCTGTCCTCTTGCATCAATCATGGCATCACAGACCATAACGTTTTCTACACCCTTGTCCACACGAATTCGCGAAGGCCACAGACCACCATCGTTTTCTATTGCATCTAGAAACAAAGTGAGCACAGTCTGGGCAAGGTTGTTTGCACTACACCAAAGAAACAACACTCTTCTTGAATATCCGTCGATACAACCATGAACTACAAGTTTCCAACGTATTAATGAGTGATGGCCATCTAAATGCCATAGTGAATTAGGCCATGGAACGTGATAAACTCTTCGTGACACCAAAACACCCCATCTCAAAGCTGTGTTCAGTGGATCCAATCTAACAAGGCTGTGCCGAATTCTAGCTCTTTGAACTCTTAATCCAAGTGACTTAAAGTAGCCAATAAAGTACGCTTGACCTGTCGTCGTTCCGTGACGGTTCATGTAATCCTTCACTACAGAATCAAGCTGTTCATCCGAGACGTCACTGAAACCACAAAAGCCTTGCAAACCAAATTCACGGATCCTCCTCGAAATAGTCCATCGTGATACACCAAGCATTTGAGCAATTTTTATTTGTGTAAATCCCAAACTTAGAAGGTCTTCCAGCACCTCAACCGAAATTTGAAACGACGGTCTTCCTGGATATTGTGCTCCATCTGATCCTGTTTGTCCAACCGTGACACAGGAACTTTCTGAAACTCTTGTTTCGCATAAAGTTAATTGTGTTTCGTAATTTTGAAAAGAGGACAGGAGCTCAGAAAAAGCTTCAGACAGCAAGTGCCATTCCTCTTTATCGTCTGCATCATGCGTTTCCAATTCACCACATGTTCTCATCAAACTCAGAGCCCGATCAACAACAACCACATGTGCTTGGACTTCACTCAAATCAGGATTAGCTTGAAGAGAAATATTTTCTGCTCTATCAAGTACAGAATAAAAGAACTTCGATAAATCTTCTTCAACATTGAACTCCCTTCCTTCTTCAGTTGTTGTCTCCATACTCATTCCCAGGTGTCTTGACTGGCACCGTTGCATGTAACCAGAGCCCGCGTTTCTTACCAGTATGCGGTATCTGCATGGGTGTTCCGAGAATGAACACGATAATGGCCCAAAAAGGCACAAAATTTCAATACTTGAACGAGGGTTGAATTGAAGTTGAATGAGGGGGTTGAATTGAAGTTGAATGAGCCGGGTTGAATTGAAGTTGAATGAGGGTTGAATTGAAGTTGAATGAGGGTTGAATTGAAGTTGAATGAGGATTGAATTGAAGTTGAATGAGGATTGAATTGAAGTTGAATGAGGGTTGAATTGAAGTTGAATGAGGGTTGAATTGAAGTTGAATAAGGGTCAGTGAACTGAAGTTGAATGAGGGTTGAATTGAAGTTGAATGAGGGTTGAATTGAAGTTGAATGAGTGTTGAATTGAAGTTGAATACGCGGGTTGAATTGAAGTTGAATGCCGGAGTTGAATTTTGCTACCATTGGCGTGCCATACTCCAGCGAGCCCAAGTAAAGGTGTAAACTTTTTTTCTGTATTTACAAGAAATTTCATAAGACCGTATGGCCGTGTTAGTACGTTACCAGACGACGGGTTGATTTTTAATTGGATAAAACCTTTTAATTGCGAATGGTTAAAACGCCCTCACGTCGCCATGTCAGAGATGGCGGAAACTGTCACAGAGAACGCGGATGTACTAAAGGGTACAAAATCCAAACTGATAAATCAAAAGAACGTCAAAGACACTTTGAAAGAACTCAAACCCTTCCTAGAGGCATGCGAACGTCTGAACAATAAAAGCAAAGAAGAGGCAACAGACGAAGACGTTATGACGTGCATGGAAACCTTCCTGTCGGATGACGAGTCCATTGATTGTTTTATTACGGAGTCCTACGAATTAGGATCTGCAATGTTCCTATTAAGTTGTCATTTCGCCGTGGCCAGGGCGTTAGTAAGAAATCCAGATGAGTATGCTAAAATGCTTCAATCTGACACTGCAGAAAGTGGTCGATTTATAAAGCATAAGTCAATCAGTAAGATGAAAGATATGCTAATCTCTTGTTGTGTGTCGAAAGACTTTGGGCAAGCTGGTTCTTCACAGAAAAGTCCCTCGAAAAAACGGCTAGAAGAGCTCAGATGCAGTCTCAAAGCAGAACCCAAAAAGAGGATCGCCCGAAAGTTACAATCTTCGGACGAAGATTCTGAAGCCCAGAAAGAAACATCGGAAAAAGGAGCAAAAAAAAAGAAAAAGGAAGCCGACAAATCTGACAGCGAAGACAACAAACAAGTTGTCACAGAGAAAGTAAGTAAAACCAAAAAGATCCCTCCACGTCCAAAAAGCTCCTCGGAATCGGACTCCTCCTCTGAAGACGAGCAATCTAAAGACGTTACCAACGTAAAGAGAAAGCTTCTAAGACTGATTTAGGACGCGAAAACTGTTAGTACAACAGATGCTGGTGAAGACAACGAGACCCATGAAAAGCCAACAACTTCAGTAGTTAAGGGCAAGGGCAAGGGCAAGGGCAAGGGCAAGGGCAAGGGCAAGCTGAGTCAGACTTGAGTGACTGTAATGTTATCTAACAAAGTTCCGTTACGTTAAAGTTTAAAATAGGGCAATAGCCTATCAACTGTTAAGACAAACTGTCTTCTTTAAGAAAGTTCAGCCATGGTGCACAGCACAGAGAAAAGCAAAAAGCCGAGTGACAACACGAAAGGCATCCCAAAAAAATAATTAATCAACACAACATTGTAATGAGTTCCATAATGTCAGGTCGGATTCATTTCTGCCACCGTAACCAACCACAGACGGTGCAACCTGCGATGGTTTAATGCCGAAATTTGGGCGGCAGTCAATTAACCCTTCAAGTACAAAGATCGTACAGGGAAGTGGGTACCTCGATAGAGGAAATGCTATCAAAAGGCAGTAGTGTAACTACTGTCATCCACAAATCGGGGGGTTGAAAGGAATAGAAATGATAGAGGAATAGAGAGTACAACGAAATCTCAGCGCTAGCTGCTATAATGACAATCGGTTCAGTGTACTTGATCGCTTGTCATATCGATACGAACGTAAACGATAAATATTCTGTTGCAGAAAACATGCCGTGGAGCGAAGAAGATGCAGAACTGTTTTGGAAAGCGAGAAAGCCTCATGTTCTCCAATCCGCAACGGAATTAGCGATAAGCGTACGTAACTTTGTGGCAACGAATAGCTCAAATGTCGAGAAAGAGAATAGAAAGAAAGCAAGGTTTATGGCTGAAAACAGGTTTGAAGACCTGCAACTCGACGTGTCTGGTCGAGATATTACAAAGAACGCAATTTCAGATTTGTTGTTTTGGGTTACCAATTCATCTTGGTCATATTGCAATGACTGCGGAGTGCTAGCCACGCATACTTTGACACCGTCTTTTCAGAAAACACCAGAAACCAAATGCATAAAAAAGTGTGTGTGCAAGACAAATCGCTACGAAGTGCCAATGTGGAACGAAGTTCCAGCTGAGTTAAAAGACCTCAGCAAAACCGATATATTTGTGCTACGTCCATTTGACGTTCATTCTGGCGATTATGAATGCCAACGGAGCGGATACCGAATGAAGAACGCCATTTTAAGAATCAGTCCGAGCCAGTTGTCGGTGGAAGACAAAATCAGAAATCTCGAGGATCGTGATGCAAAGAAGGTGTGTAAGGCTGCATATTCGTTCTTGATGAAGTCCTCGGACTCCTGTTACAAAATGTATGTCTTGAAAAGAGCCGACCTCCTGAAAACCGGTAAGCCATTGAATATTTACGAACTCAATGACAGCAAAGGTATCAAGTGTGCATTGTGGCCGCACCTATATCCGAAGACGAAGTGGTGCGATTCAGAGATGGATGGAGAAGAATCTCGATTGAGCTTCAAAATCAGTTTTCTGATTAAAGTGAACTCGACAATCGTCGACTACCAGATGGATTACGAACTGTTCCAGTTCGAATACGATAGGTGGCTATTTAAGACCGTGAGCGGCGCAATTGCAATGGGTCGTCGAATGAATTGCTCACCAGCTAAATCGCTCGATGCGAAACTCTTCAGTCCAGAATACTGGAAATGGAAGCACCGTATGTTACTTGACGCTTTAGACCAATTTGGATTTCCTTCCATATTTGTAACCATCAGCCCATATGAATGGTCGTTTCCCTTGGCGAAGTGGATAGAAGATGTCAGATAATTGACTGGTAAAGGACCAACGAAGCTAGCGGCAGCTGAAACCTTGCACATGGCACATGTGTTATCACAAATCGTCAGAGGCTATCTCTGTGGATCCAACGATAAACGGTGGAAGAGCCACGTGTTTCGTCACGCCAGACGAGATGTTCCTAATGTCCAGACGTATTTCTATAGACTAGAATTCCAGCAAAGGGGCACAGTTCATCTGCATTTGTTGGTGTGGCTTAACGATTTCCAAGCTATCAATACTCAGTTAATAAGAGCTGATATCCCGTGGGATAGACCAGACCTAGCCTATTTGGTATCTAAATGCCAGAAATCAGACAAAGGTATCCTTGACGAGCAGGAAGAACCGACGCATTTCGAGACTGAGAACGGGCAAACCGTGTTAAAGCTTCAACACCCTCCAGAAGCATTCGCAGTAAATATGCGAGCGTACGTCACGAATGTAGTAAGAGCATTAAGATGTTCCATGGACTTCCAGTCCACAGACGGGCGAGGCATGGTGCTCCGATATGTCTCAGCGTATGTCTCCAAATGGCAAGGATGCCTATTCCAACGAAGGTCTCTATTCCAAGCATGTCCTCCCCTATCAGGCTGCGTATAGGATGCTTCGTGAATTTTCGCCATGCGAACCCGAGATGTGGCTGGCGTTGAGTTCAGTCAAACAAGCGTGGACGTCAAGCAGAACGAAAATGTTCTCTGCTCCAACGTCGCAAAATGTGACTTGTAATAGCACAGCGAAGAAATACCGAGAAAGACCGCCTAGTCTAGACAGCTTGTCGCTGTTAGAATGGCTCCGCCGCGTGAATCACGTTTCGAAGAAACCAGTCCCATACAAAGATGGTGTCACTTTGGTGGGCGTGAAATATGTCTCGACCTTCAAACCTGAATACTTCTTTCAACAATTAGTCATGCATTGTGCACACATAAATATCTCTCAATTAAGCCATCCTCATGTGGATGAACTGCCAGAACAGATTCAGTTCTTCGTCGCTGCCGTGCATTTAATGCTAGATATTTACCTTTCTACAGGACGACTGCGCATCGGATGTATTCGAGGTACATAGCGTGTGTTATATCTTATTTTCATTTAATGTAATACATAATATGTAGGCTTCTATTTACAAATTTATACATAGTGTTTTATTGAACATGTGCCAATCTGTTTTCATTTTGTAGTCGATATTGCTTGGATTGGATCCAAGTATCGTATCAAGAACGGACTCAAAGGTAAAGGCTTTTTTTTTTATTGATCATATGGCTTTTTTTATTATTTTGTATTACTTCATTGTCATCAATTAATTAGCATGGCCGACAACACAGAGGTAATTCAGTTTGCATTTTATACGTTATTATCTCTATTTGAAGGATTTCAAACCCCTTAAGGACGCGGATGAGACGGTAAGTCAAACCAAAACGTAACCTTCTGGCTATGTTTACAAGAGTTAGATCATTTATCTTCCGACGACAATATCGTAACTGATAAAAAATGTAAACGAAAAGGCAAAAAAAATGAGACACGTGACAAATACGATACATGAGTTGGAAGATGATGATATTCAAACAATTACTAGTAACGACGTTTCGCTCTTAAAAAACAAAAAGAAAAGAAAATGAATAGATTATTTCTACGATATTATCCTTCTCTTTCATCTTTACAATTCTAATGTACTTCAATTAGTTTTACATAAGAAATGATGATAAATTACTATTCATAGTGTACTATATGTCTAAAAAAAAACGTATTATATCGCTACCACGAAATTAGAAAAAAAAGATGAGTTAATACAATCTCACCAAAGATACGGTTAATTATTACACAATTTACATTCTATCAATACAATTGATAAAATGAACGAACCTCTCTTGACTGACCAGATTTGTATATATCGTCGTTATTCGAACAATTGCATAATGCACATTGCTCTTCAAATCGATATAGAACAATATCTTTTGGCTAAATATTTATATTTTGCCGACAGGCTGTATATTTCAAAAGGAAAATTTAAAAACTAACAAGTCTGATGCGTCAACGAAATATCTAAACCATTTTCGCAAATATTTTCTGCCCCAGCATAGTTCAATCAACGAAGACATATTATTAAAATTCATTGAGAATCGTCTATCGCACCTCAATTGTGAATGGTTCATTCGGCCTAAAGTGGCAGCCTATAGTAAAGAAATGAAATTTAAAATAGAAAAATTTAAATAGGGAATGTAATCATTTGTGACATTATATTGTTAGTCCCAAATACCAAAAAAATATCAGTTACTACCATTGAAGAAATAATATCATTTACAATGAGTTGACTTTTATCATTTTATTTAAATAACATTTAAATATAGTCAATTGTATTTCATTGCTCTTTCTCATTGTTACAGATGAATACGCCTACCAAGTCCGACGCATCGATCAAATACCTTAACCACTTCCCGAAATATTTCTTGCGTCAATATGGTCCAATCGAAGAAGAAATGACCCACGATTTGATTCAGCATCGTCTATCGCATCTCAATTGCGAATGGTTCATTCGCCCTAAAGTGGCATGCTCCATTATGGCGGAAACCATTCATCGTAATTGGGGACTACTTTCGGAAAGTGCTCTCGTGAATCAATCCTCAATGCAGAAAATAACGAGTAAGTTCACACCTTTGTTCAAGGCTTGTGAGGCACTTGACACTAAATGTACAAACGTCAACCCCACTGAAGCTCATCTGAATAGCATCGAGAAGGCGAAGAAATCAGAATTGACCACAACGGTCTTTAAAGATCTCTACCGTACTGGGCATTGTATGATGCTGATGGCGACGCACTTCAACGTTGCACAGCATTTATTTGTTAATCCCGTGTATTTCGCAGACAACTTACGCACTTCTCCAACGGGATTAGAAACCATCTTTAAAAAAGATCCTACTCAAACGTCAATGCACCAGTATATGGTATCTACTTTACTTCCAGCTTCCAGTACTACGCCAAATTCAAGTACTCCAACAAAAGGAAAACGAAGTCTACTACTTATGTTAGATGAAACGGATAGTTCATCTTCCGATGAGGAAATTGCAAGTACTACGAAAGGTAAAGGAAAAGGAAAAGGAAAGAAACCGAAATACGTGAAAAATATCATTCAGGAATTGGGAGACAAAGTCGTTGAAGCCAGTCCCAGTGACGAACTTTTGTGGATGAAAGAAAAAAAAAGAAAAAAATGAATAACTATATCAATAAGATTATCCTTAACTTTCATCTTTACAATCGTAATGTGCTTCAATTAATTTTACAGAAAAACTCATGCTAAGTCACTTTCGTTATTTAATAAATAGTATCATGAATCAACAATTTTATAATCATTAACATAAACGATGATTCTAAATAAGAAGATAATTATCATCATTTGAAGAAGAAAAAACACAGATCAATAGCATATAAAAAGAGCTACCTGTAGTGACCTAAAAACATATACGTTTTGAAAAAGTTACCATTATGATACTATCATCATAGTTTTTAAATAAACGTGAAATGTAGTTCACTTTTTTGATAATAATTCTACTTATTAATGAACAATGTTTAGATAAAGTTACGTTTATATTAGCAACAGTGTCGTACTTTGACAACGTTATTTATACAAAATGTACCAATGTTACTGTTATAGAAATTCACGTTAACTTGTTCGCGAAAAAAACTAAAGTTGATTTAATAATTAACGTTTTTCAATGTCTTTATCGAACAGAGTATTGCATAATCCCAATACCCATGTATTTGTCAATATCTTGCAACATCTATTTCTCGATGAGTCATATTTCTTTGACAATCTTCGTACTTAATCAACAATGTTAGGTATTGTTTTTAAAAAGTATCCAAATAAATGCACAGTGTATCAGTATGTTATCTGAACTCTTTTTCCAAATTGCAACAGTACCACAAGTTTAAGTACATTAAAGAAAATGAAACGTAATTTTATAGCTCTATTACAAGAATCAGATACTTCATGTTTCGATAATGAAATCATATGTGCTAAAAAATGTAAAGGAAGAAACAAAGACAAAAAAGTAAAACACATCGAAAATCTCAGTGATCATTTGGGAAACAATGCTATTCAGGCAAGTGCCACTTACAAATATAATTGTTAAAAGAAGACAATTTATTTTGAAATAACTTACAATTAATCATATTATCGTTCTTTTTCATATTTACAATTTGAATGTACTTGCATTAATTTTAAATAAGGAATAATGATAATTATATGAAAAAAGGAAAATAATGATACAGTGAAATAAAATGATGTATCCATTTATCAATTACTAATTTTCATAATATCCTTTTACTTCAAATGTATACTATTGACATATGTTAATAATCAGTAGCATCAAAGATACAGAAACGTTTTCGACATATCAGTTATTATATGCAAAGTAATATACTTTTATTAAAAGATATAATATGACAATAGCTACATTTCTATTGTTATATCAAAAAACAGTTATTTAAAAAAAAAAGGACAATAACATCATATTCATTATAAATGTTAAACTAGTACATCCATTAACATGTACTATTTAGATATCCTCAGAACAAAACGATTGTCCTAAGTAATTAACGATTGTTGTATAATGTACTATTTATACCTTGTATATTTTAAAATTGAAAAGAATAACAATACATGTAAGACTCATTCCGTAATGAAAGATCTTCGTGTTATATGTGTAACTGATTATGAAATTATTGAAATATAGTTGGACAATTGCAATTTATGTCTTGTTCTCCTTGAGTAACATCAACATTATTTGTGCTCATTTCCGTTACACCATGATAACGTTGAAATCCACAAACAATGGGCTCGTTATAAGGTAACTATTTCATACTAGTTAATTATACTTTAAACTTCACATTAGTTCTGCTCATTTCCGTTACACCATGATAACGTTGAAATACAGAAATAATAGTCTCGTTGTAACGCAACTATTACTGATAATATCTAACCTTCACATTATTTCTGCTCATTTCCGTTACACCATGATAACGTTGAAATACAGAAATATATCGTCTCGTACTAACGTAACTATTAATGATAATATCTAACCACATTATTTCTGCTCATTTCCGTTACACTATGATAACGTTGAAATACAGAAATAATGGTCTCGTGCTAACGTAACTATTAATGATAATATATAACCTTCACATTATTTCTGCTCATTTCCGTTACACCATGATAACGTTGAAATACAGAAATAATCGTCTCGTGCTAACGTAACTATTAATGATAATATCTAACCACATTATTTCTGCTCATTTCCGTTACACTATGATAACGTTGAAATACAGAAATAATGGTCTCGTGCTAACGTAACTATTAATGATAATATCTAACCTTCACATTATTTCTGCTCATTTCCGTTACACCATGATAACGTTGAAATACAGAAATAATGCTCTCATTGTTTCTCATTGTAAAAGGAAAAAGGATGAACAAGAACGGTTAGAAAATATGAACTAGTATGTGCTTCTTGACTAAGGGTGGGAGGGTGGGAAATGCATTATTCGCCAAACACTGTTTTATAACCAGCCTTGAATTATCCCTGTGGTAACTTTTCTGACACCTCTAGCTTAAAACTCCTAAAGACTAAACGATCGATAGGCCATGCTTTCACAGTTTGTATTCGTACTGAAAATTAAAATCAAGTGAGCTTTTACTCTTTTGTTCTAAATGAGATTTCTGTTCTCATTGAGCTGACCTTAGGACACCTGCGTTATCATTTGACAGATATGCCGCCCCAGCCAAACTCCCAACCTGAGCAAATGAGAGACCTTAAATCTAGCACGTGAACGTTGCCGTTCGCCTTTGCTTCATCGAATAAGTAAACAAACGATAAGTGTAGTGGTATTTCACTGACGTATTTCTACTCCCACTTATTCTATACCTCTCATGTCTTTTCACAGAGTCAGACTAGAGTCAAGCGCAACAGGGTCTTCTTTCCCCGCTGATTCATACTTCCCCCGGAACCCAAAAAACTTTGGTTTCCCAAAAGGTGCCAAAGAGGACAGTCTCTCATGCAACCACAACAATAAACACTTGAGAGCCAAAGCTGAACCGTTACCAACTCATTAAATTCCTTTCAACGTTCTTATAGTGAAAATCACTTTTCTGTTGCAATGTAACTTTAATGTTGCTATCGCCACGTTTCACCGCTCATGTTCTCTACACTCACACTCCCACGATTAGAGGCGATAAAAATAACCCAAATGATTATTATTTTACCTTGTCAAAAATCGAAAGGTAACCTTAACCATGTACATTTCATAAATATCAATCTCTTCTAACGATTTCACTGAAATTGGTAGAGATTATAAAGGACACGATCGGTTACATTTATTAAATGCCATTTGCCCATTAAAAAGTGTGCAACGGAGATACCACGGTTACAAGGCATGACAGACCCCCTAAACTAGAACCTAACGCCTAATAGCAACCCTTACGGTATTCTAGAAGATGTTATTACTAAAAATATGTTACAATCATTGGTTTGCCATTCACACATTATGCCGGAGATGTTAGGCCAATTTATTTTTATTACGACGTTTAAAAAAAATTGGCTTACTAACCCTAGGGTTAGGGTTAAGTGGTTAGGTTACGGTTTCTGCTTATGGAATTTAACTATTCTTTAGAAAATAACCTATTTTTCTTCCTTCGTTGAATAGCTTGATAATTTCCAAGAATCAAGATGAAGGCCACTGAAAGCGCAGTAAAACATACACTGTACGTAAGATTGTCATGTTTTGAAACGTAGCATTTTTTTACCAGCAATTTTCTATTCTTCTTCTAAGGGTAATTTAGGAAATCATTGTTCTAATTTCTAAGCTATAAATCAGTATAAATCCGGTTCTCGTTTTGACTGTGTTTTTTTTTTCTCAGACCTAGTAATTTAATTCAGCCATGTAAACTGGCTCCCTGGCATTTTTAGCTTTCTAGTTATTTCAGGGTGCCAGTATCCTTTAAATATTACAATTTCTTTTTTCTCTGTCAATACTATATGTAAGTAATAGGGTAAATAAAGTTGTTGTTGACACAAACACACGAGTGTCGTGAATAAAACTAAATTTCAGTTCTTGAAGGAATGAATTCTTCATTGAATGACGATCAAAATATCCCAGTAACGTGTATTATGTTGTAGGACTGATAAAGAGAAAAAAGTCAACCAAGAAAATTTTGAAAAATTAACTGAACCTGCGTATTTAAGTGATAAAAGTTCTTAATTCAGTGACCTTTGACTCTATTTATACTTATAATTAAACACTTTTCAAAGGCTTATAATTTAGTCAGTCAAGTATCTGTCAAGAAATCATGACTGGTGATCTCTTACAAAGAATCTAACAGATTAGTACAAGCAATCGAGAAAAGTGTAGTTGTTTAATAGTGGTGTACCTGAGTTATACATTCATCATCTTCTTTTTTTTCCAGGACAACCAACTTTCTCTGGTCAAAAGACAACGATATTTTACTTTGTCGAGAAGTGCTGGTATCTGAACCTTACTGTCATAAGTTAAGGAGTTTGGAGGGAGGAAGAGCATGGGAACAAATTTCAAAAAAAATAAACAGCATTGCAGCTCCCAAGTTCAGAGTCACCAGCAGATCTGTACGTGATCGATAACACTCTTCTGACCAATAAAAAAGCCCAACAGGTTGCCTAGCGCTGATAAGCCCATAGGGTTTTATTCTAGGTTATACCTGTACCTTAATTTTTAAGTATCTTATGTGCATTCTATATCTTTGTAAATAATTTTCTTGGGTAAAATAAAGTTATTGTTGTATTTTGAAGCTAACGAATTAACTACAGTCAAACCTTTGTATTAAGCGGTCAACCTCTATTTAGCGGCCAGTCATCAAATTCCCATAAATTTAATCACTCCAGTTAAATACTGTATTAGGTTGCTGCTGCCACCTAAATGCAGTCCCATTTATTGTTTTAACCTGTATTAAATAAGCATTGTAGATCTTTTGTGGCCCTTTTCTTCATCCCACTGGTCTGCAGATAAAAGGATTCATATATTAATTGTATACCATTTAACATTTCCAAAGTGTGGCCACATGAAATACAGGTTTCACTGTAACTTTTGTATGTAATCAACTCATCCTTAGCTTAATACAATTTTACATTAATTTCGTTTTAGGTTGTTGAACTTCCTGATGACGACGAAGACATTAAGGATGATGCATTTAGCCACTTTACTGATGTGATTTATCAATAAGGGGCAGCAAAATATCAGCTGACTATACCTACAGTTCCATATCCCATTCCTAGTCTTGCAGCTGGTATTGTCCAGTTACTGCAGCAGACTAGAGTCAGCTTAGAGGAGGTATATGGTGGCCCATTCACGCCATAGCTATTTTCATATTTATCCATGTTAACTTAATACTTTTTATTTATTTATTTCATTTCATTTTATATTTATATTTCATTTTATAATATAGATATGATAGTACGCGCGCTCTGATTGGCTAAGAAGCCATGTTTTATCAGAGTATATAACATGGTTAGCCGTGTTATATAGTTTTCAACTGGCGTTTTCCTTTCATCGCGCGCGTAAATCTATATTATAAAACAGATAAAAAAGCCTTAAATCCATGTTTTATACTATCATAAAACACTCTGGTCATTTGAGAACACTCTAGAAATGTTGAAAGCATGCGCCCTTGGCTTGTGCTTTGACATTTCTCTGATGTTCTCAAATGCCCATCGTGTTTTATGATAGTATAAAACATGGCTAACCCTTTTTTATTTGTTAAATATAATTTTTGTATTTCAAAAATTAATTTTATAATTTTTTTTATATTTCCTTTTTTTATATTTTGCTAAATAAAATTAAATTAAAATAAAATAATCTTTTTTTTTTTGGAATTTTAAATAAAATGAAAATGGCGTCGTGGCCCATTGACGCCATAGCCCACAATGCATTTCGAGCAAAGACGAGTGCGGAAACCAATATGGCGGCCAGGATTCGGAATAACGATTGGGAGGACGATTCTTTATTGAAGCCCGATCTAGCTGCCTATGTTAACCAAAATTTGAGGCAGAAAGAAGTTCTTGACATGGTAAAAAAGAAGTATCCTGAATATGCATGGAGCTTACGGTCCCTATCAAGGCGCCTTCAGTATTTTGGGATCAAATATGTCAACTACGAAATCAGTGTCGATACAGTAAAAGACGCTGTAGAAAAAGAGATGGAAGGGCCAGGGAGTTTGTTAGGATACAGAACGCTTCATAAGAAAGTCAGAGAGATTCATGGACTAAACGTCCCGAGGAATTTGGTCTACGATGTTATGACAGAAGTCGATCCGGAGGTAACAGCATTCTTTAGTGAATCCCGAACACTGGCTTTATGTCTATGATGTATGTCTATGATGTATGTCTATGATGTATGTCTATGATGTATGACTATGATTGTAATTTGGCAGATCTTTGTTAAAAAGGCATGGGGCTATTACAATCAGATTGTCCTGAAGGGTAAATTGAAAGTCAAAATGTTTTCAAGGAGAAGAAGTCACGTTGAAATTTACACATAATATATTGTAAAGATTCCCAAAAACGTTTTTGATGCATTGGCCTTGTTGATATATTTTTAAAAAACTTCTTTGTGTTCAGGGTATGGAGGGCAGATGTGGCGTCGGGAAACCAAAGAGACCTCCTAGAACAGAAACATTCCATTCAAGTGTAAGCACTTATCCATTTTGTATAAGTAATTATTCGAATTAGCGAATAATAAGTGTTTTATTCAATTTTAGGACCATAGCAAACTATGTATCTCAAGAAAATGGTACTTATAGTCAACATTACAAAAGAGAGTCTAAGGAAAATGGAGGGGGAGGCAACATAGGGGTATTTTTGACAGGGGCTTTAAGTAGAGCATTGCTGAAAACCACGAGAGAAAAAGTCATGCAACGTTATTGTCTGGACTTGTAAAAAAAATCAGAAAGCGAGAACTATCATAAATTTGAAGGAAGAAGGACCTTTGAAGATTTAAGAAAACATTGGGTGTGTATTTTTATTTTCACAACTGAATTTACAATTCGGTTAATATTTTAGTGATATCATGCATTACTGAAAAGTGATATCAATTTTTACTGATAGCAGGAAGAAAAGTCCAACCAGCAAAGTAGACAGAAGATGACAACAAGGAGGTAAGTTGCAGCACACAACAACACTTTGACAGAAATAATACAGTAATATAAAAACTGAGAAAATGAAAACTGGAGACTTTTTAAAACTATTTTGGGATCACATCTTTTTGCTTGTGATTTGCAGATGGCACATGAACTAAGCAGGTTAAAACAAAGAAATGCAGATCTTACAGTGAAGCTCGAACAAGTACACGCAATAAACAAACGAATAGTTTGGGTCGCCATGTACTGCAGCACAATAGAAAGCTGAAATGAATATATTCGAGTTACAAAACGTTTTACAAAACAAACCCACTGTAGTTGTTTTTTTGTCGTACCTCTTACTACCCTATACACTTCGCTTAAGTTATTTCGTTATTACATTGATGCTTAAATATCTGTGGTACACTTCCAGCGCTCTAGATGCCAAGATGGAAATATTATAAATTAATGTTAAGTTGTTCTACATAAGCATGCAATATGCTATCGAAGAGAGCAATAAAGAGCGAAAGAGGGCTAATCAGCTTATGGAGGAAAATCACACAATCGAAAAAGAAATGAGGCACATGTATGTAATTAATAAAGTATGCAATTAATAAAGTATGCCTGCCAATAGGGCCATTCGTACCTACGAGAGGCAGTTAGTTGTGGCCTAACTAAGCCGCAAGTTCACAAAAATCTGCTATACGTGGGCTTAATTAAGATGCGGCTTCAAATAGTTGCGATCATCAGTTTTTAACCGATGTACATGTACATGATCATTCGAGGTTTAGTCAAGCCCTAACGTATATGAGTATATGTATAACTTAATTTGCAATGTCGTTTATTAATTTCTTCACATTAACCCTATCTGTAATTGGGCCAACAGATTTTCTCCTGTTCACACATTGTCATATTCTTCAGTTTCAGGAATATGATCAATACACATCAGACGTCAATAACCTCATCAACGAAACATGCACCATCAGAAACGCTTTTATGCTTAAATTTATGGGTAGGTTATTGAAAATCACAGCAAAGAAAAGGGTACGAATACCAGTAACGCAAAGAAGGGAAAGGACCAATTCAAGACAGATGAATACAAGGTCAGTTGTGCATGGTAGCTATGTAGTTATACTGCTGGATACTAGCAATGGCATGAATGATAAGCTTAACCTTTACATCTCTCTGGACGTAATTCTGTAAGTCAATGTTGGGTGACAGGGATGTACATGTATGTGTTGCGCACTGAATGTGGTCGGGGTTTTACTTTTAGGTAACATCTGTGATTGGTATACATTGTACGCTTCCTGTTCGATTTTCGATTTAGTTTTCTTTTTATTCTTGCCCAACATTTTTAGAAACGTTTTACGGGGAACTATTACGGCTTATCATTTCAAAAGGATGCGGCGTGCTGCACTCTAAGCTAAAGACATGCTGAATGTGATATCTGTTGGCTTTGCATAAACAGACTCCTGATCTCCCATCCTGCTTGTAAGAGTTTTGCTAGTGGACTCATCTCCGGCCTGAAATTGTATAGCAAATTTTAAGTTGCGGTAGGATTGTTTTTTTAAGTCTGAGATTCCTTTCTTGCACCACAACGTCGTAGCAAGTACCAGTAACCCCAGTTGGGTTTACTTGTACTTAGTAAACCGTAAAAAAAAAAAAAATCCGTTTAACAATAGTAAACTTTGTCGAGTATAGTTTCCCCAGCTATTGTGCCAGTTTACCATAAGAAAAGGGATATGTAAACAGCAACAATACTAATGAAATATAAGTAATTTATTTATCATATTTTAGGTGTTCAATGATGTTTGGAAGTCAATCAATAAATGTATAATAAATGAAAGGTTCTACCACCATTCTACCACCCTAAGGTCACGAAAAACGGATAGTTATTCTCTTGCCCCTCCTAACATCGTTTTCACCAACGATGTACCAATAATCCTGGCATTGCATTGATTATCTAATTTAGTATTATGTTATATCTTAAAATAAGCAAACAGAGTTAATTTTGGGTAAACCAGTTGCATGTCTTAAAAATATGAAACACCCGAAAAAGGTTAACCCAAGGCTTAAATATTTTGAATGGCTTGATGGACTCGGATGACACCAGTAGTGACAAAAAAGGATGAACACATCCAGCAATGTGTCTAGTGAGAACGTCCCTCTACTATATTTCACATTTGAAATTTTAGACAAAGTCTGGGCCATGGACATGGGAGCTATTAAACTGATGATAGATGCAGGTTTCTACACACGATTCAGTTTCACACTAAACATAATTTAAGCTACAATATTTGTAATTCATTCCAATCTTCCCATCAAATCAAAAGGACTCTAATACATACTATAATACTGACGTATATAAAATAGGAAAAGTATTCAAAACCATCAATGTAGGACATGAGCACTACCCGCCAATGCAGTTAATTATCACGACATTGTTGCCGATTTATTTACATCTCAGAACAGTTCTGATCAAGTGTTAGCGACGATAAAGCATTCAAGTTTTCGCAAGGTTGGTTTGATTCCTTTGTGTTATTCAATACCATCACGAGAGACCCGAAAATGTTACTTTTGCAAAAAAATACAGTAATTTATGGTGTAGTATTACTGAAAGTAAGAGGCGGTTAGGGAATATTAAAAAACATAACCGTTTTCCTTTTGCAAACGAAAATCCTTACTCTGTCAGGTCCATATTACAGATCTTGCAAGCTTATTTAAAGCCATTTACCCTCATGTCAACAATGTCACTTTTTGAAATTATTTGAGAAGTGTTTTCCCTTTTTTCATATTCGTTGCTTTTAAGATATTATTTTACTTTATTTTACTTATCTTTTGAGCTTGTGGACTTGGTTTTCCTGTTTTTGACCTCCTTGTAGTTCCATAGTATCATGTGCTGCTGTTGCCATGGCTATGGCAATCTCCATGGCCTGTGCGAAACACAGGCCTCCAAACTTGAAACATTTCTGACCAAATTATATTCTCTCTTTGAACAAATTCATGTGGAGAACAAATGCTGCACTATATTAGGTGATTTTAATATTAATTTATTAAATTATGAAAATCATACTCTAACGGAGGACTTTATAAACACTTTAAATTCACATTTCTTTGAACCCCATATACTCTAGGATTACTAATTATTCCTCAACTCTAATTGATAATATATTTTTTAATTCAATGGATTATCAAACTATTAGTGGTAATTTATTATCTGACTTATCAGACCATTTACCCATTTTTTTAATTATTAATCAGTTAATTGCATGCCCACCAAAAGAAAGAACATACAAAAGAGATTATTCTAAACTTGATAAAGAATCTCTTTTGAATGAATTTAGGTCTGTTGATTGGCTCAATGTATTATATGGTTCACAAAATGTTAATGAGATATTCAATTTATTTTTCACCAAAACCTCGGATATTATTGATCGTCACATCCCATTAAGACAGCTATCTAGAAAGGAAGTTAGTTTTCACTTAAAACCCTGGATAACTCGAGGACTAAGATTTTCAATCAATACAAAGAACAAGCTATATAGACATTATATTAAAACAAGAAGTATTATTAGTCACTGTAAATATCAACTGTATAGGAATAAGCTGAATCACTTGCTGAAGCTTAGCAAAAAACACTATTCTATAGAATATTTCTCAACAAACCAGTCTAATGCAAAGAGAATATGGAAAGGGATAAGAGAATTAGTGAATACCAAGTCCAAAGCCTCCCTTTCCCCTAGTAGGATAGGTAATCAGGTAATTAATAATGTTAAGGAAATTGCCAATGAGTTCAATAACGTTTTTGCTAATATTGGGTTGAACCTAGCTGCATCTATCCCACTTACTAATTCATCTTTTAGAGATTACCTAGATCAGCCACAATTTTCTAGTTTCTTCCTCTCTCCTACTACAGCATTGGAGATTGAAGATGTCATTAATACTTTTATTTCAGGTAAAGCAGCTGGGCCTTATAGTATTCCTGTATCAATCTTGAAGATTATATCCACATTTATATCCTACCCCTTAGAAATCCTCTTTAATTACTCTTTCAAATCTGGTATTGTCCCAGATCAATTTAAAGTTGCAAAAGTTATTCCAGTCTATAAAAAAAATTATGTGCTTTCTGTTTCTAATTATCGTCCCATCTCTTTACTTTCAGTATTCAACAAGATTCTTGAAAGACTAATGTATAATAGACTTATAAGTTATTTTAACAATTTATCTGTTATTTATGATCAGCAATTTGGATTTAGATCCAATCATTCAACATTTCATGCACTCATTCTGTTAATTGACAAGATTAAACAATATATTGATAAAGGCACTTATTCCTGTGGCATCTTCATAGACCTGTGTAAGGCTTTTGATACAGTTGACCATAACATATTATTGACTAAACTAGAATATTATGGAATCAGAGGTATTGCATTAGACTGGTTTGCCTCCTACCTGGATAATAGGAAACAATTCGTATCAATATCAAATACTAACTCTGACTGTCTTCCAGTTGTATGTGGGGTGCCTTAACGCTCAGTGCTTGGTCCCCTTCTGTTTCTTATTTATATTAACGATATTTACAAATGTTCTGTTTTACTTGAATTTCATCTATTTGCTGATGATACAAACCTATTTCTTAGTGATCCCAATATCCTTAGCTTAGAATCTAAATTGAATAATGAACTAGAGAAAGTTAACGAGTGGCTCTGTTCAAACAAATTATCTCTAAATGTTGATAAAACAAGCTTTGTTTTATTCCATCCACCCCAGAAAAGAATTACTCATCAAATGAAACTACAAATCTGTAGTAAGCCGCTTAAAGAGGATTTGTGTGTTAAGTATTTAGGATTAATGATAGACTCCTACCTAAGTTGGAAAAAACACATACATGAATTAGGAAAGAAAGTATCAAGGGGTGTGGGTATTTTCTAAATTAAGACATTTTGTTACTAAGGAAATTCTAGTTCAGTGATATTATTCTCTTATTTATCCTTTTATAGCTTATAGTTTGTTAATTTGGGGAAATACTTATGATACAACACTAAATCCTATTGTTATCTTACAAAAAAAAGCTCCGACAATCATGACCTTTTCAAAGCCTGATCAACATACTGGTCCTCTCTTCAAAAATTTAGAAATACTCAAATTTAAAGATCTAATTTTCCTACAGAATGCCCTTTTCATGTTCCAGTATCATTACAATATTTTACCTACAGCATTTAACAATTACTTTCAAACTTTATCATCTATTCATCACTATAACACCAGACTAGCCTCCAGATCTACCTATTATATTGCTCCTGTTAGAACTAACTATGGGAAATTCAGTCTCCAATTTATTGGACCATCTATCTGGAATAATGTCAATGAAGATATGAAAAAACAATCCTTAAAATTATTTAAAAAGAAGATTAAATCTGATCTCATCCAGTCTTACACTTAGACCTCCTCCACACGTATCCGTTTTCGTATCATTTTTGTATTGTTCTCCGTCCTCAAGGGAATAGAAAACATTGGTCTAATTACCTGAAACAGTACGAGGGTGCTACGGAAAGGGATACATACGCGAGGACGGGATCTTAGTTCTCATGATCAGATATATATAATTTGTCATTTCAGTTCACACATAATAAAATTATTATTGAATGATTTGCCTCTTCTCTCTCTATTCTTTTGTATGTACTTAATTACCAAATGATTGATAAATTCATGCGACTGTTTTAATATCTATTATTTCCACGACCATTTATTATTTATAATTTTATCATGTTAGTTACTCAGCTAGATTAGCTCTGCTATTCTGAGTAACTTTTACCATCATTTCTTAGTCTATAAAATACTATAGTACATGTAATTAAGTTCAGTTTTTGGTAATAAAGTCGAGTTGTTGTTTAATGCTTTTGTGTCTGCTCGTTTATTATTCCACGCGCCAATCTATCGCTAAGCATTTCTGTCAAGTTAGCCCCAAAGTTGCAGTGCATGGATAACTTGTTCATTTCGGCCACAAAACAGCGGATGTTTTCTCCTTCGATTTGGTTTCTTTTGATGCACGTTTTTCCGGTTCCAGCAGATTTTTAGAAGAGAAAAGGTTATGCTACCCATTAGGCTTAGTAGTGCCGGTACTTTCTTGTCACTACCAATGTTGATTGCAATGAAGAATTGCTCCACTCACTTGACATACGTGTCCCAGTCTTCAGTGGTTTCGTCGAAATTCTCTATTTTTCCGATGGTCGTCATTTTCGAGCTGATTCTAAACCCTTAAATGTTATGCCTTGAGGGAATTTCCGAATCCCATCCTCGTCGCCACTGTAATGTATCTGGTTTTAATGAACCCAAAGAGCGGCCATCTTAGTCCAACACGAGCATACGAGGCATTGCGTAATACATGTGAGATACCACTGACCACTAGCTGTATATCTTACACACTTGGAAATACTTGGAAGTTTTGAAGTTCCAGATAAGTTGTAAGCTTAAAGCTCCATAAAAGCACCATAAAAACTCCATAAAGTTGCAAAGCTCCAGATGCTCAAATAAAGATGTGACACTTTTATTTTCTAATTAAATATGCATGTAACGTCACACTCTTGACATGAGCGAGAATTTCTAAAAAATGGCGAAGCGTAGTGGAAGGTTTTGCGGGGCTGGCGTCTCAAATAATATAAACTGTACAAACTGCAATTATACCCCTGGTATATCAATGCACATTTTTCCTAAAGATAAGAGAACCAGAATGCTGTGGACGTATTTCGTTGAGACATCGGGCGAACTTTTCGCTGTCTCTAACATCGGCATTGTGTTCAGTTCACTTCGAGCCGAGAACTTGCTACACAAGGCTGATCTTGAGCACCCTTCAACCTGAAGATACGGGAAGCAAGGAAAAGAGAATACTAGAGAAAGGCTCTATCCCTCTTATTGACACTGCGATAACTGCTCCCATGCAACCAGAAAGTGCTCGTGAGCACAAGAGATCAAAGAAAGTAAGTCCATGCTGTGATTCTGCTTGGTTTATGTATGTTTTACTTTATCCTTTACTACTAGTAATAGCTCTGCCAGGTTGAAGTAAACTTCAACAAGACTTCTCTTGTATTAGCTCGAGTTAAACTTTCATTGAAATTCATGTAATCATGAATCGTGAAAGATGAGAAATCTGTCGGGAGTTGGGAAATAAAATGCGCATGCAGTCAATCTATGGGTGGCATATTTGTTGTCAAATTTACTCATTCCTACAACCTAAAAATGTAAAATGTTGTATTTTAAGCACATGCCTAAAGTATAGTTATTGTAAGCCTATTCTGCTGCTATTATTTACAGTTTTTACGCGATATCAGAGGAAAAGAGTGGCGAGAGGTACAGAATCAGAAAGTGAAGAAGACGACAATCTTCAAGCAGATTGGGATGAAAGTGAAGCTTCACAAATCGAAACAGAAGACAAAGAACATGTAGAAGGCAGCAATTCTATATATAAGTATGCCCCGACATAAATGGAGCTCCGTGTAAAGTCGACTCAGACGGGACTTTACGTGTTCCGTAAATGCAACGAACGGAAAGAAAAACAGCTACAGAAGTAAAACAGTAGGCTGTGTTCACAGAAAGGCCACTGGAAAAACTCTGCTCTGAATGTTTTTTTTTCTGAGAATGAATGTTTTCTTCCCTTGAATATCTAAAACATTTTTAGCTCCTCTCTTACCTTGTTTTTATTATTTATTTTTATTGTTTTTTTATTATATTTTTAGGGGGGGGGAGTGGAGGCACTGTCCTTTGTAAAAACCTTTTTTGGGTAAATCAGCCATGAAATTATTTGTAGTTTGGTATTTTTAGGGCAAATAAAGTTCTTGGGCTCTATGAAAATGTTCACACATTTTATGAATAATGCTAATGAGGCAGATGATCACAAGCAGGATAAACCATCTAGTAACGATGTCAAGTATGTGATTTCTACAGTTATGTATTTTAGAAAAGGTAGTAAAAGTTTGATTGTTTGAGCCAGGCAAGGGTGTTGAGAAAACAAAACAATGCATACAGCTAGGCTAGCATGGATAGCCAGGAATATTTTCCAGTTCAGCTGTTTAATTGTTTTTCTTTTCTCCAGTTTTAATGATGGAACACCAATTCAGAGTGAGCGTAAAGGGGACGTAAAAGTTTAAATTTCCGCTCATTTACGCCTAATTTACGTAGCGTAAAGTTGCAGTTTACAACTTAATGAGACTTCTTTAAGTCAGCTTTAATCGAAGAATAAATGTGGCGTAAAGTTTACATTTCCGCTCCTTTACGCCTTCGTAAAGGTGCAATTTGCGTCACTTTCGAACCCGTCTGATATTATTCCAAAAAATCAAACCCTGTATCAGTTTTGACCTGAATTTGTCATATCCCATTACATAGTTGATTAAAAAATCCCATACCCCGTAGATTTACCTGAAAAAAAATTCATACCTTGTACGATTTTTATTCAACCCAGTACTCCCCTTAAACCTATGTTAATTTTTTATATAACAAAAATGTGACGCTGCTTCAGTTTTAAGGATACAAATATAAATACCCATGTGGTGCTACGTGTAGCTGCAATAAATTATGACTGACAAGGTTACATGACCACTTCGTGCAAAAGGCATTGATTGTCATGGGAGGACATCTATGTCTACTTAGTAAAATAAGAATGTTTCTTATATTATTTTATGTTCTAAATTTATAATTTATTGTATATTTTTTTATACATGCTTCTTCTTATCCTTGTTGTCGTATACAATCGAAGAATAATGTAGAGACGGGCATGAAGGCCAAGAAGTGTTTGGGTGAGAGATATTTTTCAAAGGCGACATCTTCAGAGCATTACCATAACTTGGTGCGCGAATTACACCTTGGCGATGGAGTTCTATTTCCGGTAAGTACAACTTTATGTAGTTATGACTGTGATTTGTAATCGTCGAGGCTGCCATCTTGGGTAAATGTTTAACCGTGTCGGCATGGAACGAAGTTCCTTCTGATTGGTTCTCTGCTGATTTCCTTGCATTTGCACTTGCTTCACCAATGTTCATACGGGTGAAGCCGTGAAGCAAGCGCTTGCTTGCGCTTGCATTAGCAATTTTCACACGTACCTCTTAAATGATGAAATTTTCACGGACAAATCAACAGTGCCATTGTCGATCTTTGCTCGCCATCGATTTCGCAAAGTTGGTCAGCCTGCCAAACCCTGACCCAAGCCGAAACACCCACTACAAGTACAAGTCCACGTCTGGGCTGGCATCAGCCGCCGAGGGCATACAGAAGATGTCGTTTTTGAAGGCATTATGGATGCAGAACTGTATACAGACATACTGCGCCGGGGTTTACTACCGTTTATACGAAACGTCATGCCACAACACAGATTCATCCAAGACAACGACCCAAAACACACCTCGATGCTGGTGCGTGCGTTCTACAAGGAGGTCGGTATCAACTGGTGGCGTACTCCTGCTGAGAGTCCTGACCTAAACCCAATTGAGAACGTCTGGAATGAGCTGAAGTGGCACAACGGTACCAACGTCAAGCCAACTACCAAAGATGACTTGGTGACGGCCATCAAAGAGTTTTTCGCCAACCTGACACCTGAGATGTTGCCGCTACATCGATCACATCTGTCCTCCCCAAGGTTATTTCTCGCGTTGGTAGAGCAACAAGGATGTGAGAATTTTAAAGACAAACACACAACCACTCCCTAAAAAAACAGCTCTTTTAAGAGCTACCAAATCGATAGAAGTTATGACCAAATGCTTACACCTTTACTTATTAATAAGTATTTGAATAAAAACAAAATCGTTTACAATTGCCCGACTGAGCTACCAAATCGATAGAAGTTATGACCAAATGCTTACTGTCACGAGGGGTATGGTAAACAGAACATTTGATTGGGATGGCCTAACTTTTAAAATAAAATTTAACTAGAAAAACATTATTTTAAAGCCATGAAGTGCTAAAATACGAATAAAACAATTCGCTTGAAATAAAAATCATTAAAGTAAAAAACAGTTTGTTTCAAAATAATGTTTGATAAATATATGTTTTGAAGTGATTTTCTTTAGTTTTCTCTAGAAACCAATAGTCATAATATGAACACACAAACAGCATTTGTCAGTAAACACAATGCGTCGAAGAATGAAATGGAACTATACTTTAGCAGAGTTATAGTGCTGGCCGAGTTTGATAACTTTTTTTGACGCGATTTTCTTTAGTTATTCGCTAGAAACCAGTTCATAAACACACAAACACGGCAATAGTTTTAGCAGGATAAGTGTGCCAAATTTGAAAACTTAATTTTTCAAAGTTTTGCAACCTTCAGACTCTATATTTTTTCAAGGTGCTAATAAATCTTTTTGTATTGTATTGTATACATAGGTGTTATTTTTCACAGCATCGCCGGCAAATCATAGCTTCAACGCGCATGACGGATTTGACACCTATGTCAAACAATAGTCTAAGCTTCCTTTGTTTTGGTACGCACTTTGCATTTCAATAGAAGCAATTATTGAATAAATCCCGGTTAGGCATAAATAGTCTTCTTTTTGGAAGGTTCACTTCACTTTCCTTTTTGGGTTACAAGCGAGCAAGTACAACTAAGTGATTTCCAAGTATCTTACCTTTCTTCGATAATGACTCTGCGACAGCAAACGAAAATTCCAATGAAGGCTGTATGTAGTATACTTCCCAGAAGAAAAGATGACTATGACTTTGTCCTCCACAAGGCTGCTGTGCGTGGCTCAAGACAAAAAGGTTGGGCTCACAGTCAACGTCATGTGGGAGACAAACCCGGAACGAGTGGACAAGGCCAATATTATTTTTATGCATGGTAAATTTAGCCCAGCTGTGAATGTATACTTTTATCAACTTATTGAACTTACAATTATAACTTTCTAGATAAAGTTGTACGACGATAAGACAATACTGATAAACATTTGTATTACATTTCTTACAAACTGATATATATGGTCTTATTTCAATCTTATTATTCCAGATGATGAAACCCGTTGTAGAGAGGAGGAACTTGAATGGGTTTCTCGCCATCTGACAGCAGTGAATGCCAACACAGACTACAACGTAGATGATGGTGATCACAGTCCGCATTCGCTTTTCGGCAAAACAAATTGCAAAAATGGTCTACAGGCAGTACTTTTTAAGTAACCTTGGTCATCCTATTATTATATCTAATACTGTATTTAACGTAAGGATTCTAAAACATGCATTGGATAAAAGTAATGATCGAATTTTGTTTCATTGCAGATGAAATCATCTCGATGTTTGCCAGGGACAAGCCCTGAGAACAACACGAACAAATTTGGCAGCAAAGCCAAACAAGTCACACCAAGAAATGTCAGTACCTGAGAGCTACAAGGAAGCTTGGAATGACAATCCGGGCGAAAATGCTTCTTTAAGTCATATTGTTCATTTTTGTGACTTCAAATAAAATGGAATTGTTGAATAGGAAGCAGTGTCGCCTTTAGGAAAGCTTGGATTTTAAATCCAAAGAATCTGGATTTGGATTTAATCCTTACTCAGGTTGGATTCGAGGCATTGGAAATCCATTTTCGGATTACTCCAAAGCAATGGAATATCCGTTTTGAGAATCGAAATCGGGATTTGAATTCGAACAAAGGAACGCACCCTGAATTTGCATACGTCGAAATGAAACCATGGGAGGCTGAATGAACACTTCGCTGTAAGGTTAAGTTTAGAATCCACTTATTTCAATGACCCAAATCAAGCTTAGACATTTTTGAAGTTCCCAAAACGAGCTTACCATAGTGTAACAGGCGATCCAGTACTGGAGGGTGTTAGCGCTTTTTTGGAAGCCTTGTTGCATGTGCGAGCGACTCCATCAAAAGCGAGTTTGAAGATATTTCATCAGGAAGATTAGATCGCTGGCAACCAGGATCAGTACCTTCGAAGTGGCTTCTCACTTTGATATCCTCAAGAATGAAAACGTTGAAAGGAAAAACTGCAATGAAAGAGAGATACAACCCAGACGAACCAAAGCTAATCAAAAAGAAGGTGGGAACCTGGATCGAAGCTGAAGACAACATCATATTCACGTTGTTGGCGTTGTGGACAACGATACCGTTTCTGCCTCCTAAAGAAAAAGAAATTCAATTCCCTCACTTAGCAAGTTTCAGGGTTGAACTAGTTTTCCATACAAAGTAAACTGATTTCCGTAGTATTTGACGGTTTATTATACCATCGATACTTAAGCACCTATCAATGTTAAGCCCCAGGGTGAGGGGGCAACCACCAGGAGAATTTCACATTTTTGGGGATGTAAATGTCAATTTCCCATTCCTCGGGACCCCGTGTAGGACGAAATTTTTGCGGGAGGAAAAGTTTGCGGATTGCCGACTCAATTTGTTTTGCGGGAGGAATTTTTTGCGGATTTCTGGTCAAGTATAAATAAAATTCAAGGCAGTATCGGTATTAAATTGAAATTTTACTTCCTGACTTACAATTTCGACGGGAAGTTTCTATAGTTGTTGTTCTAGCGCCAACATGAACATAAACAACGACAAAACCTGAGGGAATTATTGTACGTTCTTGTAAAAACGTATTAGTCGATTATGATAACAGTCTCCGTTTCTTTTGAGGACGTGTCTGGAGTTGAATCCGGAATACAGATGCCTGTTGTGCCGGTCGCCTCGGAGTTATGAGAGCACGCTTTATTTGCTGCGGGAATTAAGTCTGTAGATTAATCCATTGCGTACATGTACTTTGGAATTTACTGTATGTTGTCAGTCTTTATTTACGACAACTAGCGTTGAACGTGACACAGAAGCGGGAAAGTACGATTTTCCGTGAGAAGCCGGCTATGTGAGAATAAAACAATATTTTATTAACTTTGGCTGGCGTTTCCTATTATGTTCAATGTTAAAAAGTTACTGTTAACCCGATATAACCATAAAAACAAGATTGACTATTTTTTCTCTGGGAGTATATTTTTGCGGCGGAAAATTTTGCGGGAGTTTTTTTCTGAGGGAGTTTTTTTTTGCGGAACGAAGGAAATCCGCAAAATCCGCAAAAATTAACACCCGCAAAATTAAACTCCTACACAGTATATCCAGAACAAATTTCCCTACCTTATTTGATCACCATTTTGACCAGTTATTACATTGAGATTAAATTAAGGTATCTGCACCGGCAAAACCGCTATCTTGGTTTTGTCAGAGAGATACAGGCAATTTGCCACACTCAATTAGTCTTCGCTAGTAACCGACCCAGTCTTCCGCTCGTTTATCAGCTGCAACTTCCGGTCAAAGACGTGATTTTAAAAGCGTTTTACAACGTTCAGATTAGGAGTAAGTGGAAAAAACTATTGAAAGTGATATTAGATGTAATAAACTATAATATACCCGAAAAAGAGGAATTTAAAGGATCTAAATTTAGCCAGTGCAGATACCTTAACCTCCGACTTCCAGCATGTTATGTAGTAGAGATAGGCACTTTGTTTTGAGTGGCATTGGGTCTTTTAAAGCTTAAAAGCTAAGAAAAATGCTTCCTACCTCTCGGCCAGCATCCGTTTTCCGAAGAGAGGAGATAGTGACTTGTTTCCAGGCCCTTCAGATCCGAAAAGTAACTCGTCCCCAGGATCTTTCTATTTCTTTTCAAGATGGCAGCTATGTCAAATGCCTGACCCAGATACTAGCCAAATTTGTAAATTCCCCTGGGTTTGCCCCCCCCCCCCCCCCCAAAAAAAAAAAACACTGACTGGGACCTCCAAAGGAAGAGAGACTGGATCCACAAGAAGAGACAGGTCTTTTTGGAAGAGGTTTTCCAAACAAGTGTACCTGAGAATGTAATTAAGCTAGATGAATCATGCATGCAAGCAAGGCTTTCCTTGCAGACAAGCTCAGTGTAGCATGCGGTTTCCCTTGCACTCTACAAGAATACGGTACTTTCCTTTAAGCAAAATTACAGCAGACCATCCAACTCTCATGGTTTGACTCCCGGTATCAGGTACCTTTTCCAGGTCACTCACAAGTCTCTTCAGCTCGAGTTGCCGTTGTTATTAAAAGGCCATATTGAGCAGTAGTATAGTCGGGATTAAAATGATACCCGTTTTTTCTTGCACAAGAAAACTCAAAAAGTGAATTCGGAAATCCACTTCTTGAGTTTTCTTGCACAACAAAAACGGGTATCAGTTTTAATCCCGACTATACTACTAGGGGTACTAAGGGTCATCCAAATTGTCACTAGACATTCTTACACATAAAAATTCAAACTCGAGTATCTGTTAGAGCTATCCTAACGTATAGTTATACCGAAGAGAGAATGGCGAGTTCAAAGCTTTTCAACGTAGTCGATGTGGTCGAAGCATTCGAAAGGGTCAAAGAAGATGGGCAATCCCATGGATCCGTCATATCGTTCGACTGGACCCAGCCTAGAAACGGACATCCTTACACCTAAAAAGCCAAACTCGAGTCCCGCAACATCCTTACACCTAAAAATCCAAATTTGAGTAACTGTTAGAGCTATCCTAACGTATATTTATACCGAAGAGAAAATGGCGAGACCACGTAGTGAGCCACTTCCACGGAGTCTAGCTCGAGAGGCAGGTGCTATTCTCGATGAGAGAGATGGAATGCTCGAGGGAGTGGAGATAGGCCGCCGTACTATTCGATGGCGCTTCTTCCAAGGTGTGGCAGGAGATTTGACTCCTAGGAACATGGAAAAGTTAGTTGCAAAGGTAACCACCAGCTTCTACCTACGCTACAGCTACACCTATCGCATTCGCAATGTCAACGACGGACGCGTGATGCTATTCTCCAAGACTGTCCCCGGCTCTCCATGGGTGAACATCTTAGGAGACGCAGAGGAGTGGATTGCCGACAGGGAGCTATCTCGATTGAATCCCGACAACATCAATCGACCAAATACCCAATGGGCCTTCGTTCGTTGGATATATGTGGATGTTAAGGTCGTTATCGATCGTCAGCTTCTGTTGGGAACAGGCCCACTACCCCAATGGCTTCGCCAGAAAAAAGGAATGTTTGCCCTTGATCGACATGGTGACAACCTATGTCTGTGGCGCTGCCTTGCCGTATACAAAGGAGCCCGTGCAGACAAGTGCAACACCTCAGCTTGAAGACTTGCCCAGGACTTCTATCGCCTGACAACGCCCACGCAAGACGTTCCCAGAACTTCCTTAGACCAGCTGGAGGAAGTTGAGTTACACTTCGGGATTGGCATTCGGGTGTACGAGCCTACAGAGGCTGGCGCTTGGTATCTGACGCGGCATGCGCCCCACTATAATCACATAATGACGATTGGGATATACGAAGGACATGCCTTCTATATCAAGGACGTCAAAAAGCTAGGGCACATCTACGTATGTAATGACTGTAAGCAACGGTTTACACAGGCTTGCCACCTTCAACGCCACGCAAATCGTTGCAGTCGTGGAGAAACGAAGATTGTTTGCCCCGGAAAAGTGATCAAGGCACCTCAGTCGGCATACGAAAAAGCCTTCTGGCCAGAGAGCACAGCCAGCAAAGTCGCTCTATGCTGGTTGGAACGCGAAACCGAAAGGATTGGGCAACACATTCATCATGCAGCTTGTGGACATGGTGGAGACCATTGGATTGAAGGAGCGCCAGTTGACGGCTAGGAACCTATTTCGAAAACCATCTTCCAATTTCATGGATGCTATTTCCATGGCTGCCCGAAATGTTTCCCTAGGGAAAGAGCTCTCTACCGTAAAACTTGTGAAAGAACGGCAAAGCTACAAGGAGCTGGTTATACAGTAGTGGAAGCTTGGGGCTGCTCCACAAAGAAGAAGAACAAACCGGTTCCCACACCAACGCAAACTGTCTACCCACACTTCATAGTTTACGATTTCGAAGCCTATCTCGATACAACGAAAGGAAGACAACCAACAGACCACCTGACCATCGAAAACGTCCATGTCCCAATATCAGTATCAATTGCCGACACGTACAATCGAAAGCCAACCCACATCTGTCGACGCAATCCAAAAGAACTCATCGAAGCCTTCGTTGAAGAACTCCAGCAAAGAGCAGAGATAATCCAAGTAGCTATGGCAAGATGGTACAGGCTAGATACACTCAAATTCTCCTTCGACACCCTACCAAAGGGACAACAAGCGAAGATCGACGAATGGATCGGTCAAGTTCCAGTATTGGGATTCAACTCTGGAAGGTACGATCTCAATCTGATCAGGGAGCACTTCGTAGGAACCATTGCCGACACCTGTACAAAAGTCCGGGTGGCAAAGAAAGCCAACACCACTATGTTTCACTTGACTCCCGATTTCCGTTTCCTCGATGTGATGAACTACCTTGGACCAGGTACTTCCTACGAACGTTGGATCACTGCCTATGGATGCGAGTTGCAAAAGAGTTTCTTCCCATATGAGTGGTTCGACTCTCCCGACAAGTTGGATCACGTTGGATTACCAGACTATCCAGAGTGGGGTTCGAAGTTGAAAAGAGAACACCTACTATCTAGGTCAGAGTTCGAAGACTGTAAGCGCACCTTTCTCGACAAAGGAATGGAAACCTTTGCAGACTGGCTACGATACTACAACAACCTAGACGTAGTTCCATTCCTAGAGGCACTCGAAAAGATGCGAGATTTCTATCACGAGAAAGGAGTAGACATGCTGAAAGACGCAGTGTCCATTCCAGGAGTCTCACTACAGTTCCTGCTTCGAGGTAGTGTAGAAAGGGGAGCTGAGATGTACGCTCCAAGTAAGGAAGCCTACCACATGCTGAAAGACGCTGTTGTGGGAGGTCCAAGCATAGTTTTCACCAGACTCCACGAAGCGGGAAAAACTAAGATTCGTAGTCACCAAGGTGGAACCAAGGTGTGTCGCAAGATTCTTGGATATGATGCGAACGCCCTATATCTTTCCACGATGGAATTCGAAATGCCTTGTGGAAAAGAATAGGTCATTCACTACGATGAGCCAGGTCTAGAAGCCGAAGGATTTGTCGAATGTCTACAAAATGGTTCGTGGTTTGGATATGCAGAAGTAGACATTGAGATACCAAAGAAATTGTGGAAGAAATTTGAGGAGATGCCACCCTTCTTCTACAACAAGAAAATCCCCAAGAAAGCAATTCCTCCACAAATGTTGGCCTACCTCACAAAGACAGGTAGAAAGCTCAGCGAGGAAACAAAGCTAGTTGGGAGTCTCTCTGGAAAGAAGTTGCTCCTCTATGAGCCTCTATTACGTTGGTACGTAGATCATGGCGCAGTGATCACTGCTATCTACCGTACAATAGAATACGAACCCAAAGAAATCTTCGGTTGGTTCGTAGACCAGGTCACCGAGGCACGTCGTATGGGAGATGAAGACAAAGGTGAGGCTTTGCTGGCAGATGTGTTCAAGCTGCTAGGAAACAGCGCCTATGGAAAGTTGCTCGAAGACTTGGGACGCCAAACAAAGGTCACCTATACAAAAGATGAGAAGATTGTGGACAAAGCCTTGCGAAGTGTTTGGTTCGAAGACCTGGAAGAGATTGGCGAGGCATACGAACTCGAGAGTAGGAAGGACCAGATCCGAATCAAACGCCCTTTCCAAGTAGGTATCGCTGTGTACCAGCTCGCAAAGCTGCGTATGCTTGAGTTCTACTACGACTTCCTCGACAAGTACATTGATCGCAAGGACTTCGAATACATCCAGATGGACACGGACAGTGCGTACATTGCCATCTCAGGAAATAGCCTCGATGAAGTTGTAAGATCAGACCTACGAGAGGATTTCGAAGCCGAAAGGAAGGAATGGCTAGCTTGGGACAAGTGGAGCAGTCGTACCCCAGGACTCTTCAAACTCGAATTCGAAGGACAGCGCGCCATTGCCCTATGCTCGAAAGCCTACTACGTCGATACGGGTGGCAGCAAGAAGTATTCCGTCAAAGGTATGTCTAGGCGGCACAACGACATTTCGTGGGATCGATTCGAAGCAGCCCTCCAGGGTAGTATCGACACGGCGAAGAACCGAGGCTTCCGACTATTGCCAGAAGGTATAGCAACCTACGAACAACGGAAACTTGGGCTATCGGCTTACTACGACAAAAGACACGTTCTTCCCGATGGAATCCACACCGAGCCAATAGAGTACGCTGTCTAGCGCTTGGGTACAAACAGAATTCCTTTTGGTGGTAGTTCCGTATCCCTAGGAACGACTTGTAGCTCTTCACGAACGAATCCACGTTTGGGTGCGTCCTTCTCCCCTTCTCGCTTCGCAAGGTAGTAAAGCACAGGCTGTCCCGAAGATACTACACTTCGCGAAATGGTGTATATCTGCAAACTCCACACAGGATCAGTAGCTCTACGTTTTTCACCTCCTTCCAATTCTCCTGGTGCGTAAAGATATCGAACTAGAACGTCGAATGGTAGGCGCTCTTCTCTCAATCCAACGGTGCGCGAATACGTAGGAGTCTTCAGATCTACTTGTTGCGTCACTACAGAATTCGAAGGCTCCTTTCCTGTAAGTCGAGTCACCTCACTGTTCAGGGCTTTGATAACCATTGGTAAACGAACTACCCATTCTCTACTACGCGCATCTGATCCTTCCGAAGTAAGTACCATCTCTTGGGCATACTGATACCCAAACAATCTCTCGGCTAGAGTTCTATTTGCTCGTTCGACGAAGCCTTGCGCTCTATGATTACCAGCCTCACCTCGTTGAACTTTCGTACCATGTAGTTCTAACGTTTCAGACATACGTCCCATGAATTCTCTACCAGGATCTACTTGCAACGTCTTTGGCCATTCGAGTGGACTACGTTTATAGATTCGTTCGAATGCCGCAGAAACTTCACCACTATCTTTAGATGCCAAAGGTTCGGCTTCTTTGTATCGAGAAGCTACGTCGATTACTACCAATGCGTACTTGTATAGCTTCCGTCCACGCCCAGGTCGATCGTGTGGTAGAAATATCAAATCAGCTTGGTGGACTTCATTTGGTTTCGATACAGTCCAATGCGGTCGTGGAATGTGTTTTGGTGGTGGTAGATATATTTGCCACATAGATTGCTTTTCCAACCAACTCCTAGCTACGTCTTCTGATGCTTTCGCTGCTACCGATAGCTTGCCAATTGCAGAGTGACCTTTCCAATAGCCCATAGGACCATAGAAGATATTCGCAAGTTTAGAATCCATCATACATCTATACATTCTAACCTTCAACAGATGAAAAAAAGAAAAAAAAAAAAAGAATAAGAACCAGGCCTCATTCCTTTCTTTTTCTTTTTTTTTTTAGTAGTAGTAACTTAGTAGTAGCTTAGTAGTAGCTTAGTAGTAACTTAGTAGTAGCTTAGTAGTAACTTAGTAGTAACTTAGTAGTAGCTTAGTAGTAACTTAGTAGTAACTTAGTAGTAGCTTAGTAGTAACTTAGTAGTAGCTTAGTAGTAACTTAGTAGTAACTTAGTAGTAGCTTAGTAGCTAGTACGTTTCTATAGCCATTTACTAGTAGCGTATCCAACGCCTAGCATTCCACCACCAACGTAGAGCAACTCGCCAGTCTTCTGATTGTTTGAGGGTCGGTAGTAGTCAGATAAGCGGGGTTCTTTCAGCTCTTTGAGCCGTTTTAGCGCCTTACGTAACTCATCGGATCGCACGAAGGTTTCGTTGGTATCTCTTTGCTCGTTGTATGCGGCGCGTTCAAGATCTTCCTGCTCTTGTGCATAGTCGTATCGTCTTTGACGTTCGATTCTATACGCTGCCATTGCTTTTTCTAGTTTTTCGAGGGCCCTATCGTGTCTCTCTCGTTCTGCATCTACATCACCCTTTCCAATCATTCTAGCTAGTATGCCACCACCAGTAAATGCCGTTGCATTCAAGATAGCCCCGAAAATGGCCATTCCAATTGCTGCTGCCATTACGGTATGATCTTTTCTTTCTCAAGATATTGTTTCGCGTATAAGCTACCAAGTATCACGACAGTCCACTTTGCGTAATTCACTAGGGAAGAAGAAGGATCGCTAAGCATAGATTCCTTGGTAGTCTTTTTTACGATCCACCCAATACCAGAAGCGAGTCCAACAATTATAGATGCATCGGTTGCCGTCTTCAGCAATTTCTTATCCATCTCGACATATATAAGTATGGTCTCTAGTCTCTAAGTGTTACTCCATGTCTAGTGCCGTTGGCTTTGCCGGAGCTGCAGGTTGTATCGTGCTAACGGCGGCAGCTCGCGTATTGCCATCTACGTACTTCTTGTATGCAAAGTACGTGCCAAACAATGTAGCGCCACTACCGATGACTGCGAGGATAGTCAGGTTTTCGAACCGACCTTTCTCTACGTCAGTTTCTTTGGACGGTTCATTTTCACGTTCTATCACCATCCTTTGAGCTTCTTTTGTACGGGCAGTGACCTTCTCCCAAGCTAATTTTCCTGCTGCAACGCGCTTTGGGTTTTTTACCTTAGTTGGTACAGTCGTCGGAGGATTCGCAGTTATCTGATCCGTCTGTCCTTCCATCTTGATTCGATATAGTAGGTATATGTGAAGGTTCAACAGTTGTTCCAGGAATGACTACGTGACCGGATATGTGGAATAGGACGCTAGCTAGAGCTACAAGGCGACCTGCTTTGAGCGATAGTAGGCCAGTTGCAGCACTGATTTCGTTGCGGACTAGAGGGTCTTCTTGTAGGTCCTTGATCAGTGCTTCTTGAGAATCTATTGGTACTAGGTTGGCAACTAGGCGGGTAGCTAGACGTGTCACGCCGTCGACTAAGCCTGTCGTTACTTGCTGAGCTAGAACGGCTTGATACCTCCTATACAACTTGTCTACTTCTTTCTCAGGAAGTCTAGAGATGTCTCCTAAGGAAAAGTTCTTACCTAAGTATTCTTTCGTTACACCTGTTGCGGCTAAGATCGAAAGTGATTCGCGATTTTCTGATGTAACGTCTAGGTTGGTTGGTGGTACGTCCTCACCGAATATCTCGAGTATTTCTTTATCCATGATAATATGTTGTAGGTGCTGGGAGCTCTAACACTACCTTGAAAGGATGGCGTAGACAGAAGCACATGCGAGCGAACTTATGGGATCCAAGTATCGTTCGTAACTCTTTGCATTCTTGCGAGCCTCCATAATCCTCAAATATCCTTTTGCCATCTACGGCCGATGCTGTATGGAATGCTACTACGATAGCTACGTTCTCACGGAAGGGTTTACATATGCTCGTTAGTTGTTGGGACAGCACCCAAACGGAAAGCCCTATATGTCGTGCAGAAAAGGCTAAGTCCACTAGCTTGTCAGTTCGTTTCTTGACGTCCTTCGATGCGGCGCAATCATCGAGAATCAATAGAGTATTGGTACCTGACCAAAATGTTGCGCAAATGCTCAAAGTAGTATCGATGGCATCCTGAGGTGGTGACATGACGAAGAAATGAGGATCTCGATTTGCAAATCCACGATAAGTTTTGTTGTGGGCATACGTAGGACAAATCAGTACTATGTAATCGAACTTACCACGAAATGATCCACAAAGTTGTTCTATGAGAAACGCAGTCTTCCCACAATTCGTTGGACCGACTATGAGTGCGTTGAACGGTACGTGCTCTACGAGAGAATCCATCAGTATAATATACTCTGCAGAGATCTGTTCAATATCGTGACCTGAGCATCCGCAAGGACATAGATGTGCATTTTCACATTTCCACTTCCCTTTGCAGTTCTATGTATGCGAATGTCGATGTCCTTTCCACTGCCGGTTTGTGCCAATCCATCACCATGAACGGTGGAATCTTTTGCTGTGCGACAATCGATTAGGATAGCGAATCTATTTTCAAAGAACTTCTTTGGAGTCATGGAAGTATTGGGTGTACCAAACCAGCTTTTTGCAGCCTCCCAGAAATCTAGGGGAAGCATGCCGCTTGGAAAGAGTCTGTTGGGAATCCCGTTGACATCTACTTCTACCTTCGAAATATCGGGATTCGAGAATGCTTCACTATCTCGCGTGCCAATGGTAGGTGGATCTATGAATAGTAGAAGTAGTCCAGCAAAGGATCGTCGTGGAACATTAACGTTTTGAGATATCAAAGTATCGGATGTTTTAGCGATATCTACTGTCTTGAAGTGAACAGCGTAGTTGTATAGAAATGCAGTACCTATTTCGTATTTGTGAAGTGCACTACTAGCCAGCGTTCCGTCCCTGATTGCTTCGTATTCTAGTTGGATATTGGTAAGTTGGTACGTACCTATCTTCGTCGTATCCGATCCAATTACGACCTCGTTGGCAGGCGCTAGAGTCAACTCGAATGTAATGGTATTTTCTAAGGCATATGGATATAGAACTCCATGTTGTGTCAGAATGTCAACATCTAAGGGAATCCTATACTTGGAACCACATGCAGCTAGGAGCGCGTTGTCTGCAGCAGACGAAGTACTTGCGTCACCAGCTTTCGATCGTAGCTTGTTTACGTTCTCTGATTGAATGCCTTGTTGTACTCTAGACTCTCTCTCCTGTGTAGATAGGTATACATCGGAGTACGTTTGTAGAAGGTCTGGCCTGACAAGGTCTTCTACTGTTTCAGCTCCCATCCTACAGATTCTACGCATGACCAAGCAGCGTCCAACATTCGAAACGACTCTGTTATTCGCATGTCCACTAGATAGTACGATGTCACCCAATAGCGCTAAGCTACCAGGTACTAGTACTACACCTTCTTCTAGCTTTGGGACTTCTACATATAGAGTCTCACCTGGATTGGCAGATGATCGAGTGAAAGTTTTCCTATACAAGTCTCGTGGAGCCTTGAGTGCATGAGGCTCTCTTCGTGCTTGTGTGGGATCCAACTTTGATGAGATCATGTTGAATATAACTATATATATAGTTATGTCTAACATGGACTCTGATGGGAGGTATGATGAAAGAACTGACGAAGCTGAAAGAGGAAAAGATGACGATGATACTGTCAATGAAGAAGCACGGAAATTGGCGTTTCCAGACTCTACGAATGTGGATCCGAGTGAATCATTCAACCTGAAAACTAGACGCGACTTCTCCAAGCAAGGCGCTCGACCAAAGAATCGGGAAACCTCGTTTACCGTAGACGATGATTACATCGACGAACTCACTGAGCTGGAAGTCTCGAACCTTTCTAGAGAGCAATTGATGGATGAGGATAGAATCAAACATCCGAAATTTAGCGATCGCCGCGTAGTCTTCAAAACAGGCATATCGGATGAAATGAAACGAATGCTATTCTATACTGTATGGAAACACTATGCGGATGTAGGGATTCGTGGAGGAGTCCTTGAGATAACTGGAATATGGGATGCCAATAAGGAACTGGGTAGGATCTATCTTCACGTACTTGGAAGTAAAGAGAAGCCCATACCTTTGACCACAGTGAAGGGTGAAAGATATCAAAGTATGGGTAAAGATCTCAAATTTGCCCTAGGTCCTACGGATGCAGAAAGAGAAGAACAAGTCATCCAAGGTCAAGAAAAGGCCGCCGAACATCTCAAAGTAGAAGATAGCATACTTCTAAGCTCAACGTCAACTGAGGACCAGAAGGAAGCGGCTAAGGAAGAGAAAGTACGCATCCAGAACGAAATAGAATTACTCGAACGTCAAGAAGAAGCCATACTAGAACGTATGTCGCTACGTGAAAGGATCAAATACATTTTCAGAAAGCATGGAATGACCGTTCTTGCAGTGGTAACTTCTATTGGCGCTATCGTTAGTACGATAGTTTCCCTGTTGTCGAGATCCGTACCGAAACCAGTAAAGGCTGGTATCGATAAAGCAGCAGATGCAGTAAAGAAGGGATTGAAAACGACTGGGGGGTTGCTAAAAGAAATGGGAAAGAAACTTGGACAGATCCTACCTGGAATGATTGGATCGATTGCGAGTTTCATATTTACCATGGCTGGTAAAGCTCTGGGAGTACTAGCACAGAACGTTTGGTTATTCATCGTAGCAATAGTGGTGATCACTATAGAGCAATACAAACGACGTTAACGAAACAACATCCATGCAATTCCAGCTGCGGCAATGGATGTCACTGCGAGATTAATCTCATGTTGTGAGACAGCCTCTCGTTTCTTGTGCGTCTCGAGAGGCGGCGCCGATTTCTTATCGACAGCCTCTCGTTTCTTGTGCGTCTCGAGAGGCGGCCCCAATTTCTTATCTGATGGTCCTTCCATAGGAAGAGGTGTGCGTCCTTTGACTTCTGCATTGATGTCGTTAACACCTAGCGACATATCTTTCGTGGCTTTCGGGATTGGATTCCTATAGCCATCTTTCTTACCAAGATAGTACACTAGATTGCTTGGCAATAATCGCACACCTGTAGCTATTGCTAGATCGAGCCTCTTATGCGTATTACTTATAGCAAGATGATAGTTATCGTAACTTTTCTTTAAGTCGTCTACGAGAATGGCGCCTTCGACTAAGCTCTTAAACTTTTCTTTGACGTTATGGCTATTTATGATGGATTCGTTCAAGTCGGCTTGAGCACCAAGCATGCAATATCCAAAAGCCTCGACAGATCTATTCAACCTACCCAATCCAACATCTGTCAAACCCTTTCCGATTGGTGGCATAAACCAATTGTATTGCTTTCCTTCGTGTTCGTCGTTCCGAATAAAGGATACTAGATCGCCCTTGTCCACCCTGCCTCCCTCGTCTGCAAATAAGTTATTGTGGTTGGGCCATGTGTCTGCTTCTTTGTCGTAGCCTCGGATTACGTGGACGTTCTTGTAGCCATCATCATACAAAAGGAACACGTCTCCTAATCCGTGATTCCTACCTCCGTGCCATCGGAAGTCTGGCGTTCGAGATATACCGAATTCGATGCACAATTTCTCAAGAGCTGATTTGTTATAGAGGTTATCCATTTTCTTGAAATTAGAGTCACCAGGTAAAGGAACTCCATGAGCACCACCAAGTTCATGCAGAATTCTTCGTATTGTGAAATAAACATGGAATCGTAGGAACCCTTGGACGACTGGTGGATACGTTTTGAAAGTGGGGTCAAACAACGATACTCCACATCCGGAAGTCGCACACCACGTTGCGAAATTCAATTGCTGAGGCCAATACTTGAAATCCGGACCATGTAACCAATGGTAGGACTCATTTGCTGTCGTATGCTTTACGACGGTCTCCTTGAATATGTTTGGAACGCCAATCTTGAACTTATTCTTTGGGGTGACGTATATCAATAGATTAGTGAGATCAATATCTTGTGCCGGTTCGGTAAAAGGAACTGCTGTAATAGGATATTTCGCACTCCTATCTAGGGTCAACGTAGATGGGAAACCATCGACCATTCCCTGCAATGCGTCATCGATGCGTCTTTGAGTGACTGCAGATAACTTTGAGACATCATCGCCGTAAACGACATAGCTAGAATCTCCATCTCGAAACCAAATACTCGTCGAATATTTGCCTGGACCGTTCACTTCCGTAGAGGCATAGAACTTGTGAAGATCTGCATGTGGGTATCTTTTCTTGAACTTCGCTAATAGATTTGCATTCAACATTGCGATCTTATCGTTTTCTTCTATCCAATTGTGTTTGGAAAGACCTTCGTGTTCCCGTGCGAATATTACGCTCTCGTAAACTGACTTACCACCAAGTGCTACATCTAGAGCCTTACCAGTGCGACCGAGCCACCCCATCAATTTACCACCTCCCGTCTTAGTAGGAGGCCCTTCCTCCGTGAACACGCGATGAGACATTCCCCGATCGATGAAATTAACATTATCGGAAGTAGATTCGAACCAACCAAGTACGGCATTAGGAAATAGGTACTTGAACTGCCGCCATGCGTCTGTCATGTTGAAGCTATACATACATATAGTTATACCTTCAACATATAAGATGGTTCTCTTATATATCACCACAACATTGGCCGACCATACTGTCTACTTCGACGACCCTATGCTTATACAGAATGTTTCGCTAGTCGAGGTCACTATTGAGAATAGTTGGTGGAACCTAGCAAAGGAGGTTTCGTTCTGGTGGGATACTGAGGGTTTGCTGTTCCCATACAATATTGCTGCTGCAGGACACCATGATATGGCAAGTCTTCAACCATTCTTTAAACCCGCAATCGCTGCTGGCGCTGTGGAATTCGAGAAACCTCTATATAGTAGGTCTTGGATCCTAAAGGTCAAGAAAGAAATCACGTGCAGTAATGAGCTTGGCACACTGTTGGGTGTTAAAGGAAAAGAACGTGGGTCAGAAAATATGAAGATCGAAGTGGGCGATCATGAGCTGACGATACGAGATATCCACACAGTGTATGTCCACTGCGATGTGGTGGATCCCAAATTCTCACTCCTTGAGGGAAAACGCTCGAAAGTCCTATCTAGAATAGAGATCCGAGGCGAAGGATTTGCAAAATCAACATATGCCTCACTGGCCCCACTACCTGTCCGAGCTCTGGGGACAATGCAAAACAGCCTTCGCCTGACAATTCGTGATGAGAAAGGCAACGTGGTGGACTTCCGTGGCCGACCGATACTTTACGTGTTGAAGCTTGAGTAAGTTATATGTATAACGTACAATGGAAGGCGATTCGATTCAACCGTTTCCATCAGCACCAAGTATCTATCCACAGATTGCTAGTGACACTGGAAAGAACTTTAGACTGCAAACGATCCGAGACACGCTTTCGGACATCGAAGTTCAAGAAAGGCACTACGAAGGTGTGCGCAAGAAATATGCACGTTCTCAAGGAATAGTTCATGGAATCGCAGTGGCAACTGGAGGTCTATCTGTGATCTTATCTGGATCTGGATTGGGCGCAGCGTTGACTGGGGTTGGAATAGTGATTGGTCTACCACTTGGAGTTATTGGTGGGCTATGTGGATTAATTTCAGCATCTACGACCCTTGGAGCTAAGAAGTTAGGAATGAAGGTTTCTAAGCATGAAAGGACAACTATGTTAGCAAAAGCGAAAATCAATACGATTCGAGATCTAGTATCGAAGGCCCTACGTGATGAAAACATATCCGACTCTGAATACAGTCTCATCCTGAACGAAGCGAACAAGTATGAGATCATGAGGTCTGAAATTCGTCGTGAGACTTCCATAGGTGAAAAAAGCCCGGATCGGGTTCGAGCCGAACTCAAACAAGAAGTACAAAAGGAAATGCGAGAAAAACTTGGCAGCTTAGTGCGGTAAGAATCGACGTTTCCTATGAAAGGCACGAACATGGCTCTCACTTTCACTTTGCCAAGTCCTACTGCTAGTTAGCCCATGCTTAGTGTAGATTGGTTCGAAGTGGGAATGGTAAGAAGACAACTCCTTGACAAAACGCTTGACCGCATTTACAAATATGTCACATCGTTTAACGACATCCTTAAGAGACATAGACGATCCTAAGCGACGTAGCACCTCGTAACTTGCTCCAACAACTTTCGTCTTAAGTATTGATTTGGGGCCTATATTGTTTTCCATTGCCGTAGTAACAACCTCGTGGACTATTTGTTGAACGTCTATAGGTACTCCTTGAGGATCGAGTTTAAGGAAAGTCGTTGCAATGTGAGGAACTATGCGCTCGGCATTCAAGTCCATATCAATCTTATCGTCGTCACACAGAGAACGTATAAAGACCTCTCCACTATGGATGCCTTTATTGCTTAGTTGCATGAAGCGAGCAACCTCACCTTTAGTTCGTATGAACCCACATTGTATGCACGCATGGTAGAGTAGAGCAGCTAAAATATATCTCTTAGCATCGCTACGCTTGGGATGAACTTTCATTACTTGGATAAATGCGTCGGCTACGATTCCTAACGTGTTCATAGGGAACGATAGGTTATAACTTTGTTTGTAAATAGTGTTGTATGCTCGTAGTTCTTGTAGGAGCGTTCGTCGTTGCAGTTCCGTGTTATCGCTTTGCTTTGGTTTTGCGCGGTCTAGATCACTTTGATACTGAAATCCGTCCGGACCTACTATACGCAGTCGAGTAGTAGTAATATCGATCTTAGTTTCTTCACATGGTTCTACCTCGGAAACAAGACCACATGTGGGACACACGAATTCCGTTCCTTGTATTTCCAAGGGGCAGAGACAATCAGAACATGTTTCACTGGTGTTAATATGTTCCACTTGTGGTTTGATATTCAGGCTTCTACGAATTCCAGGACCAAACAATCTGATTAGCTCGTCCATGATACAACTATAGATGTTATACGTTCAATAGAAAGAAAAAAAAGAAAAAAAAGAATGAAGAGGGTCACGCAACGACTTTCTTCATTCTTTTTTTTTTCTTTTTTTCCTGGCTATTCCTAATCGTCCTTCTCGCTCCTCAAGGCAGCCAACACCTCGTTGAGCGCATGGTTGAGAGACTCTCCGAGACCTTCCTCTGGTTCCGCGGGCAATTCTTCCTCTGCTTTAGCCTTTCTTGGATATGAGTCGTAGACGGGCCCCGGCTTGTTGGCAGTCCTAATCAACTCATTCCTGAGGTCTTCCTCTAGCATCTTGTCGAACTCCATAGCGCGTCTCACATCGGCATCATTCTGCTCTTCCTCCGGTTCCACCACGTTTGGCTCTGCAAGTTCCTCCTTTCTTGGATCCTCTAGCGTCTTGCTGGACTTCTTATCACTTTTTACATAGACACCGGGACACTTCTTCTTGATGGCGAGACGGTCGCATCCTGAGCAAAGCCTGTAACCAGTACGACATCCTTTACCGCACTTCGAGCATGGTATGAATGGGGCACAGCCTTTTGAGATTTGGGAGTTGTGCTGGGCACAGAACTTCGATGTCTTCGAAATCCTCTTTGGACATTTCGAGTCCTTCCCTCTCATCAACCAATCGCAAGTTATTGCGGCGTCTACATTTGAGTTCTTCTTCGACATGTTCGATCTGTATGGTGTTAATGCGTACTAAGATGACAACGTAAGCTAGTATTGTGGAATAAAGAATATATACTAATACCATTTGGTGGTGATATACAGTATAATAATCATTCCTTTAACAGATACTCGAGTTTGGACTTTTTAGGTGCAAGAATGTCTGACATAGAAAAAAAAAAGAATGAAGAGGGACGACTTTTCTTCATTCTCCTTTCTTTTTTTTTCATTACCTACGTTCACTCATCTTCTGCGGTTGAGTCCACACTGGCACTATGCTTAGTATTGGCGGCATAGACGTCTTGTTGATCGTATCTATTCTTCTTTGATGGTTGTTGTACTATGTCGATCTCAATATCTAGTGGGTATGAAAGTCCCATACTACTTGAGCAAATACTTGAGGCGTTACAAATACCATCGTGAATAGAACCTGGTAGGATTAGTTTGCTTATGTTGTCGATGTTAAGACCGCTAGAGTTCTCATCTACGAGAGGTTCGCACTTAGTGTTGTCCCCATCGGAGTACGACTTACTTTTGTCAAAGAATTGACCGTTAGGTGTTCCAGTCTTGTAGTCGCACTTCATTCTCATCCTCATTATAGGATTGGGCAAGCAACAACCAGCATTGGTAGTAGAATTTGTGGAAATGAACCTTTGTACCATTGAAACCACCTTGGTATTGGGAACAATGATGGCGTCGTGTGGACTGCGTTTCCGTGGATTGCGCATACAGACCTTCTCGTTTTCAATTAATTTGCTTATTTCACTTTCAAAGGCCTCATCAAGGTATTCTACTAATTTGAACGTAGGACTCAACTTTTCATCTGCAGGAAGGTCCAATTCTCCCTTGTCATTTTGCTTAATAGTGATTCCATCTGCCTCCATAGGTATGATGGCATTCCACTTTTGGAACTGGAGGCAAGGATGTCTATCACGTTTCTTGCCTGCATCTTGTTCGTTGTGTGGTGCTATCTTTCCCACGTGCTTTTCCCCTTCGAACCGAAAGACCGCCGGCTGAGGTCCATCGCCAATATCAAAGAATACGGAAACATACTTGCATCCGTTAGGTCCGTTTCTAGGCTGGGTCCAGTCGAACGATATGACGGATCCATGGGATTGCCCATCTTCTTTGACCCTTTCGAATGCTTCGACCACATCGACTACGTTGAAAAGCTTTGAACTCGCCATTCTCTCTTCGGTATAACTATACGTTGTTAGCAGAAGAACAGAATCCTCTTCCATTTATTTGCAGCATTTTGGATTCCCGTCGGTTTTCAACCCCAAACAAAATGTGCCCAACGTGCACACGTACTTTTACAGAGTCGAATTCAAACAAAGGGGAACCATTCACTTCCAACTTTTGGTGTGGTTGAAAGAGTTCGGCTTATGTAACGAAATGGCAGGTTTCGTACAGCAATGACGGCCTGTATTCCAAGCATGTGTTGCCATTTCAAGCAGCGTATAGTATGCTACGATAATTCTCGCCGTGTGAACCAGAGATGTGATTAGCTTTAAGCTCAATCAAGCAAGCTTGGAGTTCTACAGATCCAAGAAATTCACAGCCCCAACGTCACACACAATCTTGACAAATGTTGTGGCAGAGAAATACAGAGATTGACCAAATAGTCTGGAAATCGCTAAGAAACGCTAATCACGTTGGAAGCAAGCCCATGCTATATAAAGGTGGAGTTACACTGGTGGGCGTGAAATATCATTCTACCTTCAAGGATGAATACTTCTTCCAGCACGTTGTCATGAATTACCCACATAGAAATGCAGATCAGTTAACCTATTCACATAATAACGAACTGCCTGAACGAATTAAATTCTTTGCGGCTGCTGTGCATTTGTTGCCAGTTATATGGAACTTTAGAGAAGCCGTGCGTACAAAGTTGGCGAATGAAGGGGCATAAAAGACAGCTTTGTAGAAACCATGCAATCACACGTAGCCATGTTAAACGATGTGATGAGACTGTGGACATTGAAAGTAGTCACATCTGATGTTCTAAATACTTAGCATAACGCCACACCAACAAGTTGATATAGCTTGATATAGTACAAAAGCATGTAGTCGCAGTTGTTTCTACTGTCCTACGAAATCGTGAGGAATTCTATGAGACACTACAAAATTTTGATGATGGAACTGTCACAGATGATTCAGACCACGAAGTTGACGAGTCAAAAGCACATGATGCAGGTCAGATGTGAACAGAAAGAGTTCCAAATGTTGATTGGAGGAAATTGTTCTATCTGAAATTATTTTTTTCAAATTGAAACGTTAATTATATATATGTTACAAATTGCGCGTACCTGTAGAATATTTCAATACTCATTACATGTAGTGTAAATTATCTATGCAAATTTCACATAAATACTGTCAAAGCAACGCGGTGCAATTCACACTACGCAATCATGGCATTGAAGAATGTCTGTGGATATGTACAGTGGATTTCTCCTACTAAGGTAAGGAAAGCATAAACTCCCAGCGTTACTTTCTTTTTCAACTACAGACGAACGAAACGAATCTTAGTCATGCTGTCTGCTTTGAGAACAAACTGCATGAGAAACTGCACTTGTTCCAGTCATCACAAGCGGCAGTAACAATGAAGAACGTTAGGAGAAAATGTAGCCGAGACTCGACTGATGAATTTGACCTCAAAGTGACATTTGACTTCCTCACATCACCCGCAAACGCACATGATGACGTCTTACAAGTTTCTGTAGAGGAACTCCACTCAAAGCTTTTAACTTTTGTTCAAAATGGATTAAATATATGCTTTCTTCAATTCAAGACATTTAAAATGGTATATACATGTACATGTAGTACGTACGAAGACTGGAAGAACTGCGTTCCGGACTGAGGGGGGAGTCTAGTGAGACAGTAAGTCGTAAGTTGGCTAGTTCTGATGAGTCGGAGCCAGAGGAGAAGCGGTCAAAGAAAAAGAAACGAAAATCGAAAAAGAAGACAAAGAAGACCGTTAGTAAAGAACCGCCAAAAGAAACTACGACGATAGCAGAGAGCGCTGTTGACGATAGTTTGGAGGATAGCGAATACCTGGCTTGCGCTCAGAAACAAAAAAAGAAACCAGCTCCTAAGCCAAAGGAAAGTTCTAGTAGTTCTAGTTCTAGTTCAAGTTCTGGTTCTGGTTCTGAGTGCAGTTCGAGCAGCGAAGAGGAGACTCCTTCTGAGAAAGCGAAAACCATGAAACTTCTCGAAGTTATTGCCGACGCAGAGGCCAGCACTAGTGCTATTCCTATCGTCAACAAGAAAGCTGTGACGAAAAAAACCAAGCAATCCAAAATCGTTTTAAAAGCAACGGAACCTGTCGCTGAGGAGAAAGTAGTTGAACAGAAAGTACCTCCGACCACAAAGAAAGGGAAAGGCAAGAAGACGTTGGGACCGTGTAAAAGTTAGGACAATCGTGATTGAGAAACCGTTGAGTTTACGTTAACAAATTGGGCGATAGCCTAAAACTTTATTATATTTCAAGTGTGTTGCAAGTTGCAGTATGTATGCATGCACCCACATCTTTGCCCAGTGAGTGGAGTACCTGGACTGGAAACGTGGCCATCCTAAGGCTAGGAAACTGCTTGCACTGAAGAAGTACAGTGGTAATATACTTGCTGTACCTATGTCACCTATTCTTAACCCCAGCTACATGGGTGCCCTTTAGTTAGAAGGAACTATTTTCCCTGATATTTTTTGCAGCCCATCTGCCGGACCTTGCATCTGACAAAAATGATATTGATATCGACAACAGATCACCATCAGGAATCAAATGCTCAAATAAACAGCTGCCTTTTAAAATTCATGTCATAAACGGATTTTTTTGTGTGTGATAAACACGGTCAATGTTACACAGCCTGGGTGGCACACCCCTACTCAAACTTTGGTTATGACACTATTACACCATCGACTCCAAAACCCATACCTACACTATTTATGAATCTAGGACGAAAATTCCAGACATCCCCCTATAAATGGGTGTACCCCCTCCCCGGGTTCTTGCCATACTATTCCTTTGGCTTGATGTTGAATGACAGTCCTCCCCAATTTAAACACAATGAAGTTTAAAGAAAATATCCATACCCCACCACGAAAGAAAACTGGATTACTGTTGCATTACATTCAGAGATCTTTAGTTCACAATGCTCAGCTGACTGAGCCAAAACTTTGCCGTTAGGAGACTGGACCAGGAAATCTCAACCTCATTAATTATTCAAGAGGTAACCAACCAACCATGTGCCGAGAATTCGATCACATGACGATCCCTGAAACCTCCCAGGAGTACATTCAACCAATATTTTTCCAGACCAAGGCCTGAATTAATTTTGATCCAGTCCCTGGAACTAATTGCGAGGACTTGAAACCCCGTCCAGTCCGAATTGGAGGCTTTGAAATGACATCTCATGGTCATTAATTATTCGGGAGGTATGTTGTTTTTATTCCGGTTACAGGTTGACATAATTGATTTGTTCATCATAATGAAGCTGTTTATTGTTTCTTGTCATTTGGGATTTCAATGTTCCAGTATTAAATTCAAATTCAAAACTGAATTTTGTAAGTTTGGAGCAAATACACAAAGATATCAAAGGATACGTACATCAAGTATCAGTTGTAATAATACCCGCCAACCCCAGCTAAAGCAGATATTTTGATTTCACCTTGCAAGAAGCAGATAAAGAAACACGAGTTGTTTTCTTCAATGAAAACAAGCGAAATGCACTGAAAGAGAACGAGCAATCTAAGCTCCCCGTTCACCTGTACGCAAAAACGGGGATACGCAGAAGGAGTTCAATATAGAATGAACAAATATTCAAGACTTTCCCCAGCCAAGAATCCAATGGAAACAACCGGGAAAGTCATTGGAAACATGTACCATAAAAGAAATCCTTGATACCAAAGGGAATGGTGAAGTTGTCGCAGTCAAGGCAAAGGTCCAAATCTAACACAGAAAGTGTCTTTTCACACTTTATGAACAAGCAACTGACAAAGTGTGATCTAGTTGTTGCAGATACAACTGGCGCAATCACAGTAACACTTTGGGAAACTCAAATTGAGTACAAACTGTTCCTTCTAATTTCAAGCACTGAGGGTAAACTGTTACAACAAGAAGCACCTTAATTCAAATGTCGCCTTACTCCTAGAAGCTCAGCCACTGAGGCCCTCAAACGCTTAGAAACCTCTAATGTGTAGAAGACAATTTCATCGTTGTGTGACTATGCATAAATGTTTAAATGGCGTAGTTGAACCCAGCAATGCTGAGATGGTTGTAAGACTGCTTAGTTGGTTGCTAAACATTTGAGTAATTCTAATATTATAAGTTATATTCGCAGCAGGAGGTACATGTTCACTTTAGAATTTTAGAAGTGGCATTGGCAACACTTACAGCGTCAAGTGACCTTAGCAACCACTGATGTTCAGATGTAAAAATTGAAAGAACCCCCTTGTGAACATACAACAACTGTCGCGATTGTGTTACTCCTGTTCCAGCTAGCGGTTCTTGTGGACCCAGTTTTTCGAAGCAAGGGCTTTGCGTTACTCCAGGGTATAATTCGCTAACCCAAGGTTAAAATGTACCCGGAGAAAAATTGCTTGAGGCAGTGATATATTTAACCGTATCCTAGGATAAATAGCGCTATCACTTACCCACTGAAATGCAATCATAGTTAAACACAGTCAAACTCATTTTACCAAGTTAATTCTAAACAGTTAAATAAAACCCTTTTTGGCATTTGGCAATAACGAAAATCATAGTTGAGCCAAGTGAAAAGAGCTTGCACATTGTTTACCAAAGAGCAGAATAGCGGAGAAATCAAAATATTGTAGCTCACAATTTTGTGGCGTGAAGGAGTACAAATCTTTAAGAATGTAAATGTCCATTTCAGAAAACACTTAAAATTAAGGTTTTTATTTGAGCGACAAAGTTTGCTGGTAGTTTTAATTTTGTCAGTGAACAAATACACTGCTACAAAGTCGGGATTCGGGTAAACCTTTGTTTTTATTATTTGGCTTTAGGAAGATGTTAAAGTATAAAGACCTCCAGAAATTATTAAGACCCAGAAACGAATAAGGGATGGTATGGACAACATTCGTAGTTTCACATCAACTCTTCGAGTTCTTTCAATAAAGTACAGGAATGTGTGACCAGTGAAGAGAGCTCCAGAGGTTCCAAACAACCTGTTGTTAGCAGAAGAACAGAATCCTCTTCCATTTATTTGCAGCATTTTGGATTCCCGTCGGTTTTCAACCCCAAACAAAATGTGCCCAACGTACACACGTACTTTTACAGAGTCGAATTCAAACAAAGGGGAACCATTCACTTCCAACTTTTGGTGTGGTTGAAAGAGTTCGGCTTATGTAACGAAATGGCAGGTTTCGTACAGCAATGACGGCCTGTATTCCAAGCATGTGTTGCCATTTCAAGCAGCGTATAGTATGCTACGATAATTCTCGCCGTGTGAACCAGAGATGTGATTAGCTTTAAGCTCAATCAAGCAAGCTTGGAGTTCTACAGATCCAAGAAATTCACAGCCCCAACGTCACACACAATCTTGACAAATGTTGTGGCAGAGAAATACAGAGATTGACCAAATAGTCTGGAAATCGCTAAGAAACGCTAATCACGTTGGAAGCAAGCCCATGCTATATAAAGGTGGAGTTACACTGGTGGGCGTGAAATATCATTCTACCTTCAAGGATGAATACTTCTTCCAGCACGTTGTCATGAATTACCCACATAGAAATGCAGATCAGTTAACCTATTCAAATAATAACGAACTGCCTGAACGAATTAAATTCTTTGCGGCTGCTGTGCATTTGTTGCCAGTTATATGGAACTTTAGAGAAGCCGTGCGTACAAAGTTGGCGAATGAAGGGGCATAAAAGACAGCTTTGTAGAAACCATGCAATCACACGTAGCCATGTTAAACGATGTGATGAGACTGTGGACATTGAAAGTAGTCACATCTGATGTTCTAAATACTTAGCATAACGCCACACCAACAAGTTGATATAGCTTGATATAGTACAAAAGCATGTAGTCGCAGTTGTTTCTACTGTCCTACGAAATCGTGAGGAATTCTATGAGACACTACAAAATTTTGATGATGGAACTGTCACAGATGATTCAGACCACGAAGTTGACGAGTCAAAAGCACATGATGCAGGTCAGATGTGAACAGAAAGAGTTCCAAATGTTGATTGGAGGAAATTGTTCTATCTGAAATTATTTTTTTCAAATTGAAACGTTAGTTATATATATGTTACAAATTGCGCGTACCTGTAGAATATTTCAATACTCATTACATGTAGTGTAAATTATCTATGCAAATTTCACAAAAATACTGTCAAAGCAACGCGGTGCAATTCACACTACGCAATCATGGCATTGAAGAATGTCTGTGGATATGTACAGTGGATTTCTCCTACTAAGGTAAGGAAAGCATAAACTCCCAGCGTTACTTTCTTTTTCAACTACAGACGAACGAAACGAATCTTAGTCATGCTGTCTGCTTTGAGAACAAACTGCATGAGAAACTGCACTTGTTCCAGTCATCACAAGCGGCAGTAACAATGAAGAACGTTAGGAGAAAATGTAGCCGAGACTCGACTGATGAATTTGACCTCAAAGTGACATTTGACTTCCTCACATCACCCGCAAACGCACATGATGACGTCTCACAAGTTTCTGTAGAGGAACTCCACTCAAAGCTTTTAACTTTTGTTCAAAATGGATTAAATATATGCTTTCTTCAATTCAAGACATTTAAAATGGTATATACATGTACATGTAGTACGTACGAAGACTGGAAGAACTGCGTTCCGGACTGAGGGGGGAGTCTAGTGAGACAGTAAGTCGTAAGTTGGCTAGTTCTGATGAGTCGGAGCCAGAGGAGAAGCGGTCAAAGAAAAAGAAACGAAAATCGAAAAAGAAGACAAAGAAGACCGTTAGTAAAGAACCGCCAAAAGAAACTACGACGATAGCAGAGAGCGCTGATGACGATAGTTTGGAGGATAGCGAATACCTGGCTTGCGCTCAGAAACAAAAAAAGAAACCAGCTCCTAAGCCAAAGGAAAGTTCTAGTAGTTCTAGTAGTGGGGCGGTTATGTGCAGATTTTCGGCCGAAGTGTTCACTTTCTGTTAAAAGCACCAAATTTTCAGGTAATATAGTTCTGACCATACTTATTAATATCAGATATGGAGCCATCTCGAAATTTTCTGTTTAACGGGATTTTTAGGGGTTTTCCAAAATGGCCGCCATCTTGACCGGAAGTGAAAATGAACATAACCAGAAATGCATAAAATACAACGAATTCAGATCAAAAACATGATATCCATGTTATTTTATGTTTTTTAAATATATCATTGTAGTAAAAACGTACTTTTTATGTATATAGTGTTTATTTAAAGAGAAACCGGAAGTAAAAGCGTATTAACCGGAAGTAATGATGGATGCTAGAGTTCTGGAATGTGCTGCTGTCCTGAATGATGAAAAGCTGCTAGCTCTGCTTAGCAGTGGAGATTTGATTTCCCTCGAGGCACACTACCACGGGCCATGTTTATCAAATCTGTACAGGAACGCAGAGTATGCTAAAAGAGATGACGTTCCTGAAAGTGAGCAGCCCCATCGTCTAGAAGGCATTGCGCTGGCGGAACTTGTTTCGTTTATTGAAGAGTCGCGTGGTAGCGGGGATGACCTGCCTATATTTAAACTCGCAGACTTAGCAAGAATGTATAAAAACCGCTTGGAGCAGCTCGGAGTGGAAAGCACCACAAGAGTCAACACTATACGCCTTAAGGAACGCCTTATTTTTCAAGTACCTGAGCTCGAATCGTATAGCGAAGGACACGGTATTGGACAAGCGCTGCATAAACTTCATAAGGAAGGCTATGACGAAGAGGCTATACACCTTGCAAAGGCAGCAGGAATCGTTCGAAAAGACATACTTGCAAATAAGTATACCTTCAATGGATCCTTTGAACAAAGTCAACTGAGCTCTGTCGCTCCATCCTTGTTTTCGTTTGTTAACATGACCCTTTATGGTCCAAGCATTGACACACAAGCGGATGACATTTCAAAAGGGCAGGCAGCTCTCACTATTACACAGCTAGTTCAATACAACACTTACATCCGTCGTCGTGAAGCAGAAGTGAAGCGGGAACGGCGAAATAGATCGCGGGAATCCCCTCTTCCTATCTATACAGGAATCGCCGTACATGCCAAAACTCGCAGCTGTGATCTGGTAGAGACCTTGCACAAATTGGGGATCTCGATTTCTTACGACAGAGTTTTGCGCATCTCAACAGATCTTGGAAATGAAGTGTGTCGCAGGTACAAGGAGGAGGGTGCGGTATGCCCGTCAAATCTATGTCTGGAGCTTTTCACTACCGCTGCAGTAGACAACATCGATCATAATCCCAGCTCCACAACAGCAAAGGATTCATTCCATGGCACTGGGATTTCCTTGTTTCAGCATCCATCACCGGACACGCCTGGTCGGGAACGAGCACCCATCACCATTTCTACCAGCAATACCGGCAAATCGGTACAGGAACTACCAGCGTCATACGCAGAAGTAATACCAGTGCAAGCTCCTGCAAGTAAGGCCCAACTTCCCCCCACTGCATCGGAGATTAAATCGAATGAAAGCTCGTTTGACCGAGGTCTGAAGGATGAATCCACGTGGCTAGAGGCGGTCAACACTATCCTGGTCAATGAGGAAGTGGTGGAAGATAAGACGCAAGTCTCTTGGGGGGCATTTCATTCGCACCAACCATACTGTGCAATCCCTTCTTCGGTTGCCATTTCTGCGCTTTTACCGCTGTTCCCTGATCAGGCTAAGTCAGTTGCAATGATAAGACATGCCATGGACGTAATCAAGATCTCTGTCGACCACTTAAACCCTGGGCAAGTTCCAGTCATCGCCCTCGACCAGCCCCTGTATAGAGTAGGCAAAGAAATACAATGGACTTGGCCTGACCATTATGGCGAAGATAAGTTTGTTGCATTCTTCGGTGGCCTCGATCCATATCGAATCGTGGTTTCTAATGGTGATAGGAGAGTGGCTTGAAGGTAGCGGATGGACTGTTGAACATGCAGACGCCAATGTTGCCACAGCAGGAACTGCAGAGTCATTTCTAAAGGTAACCAGCGTGACGCGCAATCGAAGGACCCATCAAGTGACGCCGTGCAGTCTATATGTTCTCCTAAAGAGAGCATATCAGAGGTAATAATATCAAGAATTCTTAATAATAATCACAACAATTATACATCTAGAAAACACCATTACAATAATGTTCTTTTATATTTCTTATTATGAAGCCAATACCGTATTAAGTCGAAAGAATGGCAGCTTAAACTTGTACACTATACACTATTAGTAAGCTTACTGCCATACGATTCATTCGATTTGATTTGGCTCACAGCTCACAGGCTATCGGGTGATAAATAGCGAAAAAGCTTCTAAAAACAATAATTATGTGTACGAATTCGAAGGTACATGTAGTACAGTATGCTAGTGGGTTTCTACATAAACAATGGACATGGCCCTTGGCATGTCACTCAACTACCGACATGCAGCGCACGCATTGATTATAGCTGTAATCGTCCAGTTTAGCGTTTCAATGATCAGTGCTGTTCTGAATTATTTATTTGTTTTTGAGTTCGACAAATTAGTAATTCAAACGCTGGTTTTGGGCCTTCGGGAGATTATTTGAGGGCGGAGTTTAATAAATGAAATATGTTGATGTTTTGTAGATATGCGGATAGTAATGCCGGCGCCCTTCCCTTTGATGCATGGTGTGGCCAACATAAGTCGGCAGTGACCCAGTTTCAATATTGGTATACGGCCCTTCAACTGGAACTTCTTCTTTTTGTTTTCCTGAGGTCTCTCCGCCTAACTGACTTTGATATGTACGTAGATGCACTTTACAGGATGCTTCCGTGGTGGTTCGCACTAAACCACATCCACTACGCCCGTTGGCTTCCGATACATGTGCGTGATATGCGCGAGCTGGATAAGAAGGCCCCAGAAGTAGCAGAGGCATTTAAGCAGGGCTCGTTCACAGTCACAAAGACCACTCGAAGATTTTCTGCGATCGCTATCGATCAAGCCCACGAGCAAAACAATGCCATGAAGGAGGGGCGCAGTTGGTCTAACAGAGAATGCAAGCGCGCTTCGCAGGTGGATGATATCTGGCCCTGAGATGGCACGGCTGGTCAATGAGTTTGAGGCGGGTTCTGAGTCACGTTATCACCATGAAGGTCAGAAGAACTACCAAGTAGCATTCCACCAAGATGTCAAGTCCCTCGTGCTAGTACTTGAGGAACTGGGAAACCCCTTCGAAGAAGAAAGCACTGACCTGATCGTATTGGATACTAAAGTGGTGGCAGACAAGGACGGGATGTCAAGAATGTCAAGAATGCAGCAGATCGAGGAGCTTGGAAGGAAGCAGTGCGAGGCGTACATCTCAGAGCGTATAATACAGCGGAAGAACCCTATATCTGACCCAATAACCAGAAACAAGCTCTCTTTCTTTGCAACTCCCCAGAAGAAGACATCCAAGGCTCAACAGCAGTTGTCTTCCATGAAAAGTGATTGTTCGCTTTTTTCACGGCTGTTCATCGCATGCCAGACCAGAAATGGTGACTTGGATGAATTTTTCCGACATGAAAACCAAGCATGCCCGCCATCAATATCTGATCAAGGAAATCTGCGCCTTCCTCGACAGAAAGCGGAATTAACATCTTGTCTGCAAGCTCTCGCCACTCCCAGGATGTAGTTCCAGCCAATTGTGACATCATCGTTATAGATGGAGCAGCATTGGTCAACATGTTAAAGCCTTCGGAAACGGATAAAACCTTTTCCGGGTATGCATCAGCCACGTTTGTCCCCTATGTCACTACCCAGCTTCGCTGCGTGAAACGGATTGATCTTGTGTGGGACGAATACGTCGAGAACAGCTTGAAGGCAACAGCTCGGAGTAAACGCGGTTCCGGAGTACGTCAGCGAGTTGCATCTGATAAAATCCTTCCAAGAAATTGGAAAGATTTCCTCCGCGTGGATCGGAACAAGCAGGAGTTGTTTAAGTTTCTAGCACAGTGTGTTACATCTGTCGACTCGGGTCAGAAACAGGTGATCTCTTCACATGGTACAAACGTGCTTAGCAGCCTTCCACGCGGTGATGTTTCTATCTTGGCCCCAAGCACGCATGAAGAAGCCGACACAAGGATGTTTCTTCATGTTGCAGATGCTGTGAAGTGTGGCTTTTCAAGAATCATCGTGCATACTGTTGACACCGATGTTCTTGTGCTAGCAGTCTCTCTGGTGCATAAGTTGCAGGATGGTGTAGAACAGAGCATCGAGCGCTGGGTAGCTTTCGGTACGGCAGTAAATCTGCGCTACATTGCAGCTCACGAGATCGCGAATGCCTTGGATAGCAATGGCGCACTTCCCCTTCCTGCATTCCATACATTCACAGGATGTGACACGGTGTCATGTTTCTATGGAAAGAGCAAGAAGACCGCGCTACATTCCTGGAACAGTTATCCTGAAGTGGCACCTGTCTTGATAACTCTGTCTAACTCACCATCAGAAATACTGGAAGAGTGGATGTCCACCTAAGAGCGCCTCGTTGTCCTCCTGTATGACAGAACGAGCACTTCCTCTTCTGTTAACGATTTAAGAAAGCAGCTGTTCACACGTAAGGGACGGAAGTTTGATGGCCTTCCCCCTACACGAGATGCATTACTACAGCACGTTAAGCGTACATCGTACCAGGCGGGACACATCTGGGGACACATCTGGGGACAGGAGTTAGTGCCAAGTCCAACACTCCCAAGTCCGCAAGATTGGGGCTGGGCAATAGAAGGCGGAGAGTGGCGACCCTACTGGACGACGCTACAAGAGGTCACCAAGTCCTGCCAGCAGCTAGTGAAGTGCGGTTGTAAAAAGGGATGTCGAGGTGGCTGCAGCTGTCGCAAGGCTAGCCTAAGGTGTACAGCTATGTGCAAGTGTCCCGAACAGTGCGACAATCGCGGATAGAGACAAGAGGAAAACCTCAAGTATTTTCTTGACAAGCACTAATCCAGATCTGTAGTGAAATAAACACTGATATATAGGAATCAGTTTTGATACAATCTCTTATTTTTGATACATGTTAGAAACCGTAAATTATGTGTATAGCTTTACAGAACCGAGTAAAGGAAAGAACGGTTGCGAAAAAGGGCCCTCTCGTATATTTATTTGTGCCTCCAGCATTTTTGTATTATTACTTCCGGTTAAAACGGCCGCCATTTTGAATTTGTGTATTTTTATCGCAATTATTTGATTTTAATAACCAGCACCATTAAAATTGTGTTGTTAGGCGACATTTCAATGGCCTTGTGCATTTTGCACCGTTTTTCGGCGAAGATGTATATATTGTGCCGTTTTATGCAAAAGTCAGTTTCACTTCCGGTTCAAAATGGCGGCCATTTTCACAAATTCCCTTTAATTGAGGTAAACGTGATTTTTGCCGATGGCTCCATATCCTATCTTTATTAACTCATTGAACACTATCATCATGCCAAATTTGGTGCTTTTAACAGAAAGTGAACACTTTTTGCACATAACCGCCCCACTATAGTTCAAGTTCTGGTTCTGGTTCTGAGTGCAGTTCGAGCAGCGAAGAGGAGACTCCTTCTGAGAAAGCGAAAACCATGAAACTTCTCGAAGTTATTGCCGACGCAGAGGCCAGCACTAGTGCTATTCCTATCGTCACCAAGAAAGCTGTGACGAAAAAAACCAAGCAATCCAAAATCGTTTTAAAAGCAACGGAACCTGTCGCTGAGGAGAAAGTAGTTGAACAGAAAGTACCTCCGACCACAAAGAAAGGGAAAGGCAAGAAGACGTTGGGACCGTGTAAAAGTTAGGACAATCGTGATTGAGAAACCGTTGAGTTTACGTTAACAAATTGGGCGATAGCCTAAAACTTTATTATATTTCAAGTGTGTTGCAAGTTGCAGTATGTATGCATGCACCCACATCTTTGCCCAGTGAGTGGAGTACCTGGACTGGAAACGTGGCCATCCTAAGGCTAGGAAACTGCTTGCACTGAAGAAGTACAGTGGTAATATACTTGCTGTACCTATGTCACCTATTCTTAACCCCAGCTACATGGGTGCCCTTTAGTTAGAAGGAACTATTTTCCCTGATATTTTTTGCAGCCCATCTGCCGGACCTTGCATCTGACAAAAATGATATTGATATCGACAACAGATCACCATCAGGAATCAAATGCTCAAATAAACAGCTGCCTTTTAAAATTCATGTCATAAACGGATTTTTTTTTGTGTGATAAACACGGTCAATGTTACACAGCCTGGGTGGCACACCCCTACTCAAACTTTGGTTATGACACTATTACACCATCGACTCCAAAACCCATACCTACACTATTTATGAATCTAGGACGAAAATTCCAGACATCCCCCTATAAATGGGTGTACCCCCTCCCCGGGTTCTTGCCATACTATTCCTTTGGCTTGATGTTGAATGACAGTCCTCCCCAATTTAAACACAATGAAGTTTAAAGAAAATATCCATACCCCACCACGAAAGAAAACTGGATTACTGTTGCATTACATTCAGAGATCTTTAGTTCACAATGCTCAGCTGACTGAGCCAAAACTTTGCCGTTAGGAGACTGGACCAGGAAATCTTAACCTCATTAATTATTCAAGAGGTAACCAACCAACCATGTGCCGAGAATTCGATCACATGACGATCCCTGAAACCTCCCAGGAGTACATTCGACCAATATTTTTCCAGACCAAGGCCTGAATTAATTTTGATCCAGTCCCTGGAACTAATTGCGAGGACTTGAAACCCCGTCCAGTCCGAATTGGAGGCTTTGAAATGACATCTCATTGTCATTAATTATTCGGGAGGTATGTTGTTTTTATTCCGGTTACAGGTTGACATAATTGATTTGTTCATCATAATGAAGCTGTTTATTGTTTCTTGTCATTTGGGATTTCAATGTTCCAGTATTAAATTCAAATTCAAAACTGAATATTGTAAGTTTGGAGCAAATACACAAAGATATCAAAGGATACGTACATCAAGTATCAGTTGTAATAATACCCGCCAACCCCAGCTAAAGCAGGTATTTTGATTTCACCTTGCAAGAAGCAGATAAAGAAACACGAGTTGTTTTCTTCAATGAAAACAAGCGAAATGCACTGAAAGAGAACGAGCAATCTAAGCTCCCAGTTCACCTGTACGCAAAAACGGGGATACGCAGAAGGAGTTCAATATAGAATGAACAAATATTCAAGACTTTCCCCAGCCAAGAATCCAATGGAAACAACCGGGAAAGTCATTGGAAACATGTACCATAAAAGAAATCCTTGATACCAAAGGGAATGGTGAAGTTGTCGCAGTCAAGGCAAAGGTCCAAATCTAACACAGAAAGTGTCTTTTCACACTTTATGAACAAGCAACTGACAAAGTGTGATCTAGTTGTTGCAGATACAACTGGCGCAATCACAGTAACACTTTGGGAAACTCAAATTGAGTACAAACTGTTCCTTCTAATTTCAAGCACTGAGGGTAAACTGTTACAACAAGAAGCACCTTAATTCAAATGTCGCCTTACTCCTAGAAGCTCAGCCACTGAGGCCCTCAAACGCTTAGAAACCTCTAATGTGTAGAAGACAATTTCATCGTTGGGTGACTATGCATAAATGTTTAAATGGCGTAGTTGAACCCAGCAATGCTGAGATGGTTGTAAGACTGCTTAGTTGGTTGCTAAACATTTGAGTAATTCTAATATTATAAGTTATATTCGCAGCAGGAGGTACATGTTCACTTTAGAATTTTAGAAGTGGCATTGGCAACACTTACAGCGTCAAGTGACCTTAGCAACCACTGATGTTCAGATGTAAAAATTGAAAGAACCCCCTTGTGAACATACAACAACTGTCGCGATTGTGTTACTCCTGTTCCAGCTAGCGGTTCTTGTGGACCCAGTTTTTCGAAGCAAGGGCTTTGCGTTACTCCAGGGTATAATTCGCTAACCCAAGGTTAAAATGTACCCGGAGAAAAATTGCTTGAGGCAGTGATATATTTAACCGTATCCTAGGATAAATAGCGCTATCACTTACCCACTGAAATGCAATCATAGTTAAACACAGTCAAACTCATTTTACCAAGTTAATTCTAAACAGTTAAATAAAACCCTTTTTGGCATTTGGCAATAACGAAACTCATAGTTGAGCCAAGTGAAAAGAGCTTGCACATTGTTTACCAAAGAGCAGAATAGCGGAGAAATCAAAATATTGTAGCTCACAATTTTGTGGCGTGAAGGAGTACAAATCTTTAAGAATGTAAATGTCCATTTCAGAAAACACTTAAAATTAAGGTTTTTATTTGAGCGACAAAGTTTGCTGGTAGTTTTAATTTTGTCAGTGAACAAATACACTGCTACAAAGTCGGGATTCGGGTAAACCTTTGTTTTTATTATTTGGCTTAAGGAAGATGTTAAAGTATAAAGACCTCCAGAAATTATTAAGACCCAGAAACGAATAAGGGATGGTATGGACAACATTCGTAGTTTCACATCAACTCTTCGAGTTCTTTCAATAAAGTACAGGAATGTGTGACCAGTGAAGAGAGCTCCAGAGGTTCCAAAAAACCTGTTGTTAGCAGAAGAACAGAATCCTCTTCCATTTATTTGCAGCATTTTGGATTCCCGTCGGTTTTCAACCCCAAACAAAATGTGCCCAACGTGCACACGTACTTTTACAGAGTCGAATTCAAACAAAGGGGAACCATTCACTTCCAACTTTTGGTGTGGTTGAAAGAGTTCGGCTTATGTAACGAAATGGCAGGTTTCGTACAGCAATGACGGCCTGTATTCCAAGCATGTGTTGCCATTTCAAGCAGCGTATAGTATGCTACGATAATTCTCGCCGTGTGAACCAGAGATGTGATTAGCTTTAAGCTCAATCAAGCAAGCTTGGAGTTCTACAGATCCAAGAAATTCACAGCCCCAACGTCACACACAATCTTGACAAATGTTGTGGCAGAGAAATACAGAGATTGACCAAATAGTCTGGAAATCGCTAAGAAACGCTAATCACGTTGGAAGCAAGCCCATGCTATATAAAGGTGGAGTTACACTGGTGGGCGTGAAATATCATTCTACCTTCAAGGATGAATACTTCTTCCAGCACGTTGTCATGAATTACCCACATAGAAATGCAGATCAGTTAACCTATTCACATAATAACGAACTGCCTGAACGAATTAAATTCTTTGCGGCTGCTGTGCATTTGTTGCCAGTTATATGGAACTTTAGAGAAGCCGTGCGTACAAAGTTGGCGAATGAAGGGGCATAAAAGACAGCTTTGTAGAAACCATGCAATCACACGTAGCCATGTTAAACGATGTGATGAGACTGTGGACATTGAAAGTAGTCACATCTGATGTTCTAAATACTTAGCATAACGCCACACCAACAAGTTGATATAGCTTGATATAGTACAAAAGCATGTAGTCGCAGTTGTTTCTACTGTCCTACGAAATCGTGAGGAATTCTATGAGACACTACAAAATTTTGATGATGGAACTGTCACAGATGATTCAGACCACGAAGTTGACGAGTCAAAAGCACATGATGCAGGTCAGATGTGAACAGAAAGAGTTCCAAATGTTGATTGGAGGAAATTGTTCTATCTGAAATTATTTTTTTCAAATTGAAACGTTAATTATATATATGTTACAAATTGCGCGTACCTGTAGAATATTTCAATACTCATTACATGTAGTGTAAATTATCTATGCAAATTTCACATAAATACTGTCAAAGCAACGCGGTGCAATTCACACTACGCAATCATGGCATTGAAGAATGTCTGTGGATATGTACAGTGGATTTCTCCTACTAAGGTAAGGAAAGCATAAACTCCCAGCGTTACTTTCTTTTTCAACTACAGACGAACGAAACGAATCTTAGTCATGCTGTCTGCTTTGAGAACAAACTGCATGAGAAACTGCACTTGTTCCAGTCATCACAAGCGGCAGTAACAATGAAGAACGTTAGGAGAAAATGTAGCCGAGACTCGACTGATGAATTTGACCTCAAAGTGACATTTGACTTCCTCACATCACCCGCAAACGCACATGATGACGTCTTACAAGTTTCTGTAGAGGAACTCCACTCAAAGCTTTTAACTTTTGTTCAAAATGGATTAAATATATGCTTTCTTCAATTCAAGACATTTAAAATGGTATATACATGTACATGTAGTACGTACGAAGACTGGAAGAACTGCGTTCCGGACTGAGGGGGGAGTCTAGTGAGACAGTAAGTCGTAAGTTGGCTAGTTCTGATGAGTCGGAGCCAGAGGAGAAGCGGTCAAAGAAAAAGAAACGAAAATCGAAAAAGAAGACAAAGAAGACCGTTAGTAAAGAACCGCCAAAAGAAACTACGACGATAGCAGAGAGCGCTGTTGACGATAGTTTGGAGGATAGCGAATACCTGGCTTGCGCTCAGAAACAAAAAAAGAAACCAGCTCCTAAGCCAAAGGAAAGTTCTAGTAGTTCTAGTTCAAGTTCTGGTTCTGGTTCTGAGTGCAGTTCGAGTAGCGAAGAGGAGACTCCTTCTGAGAAAGCGAAAACCATGAAACTTCTCGAAGTTATTGCCGACGCAGAGGCCAGCACTAGTGCTATTCCTATCGTCACCAAGAAAGCTGTGACGAAAAAAACCAAGCAATCCAAAATCGTTTTAAAAGCAACGGAACCTGTCGCTGAGGAGAAAGTAGTTGAACAGAAAGTACCTCCGACCACAAAGAAAGGGAAAGGCAAGAAGACGTTGGGACCGTGTAAAAGTTAGGACAATCGTGATTGAGAAACCGTTGAGTTTACGTTAACAAATTGGGCGATAGCCTAAAACTTTATTATATTTCAAGTGTGTTGCAAGTTGCAGTATGTATGCATGCACCCACATCTTTGCCCAGTGAGTGGAGTACCTGGACTGGAAACGTGGCCATCCTAAGGCTAGGAAACTGCTTGCACTGAAGAAGTACAGTGGTAATATACTTGCTGTACCTATGTCACCTATTCTTAACCCCAGGTACATGGGTGCCCTTTAGTTAGAAGGAACTATTTTCCCTGATATTTTTTGCAGCCCATCTGCCGGACCTTGCATCTGACAAAAATGATATTGATATCGACAACAGATCACCATCAGGAATCAAATGCTCAAATAAACAGCTGCCTTTTAAAATTCATGTCATAAACGGATTTTTTTGTGTGTGATAAACACGGTCAATGTTACACAGCCTGGGTGGCACACCCCTACTCAAACTTTGGTTATGACACTATTACACCATCGACTCCAAAACCCATACCTACACTATTTATGAATCTAGGACGAAAATTCCAGACATCCCCCTATAAATGGGTGTACCCCCTCCCCGGGTTCTTGCCATACTATTCCTTTGGCTTGATGTTGAATGACAGTCCTCCCCAATTTAAACACAATGAAGTTTAAAGAAAATATCCATACCCCACCACGAAAGAAAACTGGATTACTGTTGCATTACATTCAGAGATCTTTAGTTCAAAATGCTCAGTTGACTGAGCCAAAACTTTGCCGTTAGGAGACTGGACCAGGAAATCTCAACCTCATTAATTATTCAAGAGGTAACCAACCAACCATGTGCCGAGAATTCGATCACATGACGATCCCTGAAACCTCCCAGGAGTACATTCAACCAATATTTTTCCAGACCAAGGCCTGAATTAATTTTGATCCAGTCCCTGGAACTAATTGCGAGGACTTGAAACCCCGTCCAGTCCGAATTGGAGGCTTTGAAATGACATCTCATGGTCATTAATTATTCGGGAGGTATGTTGTTTTTATTCCGGTTACAGGTTGACATAATTGATTTGTTCATCATAATGAAGCTGTTTATTGTTTCTTGTCATTTGGGATTTCAATGTTCCAGTATTAAATTCAAATTCAAAACTGAATTTTGTAAGTTTGGAGCAAATACACAAAGATATCAAAGGATACGTACATCAAGTATCAGTTGTAATAATACCCGCCAACCCCAGCTAAAGCAGATATTTTGATTTCACCTTGCAAGAAGCAGATAAAGAAACACGAGTTGTTTTCTTCAATGAAAACAAGCGAAATGCACTGAAAGAGAACGAGCAATCTAAGCTCCCCGTTCACCTGTACGCAAAAGCAGAAGGAGTTCAATATAGAATGAACAAATATTCAAGACTTTCCCCAGCCAAGAATCCAATGGAAACAACCGGGAAAGTCATTGGAAACATGTACCATAAAAGAAATCCTTGATACCAAAGGGAATGGTGAAGTTGTCGCAGTCAAGGCAAAGGTCCAAATCTAACACAGAAAGTGTCTTTTCACACTTTATGAACAAGCAACTGACAAAGTGTGATCTAGTTGTTGCAGATACAACTGGCGCAATCACAGTAACACTTTGGGAAACTCAAATTGAGTACAAACTGTTCCTTCTAATTTCAAGCACTGAGGGTAAACTGTTACAACAAGAAGCACCTTAATTCAAATGTCGCCTACTCAAGATAAAGGATATGTAGCAAAACATCTGGAATACTGGGAAAACCTTAGAAAAACGTGTTATTACAAGGATACAGGAGATGTTCGAGAACATCCTATTAACCTCCTAATGTATTCCACTGATTCTGCAGGTTTTTCATTGTCAACTGCTGTGAAACTGAAGACGACGCCAACGGACGAAGAGATAAATGGTGGTGTGATTCTTCTTGGGCTCAGAATAGGGGAAGAATGCTTTCGTGTCCATACTACTGATTCTTTCCAGCAATTGCCTGCCTCGATTACGACAACGAGTAACAGCTGTTTCTCAAAAACCTCAAGTATGAAACCAGAGAGTTGACGTTTTGGGATCAAAACGGCAAAACATCTCGTCTGGCAAGTATTCAGCACCTGTATAACTTGAAAAACCGTTGCCAGAACATGGGATTCAATGCCACCGATCTTGTGCCTGTCTATTTCTGTCTAATTCTGATGCATGTGAAAGACTCTTTACCCTCCGAATTGCAGACCTTTTAGACAACCTTATCCTAGGCTCTCAAGCGACAAGTTTGTACATACATGTAAGAGCAGTGTACCATTTGATAAAGCCTTTTCGTAAGCCAGAGTTTGGTTCACCAGCGGAAATTCAAGAATCTGTTTCCAGCTATATAACAGTTTTTCGCTTGTGGAGAAAGGTTCTGGACCTGACAAAAAGGCCGCTACATTCGAAACCTGGTGCAAAGTGCGATCCAACCAAGCGTGGAAAGTTTCTCATAACTGCTTGTTATAAAACAGCCGAAATTCTCTTTGCAGCTGCTATGCTATATCAACTTGCCATGTTTCTTCATTTCAAGAATATTGGATTGGCTTTCAGCTCTACCCACAACACTGGAACGAAATCAACAGAGTGGATCATCAGCGAAATGCAAGGGAAAACTAACGAACTCCAGTCCTTGGATCCACAACCAACATTTGTAGACACGCTTGACAAAAGTTCTAAAGTTCAGTTCAATCATAATGCGAAGCAGCGTTTGGCACAAGCGGGTGCGAAGGTCAGAAAGTCATCCAAGAGGAGAGAGAGAGCATTTGCCTTCAAGAAACATGAAGAATGAACAGAAACCAGCTACAGCTATCCCAAACGTAACCAAGAATTTAAAACACATCAAAAAGAGGTACATTACAGTGTCGGGCAGGTCAAGCAATATGAGAAATGTCAATGTCCACTGAATGCGTGAAACTGTTAAAATCGAGTGGCTTTTGGGACAAGTCCTACACATTTGAACACCCAAAGAAATGGTAGTCATGGATAACAACATGTTGCAAAACTCATACTTACAACAGAAGGACGCCACAAAAGAGGAGGTACGTGATATCGAAAATAATGATGACCAAATGCATGAAGCAGCAGAAGCAAATGGCTATGATGAAGATGACAAGAACAAACGTGCACCAAATGTAGAAGAGGAGCTGGAAGAGGAATGTGAGGGTAGTGGAGCTAATAAATGGAAAATAAGCAAAACAGTTGATGGGAATACAGCATACATCCACATCAAGCAAGCTGTAAAGCTTCTTCTACCAAGGGAATATATAACGTTGTCATCAAAAATGACACTGGGCTGCGAAATATCTTCCTGGCAAAGCACCCCTGGATCCACAGGATGATGTTGCAAGGTTCTGAAAGGTTACACTTAAAAGTGTTTGCAAAGGGAGGTATATGACATCGGCCACGTGGAAAGCATCCAGTCTGTTAAAGATTCTTCAGAAGTAAGTGGTTTCAAGCTCAAAGGTTGTGATTCTGTACGTATTCGTTGTTCTCTATAAGAGCGCACAACCCATGACTGTACGTACCATGTACAAAGTGCTGTATTCCTTACCAATTGGAAGGTTCCTTCCTAAACGGTTTCACCGACTCCATCCAGAATCCTTGAGGGACCTTACAGATATGGGATATGTTACAAGTGGAGCAAAATCTAGTAGTTCGAAACAACCTTACCATGAAACGGGTGCAGTCAACTCTTCACAAATCCCAGAAGATTACTATGAAATTGACAGCATAATCGAATGACGTGTGATGAAGGGCACTTTAGCGTAGGTTTAAATGTTATGGTTCTGATGATGTTTTTGATTACAGCTTCGAGTATGACCAGGAGGTGTCTGCAATCTTTCTTCCAGTGTCGCTTAATAGATGATTGACATCAAGGTTTTTCATACTTTCCGTGATGTCACGACGGACGTTTCGTAACTGCAAAAGCGCAATAGCTAACTTCATCTGGTGGATATAGTGATATGCTAACAAATACATTAAAAGCTGAATACAGCAGTACTTGCATTTTCTAGCCAATGTTTTTGCAAGCAATGTAATCAGCGACATATTTTTGTAATTTTTGTATACAATTATGCCATCACATGCCCACACGAGTTATCGTATGTCTACAAACGTGAAATTGTATTATTCCTGTTACTCTAAAAAAAACAGTCCACAAGTATTGCTAAGTTAGTTCGTAAAAGAAATTTCCAGTTATCCTTTATTTGCGATTTTCCTCTAAGTAATATGGACATTACTTACTAAACCAGAAAACGAACTGTTAAATTGTTAAAAAGGCGTTTTACAAACCTGGCTATAAAAAGTAAACATATGGGTTGGAAGAGTTAGCCAAACATATTTTCTGGCCAAAAAATATTTCTATTTTGGCAAATCTGGCTGGGAAAAGGCAAACACGTGTATTTCTGGCAAAAAACATTAGTGATTTTGGAAATCTGCTGGCTGGGAAGATTGATTTCTATAATATTTCCGTGCTTACTTTGGTAAAGTACTCTCCAGTAAAAGAAATGAATTCTACTTCAGAAATGGACAATACTTCAAATGTGATAAATCATCTAGGATTCGACAAGAAAAAAGAAATGTTTACCTGGTCCAGCGATTTAGACAATCTAAAAGACTTCTGTGAACGGGTTCTTAACCTGAAATTGCTGTCGATCTCGAATAATGGCGGTACTCGATCAGAATCAATCAAGACAAAATGTGTGACTCTAACATTCTACAAGTCTACTTAAACGCTTCAGGTACAAGGCACTGATGCAAAGGACCTAAAATCAAAACTACAAGCTCTTTTTGACTCCAGACCTAGCGAGATCATGATGGAAGAGCCACTTCAAATTTCCCGCCAAGATTCATCTACAGAGGAAGAAGAACAAGATGGCGACATTCCTTTGATGCCTGACACCTCCCATCATCTGCAGCTCACCTCTGATGAGACCAATCAAACTGATATACAGACAGAGATATCGAAACTGTGGACGGCAATTGATGCAATCAGGGAACCTATGAACCAGAAGAATACAAAATTCAGATAAGAAAACGAAAGGCTGCGCAATACGATTGTTTCTCTACGAAACCAGATCTCAAGCATCTGTTGTGCCAGCAAGACCGAGGAAACTTGTATCTGTCGCAGGATACTTGACAATGCTGACATTGAGGAAGTGTTGATGAACAATGCACCAATCCATTGCCATAATCGCGCAATCCTAACCGACAATATAGGATCATTTCCCATTACCCTCTGGGGAGACCTTATCGACAGCCTAGTATTGGGACACCATCGACATCAACAGAAGAATCCGAGGAAGAATATCCACCACCAGATGACGATGATATGGTTTCAGTTTGTTCTTATGTTTGCTTACAAGTTTAGGAATACATAATGCCTATGTACTTTTGCTTTTTGTGGCAGAAACATGTGCAGTGCTATCAGAGGAGGAGTCATTCTGTTTGATTACAAACAGATTTATTAATGCTAAGGCTAAACTAGGAGGAAATATCCCATTAGATTTACACATTGAACACCTCAACCTTCTTCTGAAACGTCTAGCCAAAGGAATGGGTGGTAACATTACAACAAAATCACTGCAGCGGGCTGCCAGGTCAGTGGTCACACTTAACAATGTAATGGGGTCTATCAAGACTGTGCAAAAAAAGAAAGGAAGTGGCCACCATGGGAGCAAAAACCCAGAAGAAGCTGTGGAGATCATAGTTAATGACCTCCTACATGGAAAGGTGTTTCAGAAGTTCCATGGCAGACTGGGATATCCTTCATTTCCCAAGTTCAAGTCCAATATTCTTGATATTGATTACAGAGACTTTTTTCCAGTGAGCAAAAGGCAAAGCTCAAGCACTGGAAAGGAATTTATTAAGCCACAGAGCATTGGCTATGTTAATGAGTTCCTTTGAAACTTTGAGCTTCCCTCAATGTAGTCACAATAGACGGGTTGCACATGACTTCACGACGGCCATGTTGGTGTACCTTTAACAATAGATTATTCGTTAGCTTCTTTTGTTAGTTACACCAACATGGCCGCCATGCACTTTGTCATTTGAAACTCTGGGGATTGAGTGCAACCCATCTATACAGTTCATGTGACAGCTCTCCGGATGATTCAGTGCTTTGTTTTTGGGTTTATGCTGTTCCTCTTAGGGTAAAGTCAGGTGATCTGAATCGAGACAACAAACTACATGTAAATCGGTCAATTCGTCAAGAACTTCCCTCAGTGGTATTTTGTGATAAAGTTGATACAGACTGAGGAGTTCGTGCAGCATACTACATGTGCTTTGACTAAAACATGAGCTATATTAGTTGTAGGCAGTGTTATTTTACAAGTTCCATAATGCTGCACAAATATATTTTATAAGCGTAAGTTGAGTACATTTTATATGAGTGGGAAACAAATATGGCAAGAGAGATAGTGGCTGTACCAATAATCATACATTCAGATTAAGATCATTCAAATGCACCCTGATTCTCAAATACAACTTTGCAGTACCTTAACTGTGCACTTCTGATTGGATCAGATGGACAAACACAATGAGGAGGAATTACGGTGCCTTTCATATTTACGCGAACCAGACTTTCATCAGTCCCACTTGGGTCAGAGATGTGTTCTCTTTCCCTCGTAGGCCGTGCACACTTAGCACCACTACAGCTTACCACTTTACATCACATTATTTCATAAGTTAGAGTTTTGTCATCCATCAGTCAAGTGTTGTTTTGTACTCTATCGAGAAAAAAAGGCGTCTCTCGTACCCTGCCAGCAGGGGTGCCTTTCCTGTCGCAACAGGAAAATGAGAGAAATGAAAGATGTGATTTCTCGATTGTCATTGGTTTTGAAATTGTGGTCGAGACAAGACATATTGTAGACTACTTCAGCATTTGAATGGTTTAGGTACCAAGGTGGCCAATCAGAATCAAGCTGGGTTGAGTGATGGAAGCCAAACTACCAGGCTGAAGTCATGTCACAGGTCGCATCAATATGAAAAGCACTAAGCCATTTCAATGTTCTCACTCATACAAAATCAGCTCTAATATAGTGTTCAGGATAGTAATGTGATTTACACATGTACTATAACGAATAATATGAATCTGAGTCATCAGACCAGCCCTTCAAACTAGCCATATCCAGTGGAATAACGGCAATTAATTCATGCAGGATAGTTAAAGATTCCTTTGTGTGTATACAAAGGAATAGAGTTCATCCGGAATTAGAATGTCCTCAAAAATCGCATTAACTAATTCGAGTAGTAGGAGTGCAATCTTCAATGATGGGGCATTACAGTAGGCCATTAAATCATAAACATTAACAGTTAATGAGATTCTTTCTTCTTAGCATCAATAAGAATCCACAAATACATTGGTCACCATTATCTGTATACATCATCAAATTGAATGTCTGCAATATAATGTCATGGATTTGGACTTTGTAACAATGACATTGAACTTACATTGTGAACGAAACGAAAAACAAGTATTAAACTGACATTTGAAACCTATTATAATTGCAGATGAATTCGAAAACTACAGATAGTCCTTCGAAACAATCAGGTGTTCAATTTTTCCAGCACTATACAAAAAAACGTTCTCCGTCCTTGTGGTTTTGTTGGACCCGTCTCCTCGAAGCTCGGCCACTGAGGTCCTCAAAAGCTCGAATGAGTTGTGTGACTATGCATAAATGTTTAAATGGCGTAGCCGGACCCAGCAATGCTGAGTTGGTTGTAAGACTGCTTAGTTGGTTGCTAAACATTTGAGTAATTCTAATATTATAAGTTATATTCGTAGCGGAACTATCCAACAATGAGAGTTGTAAGACTGCTAGTTGGTTGCTAAACATTTGAGAACGAGGTAATTCCAATATTATAAGTTCTATTCGCAGTGGCAGGTACATGTTCACCTTAGAATTTTAGAAGTGGCATTGGCAACACTTACAGCGGTAAGTGACCTTAGCAACCACTGATGTTCAGATGTAAAAATTGAAAGAACCCCCTTGTGAACATACAACTGTTACTCCTGTTCCAGCTAGCGGTTCTTGTGGACCCAGTTTTTCGAAGCAAGGGCTATGCGTTACTCCAGGGTTAAATTCGCTAACCCAAGGTTAAAATGTACCCGGAGTAAAATTGCTTGAGGCAGTGATATATTTAACCGTATCCTACGATAAATAGCGCTAAACTTAAAATTAAGGTTTTTATTTGAGTGACAAAGTTTACTGGTAGTTTTAATTTTGTCAGTGAAAAAAATACACTGCTGCAAAGTTGGGTTTCGGGTAAATCATATATTGATGTATAATAAACCTTTGTTTTTATTATTTGGCTTTTGGAAGATGCTAAAGTATAAAGTCCTCCAGAAATTATTAAGACCCAGAAACGAATAAGGGATGGTATGGACAACATTCGTAGCTTCACATCAACTCTTCGAGTTCTTTCGATAAAGTACAGGAATATGTGACCAGTGAAGAGAGCTCCAGAGGTTCCAAAAACCCTGTTGTTAGCAGAACAACAGAATCCTCTTCCATTTATTTGCAGCATTTTGGATTCCCGTCGGCTTTCAACCCCAAACAGAATGTGCCCAACGTACACACATACTTTTACAGACTCGAATTCCAACAAAGGGGAACCATTCACTTGCAACTTTTGGTGTGGTTGAAAGAGTTCAAGAGTATTCAGCATGAATTGATTAGGCCGGATATCCCGTGGAACAAACCAGAAATTGCAAACGTTGTGACCAACTGTCATAAAACTAACAAGGCAGCTAATAACCTACAAACCACAAGCAGTCATTTTGACAATGAAGAAGGAAAGACTGTTTTGAAATTGAAGCAACCAAGTCAGGTATTTGCACTGAATTTGCATACCTATCTAATTACAGTCATTGGGGCTCTGGAATGTTCTATGAATTTTCAATCCACTGACGGCAGAACTATGCTTCTGAGATATGCATCGGCTTATGTATCGAAATGGCAGGTTTCGTACAGCAATGACGGCCTGTATTCCAAGCATGTGTTGCCATTTCAAGCAGCGTATAGTATGCGACGAGAATTCTCGCCGTGTGAACAAGAGATGTGATTAGCTTTAAGCTCAATCAAGCAAGCTTGGAGTTCTACAGATCCAAGAAATTCACAGCCCCAACGTCACAAACAATCTTGACAAATGATGTGGCAGAGAAATACAAGAAATTGACCAATGAGTCTGGAAAATCTATCATTCTTGAAATCGCTAAGAAACGCTAATCACGTTGGAAGGAAGCCCATGCTATATAAAGGTGGAGTTACACTGGTGGGCGTGAAATATCATTCTACCTTCAAGGATGAATACTTCTATACTTCTTCCAGCATGTTGTCATTAATTACCCACATATTATTAATATAATAATTTCTATTGCGCCCTTTCGCATAAAATGATCAAAAGCGCATTACATTACAACAAAAGGAATAATAAAAATTAAGAAATAATAAAAATAAATAAAATTATAAAATTATAAAATTAAATACATTAAAATATCTCAATTAAAATTATTATAAAAAGACTATAAATTAAAAGCTAATTTAAAAAGATACGTTTTAAGTGAAGATTTAAAGACCCAGGGTCGACCATTATGCTTTGCGCGCCTCTGTTTTTGTTTTGATCGGCACCAAGATATGGGGTGCCATTACCGCCATTATTCAGACTTGTTCAATTTATAAAATGGAGCCTTGAATTTATAAAATGGAGCCTTGAATTTTAAAATGGAGCCTTGAATTTTCTGAAATGGAGCCTTGAGTTTATAAAATGGAGCATGGAGCCTTGAATTCATAAACTGGAGCCTGGAATGTTGTAAAATGGAGCCTTGAGTTTATAAAATAGAGCCTTGAATTTATATAATGGAGCCTTGAATTTATATAATGGAGCCTTCAAGTTATAAAATGGAGCCTTCAATTTATAAAATGGAGCCCTCGGTTTCTAAAATGCAGCGGTCTGGCACTAGTGGATGAAGTATGGTGGAGGTGGAATGGGCTGAGACAAAACCTCGTGCTTTCTCAACAGATTCAACAATGGCTGACGATCTGCAGGAAGCTATACGCGAATACTCAACAGAGTAGCTTCTAATTTGAACAATAGCTCGAGCCATTTATCCAATAATTTATACGAGGCCCGTAATCCACCATTTGTACCAGACTGCTCCTCAATCTCATGCTTCTTCAAGTGGAACCTTCACGTCCGAACTGATGAGTCAGTTTATCCTCGTCACCGGTCGAGAAGCAATAGCGGACGCTCACGGACATCTTCGACGACTACATCCGCTAATAAAAGGAAAAGAAGTGATATAGTCGACCAGCGAAATTGAAAGAAATCGTAAGGAAATTTGTCTGCCTCTAGAATAAAGATCAGATCGAAGTGCCAGATGCGGAAGAGTCGAGGGAACTGCTGATTTCTGACATGGGAGAGAAAAAGCTGTCAATAGCAAAAGGAGGCAAGGTTCGAGAAGTAATGGTACAAAAGTTTCCGAAGCTGAAACAAGCTGGCGGCTTTGAATTTAGGCTAGATTGCAGAATACCCCACCACTTCGAAAGATCACTTGAAAAGCCCTTATAAATTGTGCAAAATTATCCATTTAGCTCAGGTGTATTTAGACTCGTTCTATGAATGATTTGGAGTTGAAAATGGGTAAGATTTATTTGGTGGGATGACTTTAAGTTCTCTCTTTCTTGATTCAGCATACATAAATTCAAAGCCGCCAGCTTGTTTCAGCTTCGGAAACTTTTGTACCATTACCTCTCGAACCTCGCTTTCACTTGCCTCCTTTGCTATTGATAGCTTTTTCTCTCCCATGTCAGAAATCAGCAGTTCCCTCGACTCTTCCGCATCTGGCGCTTCGATCTGATCTTTATCCGAGAGGCAGACACATTTTCTTACGATTTCTTTCAATTTCGCTGGTCGACTATCACTTCTTTTCCTTTTATTAGCGGATGTAGTCGTCGAAGATGTCCGTGAGCGTCCGCCATTGCTTCTCGACCGGTGATGAGGATAAAGACTCATCAGTTCGGACGTGAAAGTTCCACTTGAAGAAGCATGAGATTGAGGAGCAGTCTGGAACAAATGGTGGATTACGGGCCTCGTATAAATTATTGGATAAATGGCTCGAGTTATTGTTCAAATTAGAAGCTACTCTTTTGAGTATTCGCGCAGCTTCCTGCAGATCGTCAGCCATTGTTGAATCTGTTGAGAAAGCACACGAGGTTTTGTCTCAGCCCATTCCACCTCCGCCATACTTCATCCACTAGTGCCACACCGCTGCATTTTAGAAACCGAGGGCTCTATTTTATAAATTCAAGGCTCCATTTTATAAATTCAAGGCTCCATTTTATAAATTCAAGGCTCCATTTTATAAATTCAAGGCTCCATTTTATAAATTCAAGGCTCCATTTTATAAACTCAAGGCTCCATTTTATAAACTCAAGGCTCCATTTTATAAACTCAAGGCTCCATTTTATAAACTCAAGGCTCCATTTTATAAATTCAAGGCTCCATTTTATAAATTCAAGGCTCCATTTTATAAACTCAAGGCTCCATTTTATAAATTGAACAAGTCTGAATAATGGCGGGAATGGCACCCCATACCAAGACGAGGCTTCTGTTGTTTCGAGTGAACTGAACTGCGCTTGTTCTTTGTCGTGTGGTTTGTTCAGTCGTTGGCACAAAGCTTTTAAAGAACAAATGGTTCAACGAGGGATTCCAATTCATCTATTGGTTCAGTGTAGGACTAAAGGAAGTTTGTGATCTTCGACTTCGATACGTATCTGTGAAACTGCTATTATAAACAGGATAACAACATTACTCGATTTATTAATCTCAGTCAAATTTATGAGAGTGAGAAAAGGGTATAGCAGGCTAGGTCATCCCGGAAGCAGATTTAAACCGAGTAAAATACACATGCAAAGGTCAGTGCACAAGGAGAAGAGGCAAGGGGTCCTTAAAATGCCGCGAAATACGACGTGAAGTATCACGACCTAGCTAGGTGGTTGAGATAAAACAAGGTAAGCTGTAAGTTGACTTGGATTAGCTGACGGTAATGTTGTTTGAGATTGTCTCAATGATATATGTTATTTATATTTCGGTTTAACAGAACGAAGAAAGAGCCGAGAACTTATTAACTATTATTATTAACTTTCAACCTGCAACGGTGCAAGATGGGGGCCATACGATTACGAGTTCAAATTTCTCAGGGTGAAATATAAGTATTAAAAATACGTATAATTTTCAGAAATCGTATTTATACCAGTTTCAACCCAACTTGGATCCCTTCGTGAAAATCTATAAGTTTTGATTGCTCATTTTCAACGGAAAAGCATGCACAATTTTGCAATGAACACCTTCCAAAAACAATGAAAATAACTATAAATAAAAATACATGTATAGGTAAATAAGTTGTCTTTTTAGTACTTTGTTTCAAGCCTGGACATGGAGAAAAAAGACAAGCTATTGATCAACCTTTTAGGCATGAGTAGAGGCAGCCTAACAGCTAGTTGGAATACCTGGAGAAAACTGGGGACCACCTGCAGGAAATTGTCCAGACTGGTGTAAATTCAAGGTGTCAGCCCATGCCAGACAAACAGGAGAATGTGCGTTGCAAGAGGGTAACCTGTGTTACTGCATATACAGCTTGTAGAAACATGTGTTTAGACAGATATATCCTAGAGGTCTGTATCCAAGCAAGGTGTGACACGTGTAGATGAGTTTAATTTCACAATGCAAAGTTTTAGGAAAGCTGCATATAAATAATTTGCTCTGTGGAGGTATGGAAAGATTGGCAGAGGATAGACACATTATACTGTATCTGCATGTTGAGTTATAGCCTCTTACCCACCCTCAGTTGGGGGTTCCCTCCAGACTTTACTGAGGGTGGGTAAATTGGCTACATGTAGGCTACTTCAGTCAGGATGACTGAATCCAGTATCCTGTATCAGATGATGGTGCATGGGTTTTTGGGCTAGTTTGCTTGCATCTTACAACTATACATCATGGCCTGGGATCAATGGCCTGGCCTGGGATCATGGCCTGGTTCTTGAGACTTGGACCACAAATATGGAATTCTTTGACTCCATCTATACGTACCTTACCAAAACGTACTTTTAAAACAGAATTGAAACGCAGTCTTTTTGATATTTTATTAAAAGCTGATGACTATCTTGAAGTCTCCCAGATAATTAATGAATGTAAATAATATATTTTCCTTGAAAATATGTCATATAAGTAAATTAAATTATTGCTATGTTATCATTTAACAACACTATTTTTACTGGATATGTATAATATAGTCACGCTCTTTCTCTTTCCTTTTCCTTCTCTACTTATACGTCACAGTCAGATCTGTGCTATAATTGATTAATTAACTCCATTTGTAATATAATCACCTTTTTCTTCCCCCGCCTCGATTAGTTTAACTATTTGCGGAAGGAAGTTTCTTGTAAGCTATAATAGCGTTTCCTAATTGGAATAAATTATTGTCTATTGTCTATTATTGTCAATTCAGTAAAACTTTTACACATGTATTTTTACATAGCTGGCAATGGACAGACTTGTAAAATACTGTGTAAAAGTTTTACCAAATTGGCCATTGGTTCAGTATCACTCACAATAATTTACATGCATAAGTACAAGCAATTTACTCATCTGCAATCATAGGTATACCTACTGTTCGTACCTACACCAATTTCTTTTTGCTCATTATGCAGTGCTCCCAAGAACGTCTGCTGAAATGAGCAACACATTCCTTTCCCAGAGACTGACCAATCAAAGTAAGGCTTCCAAAATCATTGGGAGGAATGCATGACGAGCCAAAAGAGCATATGCATCTATAGGAGGCTTGTGTAGGTTTATGGACAGATCTTGCTCACATTATCACATTAAAGTTAATGTGTTTGTTATTTTCCAATAACAGATTCCTTACTGGAAATGGTATATTAAAGTAATATTTTTAAAAAACTATTTAGGCAGCCACATCAATTACAATCTCAGTTGGAACAGTGATAACTTATATAGATTTTACATAGCTTGACATCGAAAAAGCTGGAAAACCATTATGTAATATGCCTTTTGGGTAGAAGGCATAAAGCTAGGGAACACTAAAATGTTGTTACAGAGTACATGTAGTTGTTTTGTGGTAAAAATAAATTTGACAAGTAAAGGAACATTGTTTGTGCACCCGTTTCTTCTAGAAAATAATGGTTCACCTTGGCCACTTTGAATAAATAGCAAGAATGTGGAATTATATGTAGTTCTGTTGACAATATGTGTAGTCAAATGCAATTAGACCACTACCAACCATAGGAATGTTGAGGAAACTAGTTTACAAGGGGGAAGAATAAGTATAATCCTGAAAAGCTAACAGTAGAAATGGGATGCTTATAAAGATAACTGCAATTGCAGGTTGTGGTAGCAAATTGGTATTCAATATAGCATGTCCAATAAAAATATAATTTGTACTTTAATATTCTTGGTAGGTCATCAAATTCATAACACATTTTTACTTGCTCAAATGCCATTATTTTCGGTGCACATTTCAACATCATGCTATTGAAATTAATTGTTACGACCATTCTTTACCTTCAAATTCCTGTTCATCTTCGACTTCATAGTCGAAATGGTGTCTCGATTTATTGTCCTCGCCTTGCTCTTCGTCTATGCCTGAATTATAAAAAAAAAAACAAGCAAAAAGGACTGTAAATAACCCAAGGTAAGCTTATTTCACCCAACTATGGATATGGATTATTTTACGCAAAAAAAATGACTCCAAGTCATTTCTCACCTTGTCCTTGAGCTTGGACCCTGGTTTGAATTGAATAATTCTTCTTTGAGGAGCTTGAAGATGTAACAGGTACTCTGCGAATACGCTAGTTGCCAAGATTGTCCTTCCTTATGTTCCAGAGTTAAAATACAGACGACCTAAATCTTATGCATCGAGCATTGCTAGGTAAACACGCAGTCTTCCCATTCTTGGCTGAAAGGCCGGGTCTATCTCGCACCAGACCGCGAGACGGTTCACTCAAAATAATACTGATCTAAAGAAATTTTTGGGTAAAAATAACTGTCAAAATGTTAAGTTATAAAGAAAGAAAGTAAAAATTAACGTTATTCGAAAGTTAGAGGAAGGAAAACAGGCGATGGAAACGGATTTCTCACTTCGCTCTAAATATTGGACTTTTCGACTCTCACAAAATGGCGACTCGGAAGTGTGGGGCGCGCTATGCGTGATGGTCGACCCTGGGTCTTTAAAAAGACTAAGCGACTGAATATTGTGTGCAGATATTGTGGTAGAGCATTCCATAGAGTCGGAGCCGCTGTCTCAGTACTATGGTATTGACGATACGTAGATTGTAACAGTGGGTACAAGCTAGAATGCGTCATATGAGAATGGACTTGGTTGAATACCGCGCGTTCCGTAAGTTTGATACATAGACCAAGTTACTAATTGGACGAAGGTTTTTAAATGCAGGATCCAAACCTGGCTTCTTCAATAAGGGCGATACCACAGCCTCTTTCCATTCATCAGGGAAACATCCAGAGTCATAGCAATTCAGATCAGTTAACCTATCCACATAATAACGAACTGCCTGAACGAATTAAATTCTTTGCGGCTGCTGTGCATTTGTTGCCAGTTATTTGGAACTTTAGAGAAGCCATGCGTACCAAGTTGGAAAATGAAGGGCACAAAAGACAGCTTTGTAGAAACCATGCAATCACACGTAGCCATGTTAAACGATGTGATGAGACTGTGGACATTGAAAGTAGTCACATCTGATGTTCTAAATACTTAACAAGTTGATATAGCTTGATATAGTACAAAAGCATGTTAGTCGCAGTTGTTTCTACTGCCCTACGAAATCGTAGGTCCACGTAGAATTCATCGAAATGGCTGAAGACTTTCACAGATGGCAATCTTGCAAAAGGTGCCACAAAGACCTAACCAACGTCACCACACATAGCATCATCACATGCAATCACTGTAAAACTGTACAGCGCTCCTCTACTTGTTTAAGCAAATGCAGCAGATGCCTTACCATTTTTATTTATATTTTCGTCGCTTCTTGACGACAGTTTTAACCTTTTCGTTATCAACATTCTAGGGTGAAAGATTACATGAAGTTAAACCGCAAACTGGTCGACCCAGACGGCCTTGGTCTCTGTGATGACATCAGCCCAGAATCTAGATCTTTGAAGGGATTTCCCACAGAAGGGTATACAGATGACCTTTCCAATATCCCTAACATAGACTATAACATGATTTGGAAGTTCATGGTCCAAAACGTTGCTGGAAAGGGAACCTCTACCGCAACACCTTTAATTAAAGGATATAATTTCTTTAAATCTGGCCATATTGTTAAGTTGGAAAAACATAATAGAATCCTAAGTGAAGATGGATTGATTCATATCAGGGGAAGGATTTTGCTATCAATGAAGAAAAATATTGTCTATACTGCGTACATTACTTTAAAGGATAGTAAAGTTCTACGTGGCAAGTGCGGATGTCCTGCTGGTATTAAGGGACACTGTAATCATGTATCTGCTATGTTGTTCTTCCTTGAAGAAAGTTGTAAACAGAATGCAGAGAATAGGCCTTGTACATCCCAGCCATGTACTTGGAACAAACCGAGTAGGAAAAGGAAAGTAGATAACCTTCCCATTTATCAGGTGAAGTTCACAAAACATGAACATGGAAAAAAGAAAACAGTTGTAAGTCCAAGAAATGATGTGAGGGCCCTGCATCAGAGACATTTAAGTAGAACAGAACTCTATGATTTCAGATGCAAACTTGAGAGCCTAGCAAGTAAAGGACAAGATATTGGACTTTTACACATTTTACCAAGGAAAAGTACCCAGGAAGTGCTTGAAGACATCAATCATGATCATGATTACTGTAAATTATCCAGTCACACTGAGACATCAACGCTTAATGGCGCTAAGAGTATTGGACAAGGAGATGCAATCATCTCCATCCAGTAAGCATTGATGAGCTGAAAGGGCGTTGCAGTACAATAAAAAGAAAACTTGATCTTGATAGAGACCACATCAAGTTGATTGAAAGTGAAACTAGAGACCAAGCAATGACAGCAGAAAGTAAATTGAAGTGGAATGATGCTAGCAAAGTGAGAATTACAGCATCAAAATGTAAGCGTGTTGCAACTATGAGAGAAACAACCTCTCCAAATATTGCACTACAAGGGATCTTGCATTACAAACAACCACATCAAACTAGTTCAGCATGAAATGATCAAGTGGTATACATATCAGTATGTACATGTTATCTAGCTGGTCTACCCAATGACCGAAATGGAAAGCCCAGCTGGTGTTACACCATCCAGTCAGAGTCGATGTCTGCTTTTGTTAAATCAAATCCCTCTGTTAGTCATCTGAGTAAACTCCAGTTTACGAAACATGTTTTTGAAGCCATACACCTGCGTCAGCAAGAGGAGCTTGCTCTGGTGGTTGCTTCTCTCAGTGAGGTGTATGAGCTCACAGACAACGCCCAATATCTTGCTGTGCCAGCAGTATACGGCACTCCACTATAACGACAATCACTTCGTCCTTGAATTCCTGTCAGAGGGATTTAAGACTTGTAAGACGTGGGAGGTACAATTATGTCACTGGAGGAAGATAATACCCTTCGACATGGTACTGTCACACAAAGAGAGGTGGTACTATCTGTTGGATGGTGACCCGTCCAAAAAGGTTAACAGCAAAGAAACCAAGAGATTTTACCACACCACGAGCAAGTGTATAAAGACCAGGTTTCCTTACTTCACGCCTGGTTCAGTGGAAATCCACAATACGGTGCTCCCGCTGATGACCACCTCGCACAAGTCCTACATAACCAAGGAACTTGGCTTCAAGTTTGATTGAACAGTTACAATGGCGGACTTCACATAACTTTTGACGCAAGTGTTGATGCAAGGGTTGACGCAATGAAGTTACGAAATTCGACGGCGAACTTTCGTTTGAATTTGCGAACTTCACAAAATGAACTTTGGAAACTTTGATTCAAACTTTGAAAATCAGCTGTTAAGATAATTAGTAGTTAATTTTATTTACTTGTGATACCCAAGCTGAAGTTCCCGAATTAACAAATACTGGTACTCGAAGGACCTCCACAAACGTGCTGAACATTTGGTTGTCTCGCTTCAAATCACTCTTTCATCACCTGAAGAATGCTTTGACCACACCCAGCGATAATTTTCTAACCGGGATATCAATTTTTGGTTGATATACAGAGTTCTTTTTGGTTGCCTATTGTTTCCGAGTGAGTCCGTTGTAATAACAAGAAAATACAGCGGGGTCTTCGTTTTCCAGTTTAGCCCACGAAATTAGGAAAACGAAGACCTTAACATAAAAATAATTAAATTTCACCGTAAGTATAATGTTTTGTATGTTACTGCATAATAAATGAGGGGGTCTTCGTTTTCGGGTCTTCGCTTTCAGGTCTTCGTTTTCCAGGGCTTAGGTCTTCATTTTCCAGGTCTTCGTTTTCCGAACACCCGGTGGATAGCGCTATCCACCAAGCAAACAACTAGTCCAGTCATCCTATGATTTTTTTATGGTCAATCTCAAACAAATTGCAACAGAATATTTCTCACCGCCAAATGATATAGATAGTGGTCCACTTAATAACATACTAAAAATCCCCCAAAATCCGCGTGGTGGAACATGCTCAAATTTGGCATTACATGATTTCGAGCTATCACCACAGGGTACCCGCGTCGAGAAAAGTCATGGCTCAAGTAAAAAAAAAATTAATGTTTTTTTCCTTTACCACTGATTTCATTGCTTTGCGGTCGCACGAAAAAAGTTGCAGCGCGCGATTTGGCGATACTCTTCCGTCAATCAACAAAGTGGGCGGGACTACGTACTGATTCAAGATGGCGAACGTGGAGTTGTCACTCGCGAATAAGATGGAGGAGGTCGTTGGAATACAACTTCCCTTAGAAGACGGGCCACAAATCTGGGATTATGAGAATGATACGGTATGAAATCTGAGATTTGACCGTGAAAAACGTTTTTTTACTCTGACTCGAGAGTAATAACTTGTTAAGCTTTTTCTTAGCGTGTGCCGGCCGGTGTGGCGGGAATAAAGCCACTGATAAAGAATTCTTATTGCTTTAACTTATAGCTGTTTTTTTTTTGCCCGCTGTTTGACTCTAGAGAGAGGTTGCACTTTATCTTCAAACAACTAAAGGCAAAACTGTGAGTGGAACGGAGCACACGCCTTTCGAGTTGCCCCATAGGTGGACGTTTGAAACACTGAAATCCTGCATCCACGACTTTGTTTCACGTGTTGTGGCGAATGGAGCCAAGGATGCGATTGTTTTGAATCAGCTGTACTACAAGAAAAAGGGGAGGAGCAAATCCCTAGTAGCGCTGAACAATGACCATGACATTCCAGCATTGCTTCAAGAATATCCGTTGACTTGGCCCGGAAGCGGGAGAAGGAGAAAAGCCACCTTTGTTTTGGCAGTGGATTGGTGCTACAAGGACAACAATCAGTCGAGCGGTAGGTATAAATGTTATGTTCGATTTCCTCCATCGTCATAATTTTCCTATTTGGCCCAAGTCTACTTTGATGGTTAGGCAATATTTTTTCTTCTTTTCTTTCCTTATTTACAGAGCTCAGTTCCTCGCCAAAAACACCACGCCGATCACCTCGAATAGCCGCATGCCAGCAAGACACAGATGTCTATGTATTCGAGGCTGTGAAAGGAAAAAACGACATGAAGCTGTCCAACACCTCAACAGTACTTCGCGGATGTTTGAAACAAAATTACACTCTGGCAAGATTGAAGGAGCGTCTGATGACCATGGACGCTACTTCGGTGGTGTATGTTCCATCGAATGGCCTGTATTGGCTAAGGAGGGGGAACAAACAAATGGTAGCGCTGAATACTGAGGACGACTGGAGATGTTGTATTGATGACTACAAAGACCCCAAAGGAAACATAAAACCTGTGAGAATCGCATGTGCAACAGTAAGCCTGGAAATTCCTGCAGGTAATTTGGGATCCTTGTTTTTTCTTTGTCTATATGGGGTTGGGAGGCTGGTAGCTTTTGGAAAAACAGTCTGGATAAAAAGTCTACCCCCTCTTTTTCCCCCTCAAATTAAGACCCCTTCCAAAAAAATTGTTTACAAATTTTTACCCCCTCCCTCCCCTCTAAATCCATACCTTGAATATTGTTATTTTCAACAAGAAGAGGTGTAACTGGAATCACCGATAAATATTTTACCGCTGACTGTTTATTGCCATGCTCATCCGGTTAAATACTCATCAGACTTCCTGTGGGACGTCATTTTGTTCTTAAATATTTTGTATAAAATCTCTAAAATCTTCTCTATAAAATTTTACCCCCTCTTAGTTCTTTAGAATTTTAAAATTTACCCCCATAAATTTTGCATGTTCAAAAATTTTACCTCCCCCATAAAACCACCAGCCCCCCTGCGGCATAATAAATGAACAGTCCCTTACCCCACATCAATAGGCTGAATCAAGCATTTTAATTTCTAATACTGTAACAGTATCTTTGCCCCATATCACAGATGAAGTACATTGTATATGCTACTACATCCAACTTCCAGTTCTAGAATCAACTCAGCTTCGTTTTGTTTTTCACTGCTGTAGGGGGGTTAGGGGTTGAGAAAATGTAGGGGTTGAGAAAATGTAGCACAGAGCTATCCAGGTGCCAGTAAAACATTTTTGTCTATCATGACATTTCCATACTTGTCAAGTTATAAATAATAATGGAACATTTAATAGCAGAATGAGAAGGGAACTGCTATATTTTTTCATCAACTGTTTATGGTTATTATATTTTGCATAATTCTGGAACCTTTCTTTGTTTTCATGTGTTGCCCACTATCAGCACTGTAGCAAGACATGGTAAAGTGGTGGTGGTGGAGAGTTTGCAAAGTTAATAATTATGGGCCCTTTTCAGACAAAATTTGAAATAAGTCCCTTCCCCCCTCCCCCAGCAAATAAGTCCCTTCCCCCTTCCTCCAGCAAATAAGTACCCTTCCCATCCCCCTCTTTTTTGTTGGGCAACTAGGAGGTACCAAACAACAGTAGGCCTAACGTTTGTTGTTTTTATTTGTTGTAAATTTGGAATCATACTTTAGCAGCTGTGCATCATGTCAATATAAGAAACCAGTCGCATCCCTTGCTATGGCTCTGATTATAGAAAGCAGATCAAAGGACTCATTTCCTCTATAGGGATTTCTTCCACAACCAACAGAAAGAGATGTCTTGAATTCTCAAATGTGGATGAAAGGGATTCAGTAGGGCCTCCAAAGCTAAAGGCTGGAGAAAACGAGTTGTGGAATGAAGTTCATGTATCTCTTGTTAGGGACCTTGAGAAAAAAGGTACAATTGGAAGATATGGAGTCCAACACCTAAAGCTTTGGACTGATGAGATCATTAATGGAAAGTCATCAGGCATAGGTGATGAGCCAATTTGGCAGAATTTCATAGACCAGGTTGGAATCCCACCAAAATCTCCCAGAGATGCATCCAGTAAAGAGAAAGCGAGTCCTACAGCGATGACAACAGATGAGCTGTTAAAAGCCATGTTTATCCAAAATCAACAAAGAATGGAACTTGAATGTAAAAGAGCAGAAACGTTTCAAAATTCTCTGATGGCCATGATGGTAGCCACTTCACCAATGCTTCAGCAAAAGGTATTTTAAAAATAGCTACAGCTAGATGATTACCAATAGTAAAAATTGGAAACACACAGGTAGTGATCATTTAATTTCGAAATCAAAAATGTTTGACCAAAATGAAAACAATCTACATGTAGTTGCATTTGTGACCATAATGGTCGAAATTATGGTCGCAGATTCCAGCCCTGATACTATAAGCAGATTATACTTTATTCTCTGAGTTAAGTACAATCATTATGATAATGATTGCATATAAAAATAGTATTGAGAAAAGTCACCTTCATCAGTACTGTATAAATTATCTTGTGTCATGATTTGAAATACAGTGGCACCCATCGCCTTACTCCAGGACTTGTACATACATTGTAGGGTTGTCACTAAGAATATATATTGTCCACTGCATGGATCCTAGCTCCTTTTAGTCAGCATTCAATAAAAGGTACTTGAGTGTTCTGTGTAGTATGAATACTCAGCCAGCTAATTTAGCCAGCTGCCAGCACTTAGTGACAGCCCTGTGTACTACTACAGTGTGGATTGTTAATATTCTGTTCTTTTTTGCCAAAGGTCTACAGTCCATCCCTGTCTAAATTGACACTACCCCAGAACATCAACCAGCAAAAAACAGTTCTACAGTACACAACTGAAGACTGCATCAAGTTCCTGAGGAATTCAAATCTGGCACATCTGGAACCAAACTTTATTAGAGCAGAGGTTGATGGGTCTCTGCTAACGAGCTTGAGTAATCCACATGTAAATGATAGCATTTTGGTAGGATTAGGCATTCACAATAGAAGTGACAAGCAGGCAATTATATATGCAGTAAGGCAGGAAATGTCACAGTCACCATCAACAAGTGCCTTAAACTTGAGTTTCACTGACTAGATCCAGTAATGGAATGACATGTAACATGGGGGACTTAACTTAAAAAACGAGAGGTTTTCCGTGGTTATGGGCTCTGCTGTGAATAGCAAAAGTTTGTCAGACAGTATAACGTGCATTGAGAATACAATGCTTAAACTCAGTGATGGGGAAAAAAGAAGGCTCGTCTCTATGGGATGTTAGGGGTTGCCAGGCACCTTCAGAACTTTCCCATTCTGAAAAAAGAAGAAGCTGGTAGAATCTACAAAAGCCAACTTCAAGAACGCCACGTGAGTGAGCAATCTAAGGCTGAAGAGAAAGTAGTTCGTTCATTCTCATGTGAGATATACAGTATTCTTTCAAGGCAGTTAAATAGTATGCCTTTGTATATTAAAGGCACTGGCTTCATAATGAAAAAAAAAAAGACACTATGACTGAATTGTTTGATGACAGCTTCAAAACAAAGCTAATCAGGCATATAGAAGATGCGATCGGAGACACTTACCGCAACGTACTGAATTACTTGGATACTGAAAGAGACAAGAATCCAATGAAGTACATTTTAACAAAGATCACCAGTGTACAGAGCGTACAAAACAAATGTGCACTTCAGAGGTGCCGTGATATTGTGCCAGTACACCTGGACAAGTTTGAAGGACTATGGGAAGATATAAGAAAAGAATTGAATGGGAGGAATTTAACAGCAAGGCAAGAAAGGTATTTAATGAAAAGAACGCTGCAGATGGAAAAGCTGAGAAAGATAAGGGTGAGGAATAGCGAAATGACAGGCCGAAAGCTGAAAATTGACGAATTTCCAGATCTTGCAGCAGTATTAGAGTTTGAATTTGGGGAAGGTGACTTTCGAGAACGTGGAGGTCGTGGGCTTTAAAGCCATTCCAAGCTACATAATTAAGTACTATACAGGGCGGCCAACAATAAAACTAACTAACAAATTCGTAGGCCGGGAATATTTTGCCATAGTATTTTCGGTTGACGCGATTTCCACCTGGAAAATCCGAACAGCTAATAGCTTTCTAAAATACGTCAAAAGACATAGTAGGCGCCTTAAAATGGCTAGATGAGCTGCGTATAACTGGTTTCAAACGAATTTCAGAAAGTACTCGTTGGGTGCCCTTGATGCATGGACAACATGGAACTAATTTCTTTGATTAGGAATCCTTGTTCAAGTAAGTTTACCAACAGGCATTTAGGGATTTCAAATTTTGGAGCACCATAACTTTCCTGAACCTTTCTTGGCGGTTCGCTACCAAATGTTGAACATGCTATCCTTAGCTTAGTAACATTATATCGCTTCAATTTCGTACGCCTAACTGTTCAAAATCGTAAAGCGATAACTTGCATACAAGGTCTGGAGTTATTTTCTCCCGTGTAAAATTTTCAATAACATTTCCCAATCAAACTTGTTTTAAAACAGTAGCCATTTCCTTGCGTTCAACTAGTGGCATGGTGTAAAAAAAAAAGCGCAACAATGTGATATTGAGAGACATGGTGACTACGGGGTAACAACGCGCTTGCGCAAACCTGACACTGTTGCATTGTGGGTTGCCCATAATGAACTATGTACTGCCCATAATGGACTATGTACTGCCCGTAATGAACTATGTACTGCCCGTAACGAACTATGTACTGCCCGTAATGAACTATGTACTGCCCGTAATGAACTATGTACTGCCCATAACGAACTATGTACTGCCCATAATGAACTATGTACTGCCCATAATGAACTATGTACTGCCCATAATGAACTATGAACTGCCCATAAAGAACTATGTACTGCCCATAACGAAAAATGTAGCGAGTATAAGTGAAAAGTGTAGTGCGAATAATGACAGGTGTACTGCTCATCATGAAAAGTGTTGCGTATGTAACGATGCATGTACTGCTCGTAACAAAAAGTATAGTCCAGTTTACAACATATGTACTGCTCATAATGACTGATGCACTGCTCATAACAAGAATTCAAGTGCATAATCACGAAAGATGTACTGCTCGTGAATGAAAAGCTAGTGCTTATAAAGGAAATGTTACCACTCATCAGTGAAAAGTGTGTGCTTCTATTTTTAAATGCACATGAATGAACACATTTGTAGCCCATGAGACAGTTGTGGCTTTCCATAGATATGCGAGAAACGCCGTCAAGAGCTGTCTTTTTAGAATTTCCCCGATACTCTTTTTGCAGCTGTGATATCAATTAACATTTTGTGAAAATTTCACACAAATCGAATAGATTCCTGTTGAGTGGGAGCTTTTTAAAATCGAAAGCGTAGAAAATAGCATTTCAAAAAAATTAGCCGTCTTGTGTGTGAATCTGAATCCCCGCCACAAATTAGCGAGCTCTTGGCCAATCGATTACTCATCACAGTTCAACTATCTGTCAAGATTTCCCGCCAATGCTGGTTGTTCTAGTTCTCTTGTGTGACTTGAAAAATGGGAAAGACAGAAAGACCTCGAGGGACAAAGCCATGGTGAACACCTAGAGACGCCTTGAATGCCAGCATAGTTAGTAGAGGAGACAGCGATTTGCAGGCGTCTGAAACAGCACGGCAATAGGGAAATCATTTCAAGCGATTCAGAGTCACCGTCAGATTTTTAATACGTTTCCATCCGTAAGCTTTCTTGGCCAGGGTTTCTTGGAAACAAATATTCTCTCGGCTGGCTCCTATCAATTCTTCTTTTATGATGTTCAGATGTGGACCACCTCGGCACTGCCGGTCTGAAAGTGAAAATACTAACCCTTGGCCTTGTCGGGTTTTGCGAGAACTTCTATTTATCTATTTGGCTCGTAGTCGTATGCATTTGTTTGGCCTTGTTTTGCTTTCCTTTTTTCTTTGTTTTCCAAGCTAAGGGCATCCTCCTTGCTTTTTGGAAGACATAAGGCCAACAACTGATGGAATTATAGAATTGTGTGTGGAAAAACTTTTCTCAATAAACGTAAACAAAGTATATGAAATGAATTTCAGTTAGTATGCGCTAGCTTTCCCACACCAAACAATGAACAAACTTAGGACTTATAAACTGATCATTACCTTAGTGATTTCTCCGCTGAATTTCAACCTGAAAGCCGAACCAGGGAAAATACCCTGGGGAAAAATTACCCCAAAAAGATAAGAAACCTCTGCTAGCTAGAACTACTTACTAGCAGGCCACTTCCCAAGCGATTTTAGCAACTATTCGTCCAGCTTTCAACTCGGTCGCCAGCGGCTCTATTTCCCCCTAAATCATCTACATCCGGCAATAAATTTAAACAGAAAGACACATTACCAAGTTCTGAAGAATCTGATGCAGATTTTAGGTCGTTATTTACTAAACCACAGCAAAATTCGCAGTACGAGTTTGTAGCCAATATAAGAAGAAATGTATGGGTTCGAAGCAACTTGAGAACGATGTGTTAAGTGTATGACGTCACATACGCTAAAAATGACTAGGCATTCTTAGCCCACGGGAACGGATTCGCGTAATGGCGGACGTGATTTTGAGGGTAAACTCTCTTTAAAATGTGTGGTCTAATTGGCCCCTTTGCAAACTTTTTTCACTGATTTGGATATTTCTGCCACTGTTTGTTCTTATGGAATACAAAAAAGTGGCAAAAGAAATGGTCAAATTTCGTCGTAGTGGCACTTTAACACTACTTAAATGCACTAGTCGTTTGAATAATAGAAAAATATGGTAATTACACTTAATCTGTCAATTCCATCAATTTAATCTAATTTTAATTTCTATATAGGGTCTGGACTTGCATCGAATGTTCAAGCAAAAAACAAGTGCCACTTCAGACCAGAGTGTTACTCTAGGTTTTGAGGAATATAAAAGGGGTAAAGAAGTGGCAAGGTCTTCAACATTTAAATAAATTTTAAAAAGTCAATGAGATCAACCACGTCAAAGTGCAAGTCGGCATCATGGTGGAAGAGGGGGGGCTAAAAAGGGCAAAGGGAAGAACTCTGCCTTTGGAAGTAGAAGATAGCATTGGAGCTGATAAGATTCTCCTCGCAGCTGCAGTGGAAAAGCATGCAAAACACTTTAAGCAGTGCAACCTATTGAAAGACCACTGTATGCTTTATCCTGACCAGTCTGTGCTCTACTATTTACCAGGCAGTGCTGAACCTTTCATTTTGAAGAAGTACAAGCAGAGCCCCATTTGGCAAAGATGAAGCAGCAACTGCTTTTCTTGTGTTTTCTTAATGTCCTAGATGGAGTAGCTACAATGTAGCTGTAATGACAACTTTTTGCTTATGGGTGCAAATTGTCCAAAAACACATTCATTGATATATTCCTATGTCCAAACTGTTGCTGACATGGAACAAATAGAATGTAGAGAGTATAATGTTTGTGGTAGAACAATTAGATTTACATGTAGGTGTAGACTGGTACCCGCTGATCAGAAGTGGCATGCATGCATGCATGGGTGGTGAGCTACGTAATGCAGCCACCTATTTCTCAACTTATGCCAATGTTTCTTCTGCAAATGTTGGAACTATGGGAGGAAGTATTGGTGACAAGACCTGCACATGGCAACCATGGAGCTACCAACACTGCTTATCGGTTGCCGATCGGGTGGAAAAGTTCAAGACCACTCACAAGATAAGTGACAAACACAAGTGCACTGTAAGTGAGCGTTCAAAGGTAACAAAATTGATTGCTGGTAAGCATTCATGACAGGGATTCAAGCCATTTTGGGGTAAGTATATCACCCTAGCTTCATGTATGCCTGACCCACTACATAATACTAACAATGCATGGCAGAAATGGCATTTTGAAGTGCTTTGGTAAAGCCTGGTATTGTCAAGAAAGCTGCCAATTACATCAATAAATTACCCGCCAAAGGTGCATTTGTTGTGTATCTCGACTGCCTTGAGACACAAGTGAAATGTGACAGACTAGTCAAGAACATAAGATATGGTTTAGTGCTAAGGGTAACAAAGGAAAAGACTTCTCATATTGCTTCACTAGTAAGGAGAGCAAGCTCTTTTACTGGCATTTTATGGATATTATGTCAACACTACTTCAAGCATGCCATTCAGGGGTGGATCCAGGGTAGTTTATGTGATTTCCGTAAACTACTCAACTTTTTTCAAACCTCTAAATTTCTTTCCAAATAAAGACAAAATGTGTGCGTTAGTTTATTTTAGAAACCACTAGAAACAACTCATATGGTTGTTTTGCAGTTAATTATTAAAGAAAAGTCAAACAAAAATGAGTAATCTCGTCATTTCTGCCGATTCCTAACCGATTCCGGCCAAAAAAATCGGGTTTCGGGTATTTCCGTCGGAAAGCTATCGGAAAACGACCTATGTCAAATAAAACCTCAGGGAGTGGGCGTGAGTAGTTGTAGGGCTATGCATGTCTTCATCGTAAACTACCCAAAGAATTCTCTGATTGGTCAGAAACAACAGCATTGTTTTGGAAACCACTCAAACCCGTTTCTGATTGGCTATCTACTTTGCAAACTACATCGTAAACTACCAGCAAAACTATAAAACGTTAGGCCTACCCCCGCTGGGTCTCTTTCGTTCTTATGATTAGAGTTGTTGACTTGCTGTAGTTTGAACGAAGGATTTTGAAGTAAAGAATCTTATGCGTGGCGAACCGATTTGCAGGAGGGAGGACTGTTCTCCTTTCGACATCGGCTTCTATTTTAAGGAAATTGGCTCTTCGTCAACACAAGATAAGCTGAGGTTCATTGAGAACGTGTGGAAACCAGGTGAGCTTTTTGATTTCCCAGTGTCGATAGAAAATAGAAAGCCTCGCAAGTTTGTCTTTGAATGGCTTAGGAGATATCCCTGGCTTGCGTACTCAAAATATCTCGATGGAGCATTTTGTTTTCCCTGTGTTTGTTTTGGAGTCGAATGTGGTAGGAATGCTCATAAATTAGACAAGTTGTTGAAGTCCCCACTCACATGTTGGACTTCCGCGGCTTCGAGACTTGCAAAACACGCTAGCGGAAAATGTGAGATGCACAATTTTGCTGTAATTGCCATGGACAACTTTTTGAAAACAATGAGGCAGCAAGCGGTCCACCAGTGTTTTTAGAGTACTTGTGAGTTATGTCCCATCGGGATTAATGATTGTCTGATTTTTAATCCTTAAACTGATGGGGAACAGTACAGGAACAAGGTGGAATTTTTAAAAACTTATTTTTTCTGAAATCTATAATATTATTCTACTTTCAATTTTTTTATTGACACTGGGTTTTAATTAAGCTTGAATGGTTTTTACATATTCTCAACTGAATCCATCCATGAACTCACCTAATGGAACACATCAATCTACATAATATACAGGTAATGTATTCATTTTATATAATTTGCTACATGTAAATTCTAGTACACTGATATTGTGACTGTATTCTCTATTTTTCATAAATTATTCAATTTGCTGCCACCCCCTTTCCTAAGAACAGATATAATTTTAAAATCCTTTCCCTTTAATAGCATATATTTTGTACTGAATTTTTACATATAAACTAATACTTTTGATGTAATTTTTTTTTCCACAGTCATGATGTCCTTTGATGTGCTGAGATTCTTCAACTGTAATAAATCTGTACAAGGTTGTTGACTGCAGACAGCATGCTATGCTAGACGTATCCTTTTAGGTAGTTTATTACTAGGAGGGGTGGGGTGGGTGGGGTATGAGTTGATTGGTCTGTCAGAGTAAACTACTCAGTCCAAACCCTGGATCCACCCCTGCCATTTCAGTGACGCTACAATTCAGCTACAACATACTATTAATATTATACATTCACTTATGCAATGTCACAAGACATGGTCTAGCATGTAAGGCCAGGGTATAAATACATATACACACCACAAAATCCTGGTTATAAGCCCTGGGCTTACACAACTTTTGGGTGGGCTTATAACTGGGGCACTTATAAGCGGATTAAAATAACGTGGGGGCTTATAACCAGACTTTGTTTAGCAGACAGATGGGTTAATAACTCCATGATCCCAATCACCTCCATGATGGAACAACTGAAGTGTAAACCATTGTCCTTGCATCGCAAACAAGCATCTCTTTCAATAATGTGTACGGTCTCACATAATTTAATTGAAGTTGACAAGTGAAATTTTCTTATTCATGCAAAGGAAAGCTGTACCCATGGAACCACCAATTTTAAGTATGTTATAGAATGATCAGCTAAAGACGTTCATTGGTATAAGTCCTGGGCTTATACAACTTCTTTAAAAGGTTTTGGGTGGGCACTTATAAGCGGATTAAAAAAACGTGGAGGCATATAACCAGACTTTTTTTAGCAGACAGATGGGTTAATAACTCCATGATCTCTAAGGACGTTCATTGGTATTGCTATTTCCCTAGAACAATCACAGAATTGAATAGCCTTCCACGAGATTTAGTAAATGCCAGTTCCTTGGCCACTTTTAATGTTAACATACATTGTAGATCAGTATGTTAAATATTGAATTATTCCGATGTAATATTTACTTTTTATCTAATTTCCAATTGTTGTTTAATTATATTTACTAGTATTTTATCACTATATATATATGTATATTTTATTTTATGTTAGCAAGATAAATGTATAAAAGAATGAGGCAGAATCTTACAAAACACACCAGGTGTATTATCGCTTTAAGAGTGGTAAAGTGATGCCGTCACAAACCATACATTTTCGCATTAACAATATTTGAACACTGGGTCTGGAAGACCTTTACACGCCAAAAATGAGGGAAATTGGTTAAAATGCGACTGAGATATGAGCAGCTCAATACATAATTTTGTTTAACAAATCACTGTATTTTCAGCTCTGTTCCAAACTTTTAGAACACAGTCGAAAATAGTGATTTGTTAAAGAAAATTATGTATTCAGCTACTCATATCTCAGCCGCATTTTAACCAATTCACCTCATCTTTGGTGTGCAACATTCTTTCGAGTTGGTCTTTCAATATTGACCAAAACGTTCGTGACGTCATACTTTACCACTCTATTGGGCCTGTATTTATGAAGAGAGAGAAAAAGGGGAGTAAAACATCTAATTAATGGGCATGGTATTAAGACGGTTACTGGCTCAACACATGACAGGGTCAACCAATCAGACACTGTTTGGGATAGACTGTCGAAACCGGAAACGGAAGCACATCTAGAACTCAGCACGTGAACAACACGCGCTGACGTCATCGAGGCGTGACGGAAAATCACTGAGCGAGTGTGCATGCTTGTAGCGAACGAAGTTGTTATGATAGCGAGCGTGAAGAGAAAATAAAGAAGTTGTTGGGTTACTAAACGAGACTTTGTCGTTGGAAAGCATACACAACAAAGTGGCACCCCCGGTGGGACAGGATTAGCAAGAGAGCCGTGAAAGACCGAGATTAGCAAGAGAACAGTGAGCGAGAAACAGGAAAAACCAGTGAGCGAGAGAGAAGCAAACACACCAAGAAAAATCATGGAGGCCGAAAACAACTTATCCAAAACCCTCGAAGCCAAATTAAAGCTAATGACATTTATCAATGAGGATGCCATCAAGGCTAGGGAAACAGGTAACTTAACAGTAGTAGAACGAGCGAGAAAGGTCTTTCCAAACAAACTTGGAGAAGTTTACAAAATTAAACTGAGACTTCAAGAGTTAAAACTTCTCGAAGACAAAAATGCAGACGAGATTCGTGAATGGGGAGCCAACGTTGACAAAAGCTTGGCAGTGTTTGAATCAGCTATCGACGACTTGAAGAAAACCGAGGAAGTTCTAGTAGCTAAAATTAAAGAAGAGCAATTTGAAAAAGAAATGAGCTTTGAAAAAGCTAAACTGGAACAAAAATTGGCCCATGAAAGAAAATTAGCTCGACTCAGAAAGATCACAAAGATAGCGTATCAGGTCATAAGGGTCAAACGAAACTCCCCAAGCTGGTGATATCAAAATTCACGGGAACTCATGTTGATTGGCAGAGATTTTGTAGTATCTTCGAAGCCGAGATAGATAAATCAGATCTGGCTCAAGTAGCAAAATTCTCATACCTCAAAGAAGACAAAGTATGGGAAAACCAGCGAAGTGGCTAATGCACATATGCAAAATGTAATTTCCTTGCCATCAATCCAAGGCTCCCAACCTGCAAAAATCCTGACTTTTATGATAAACTTGTCACTCACATTCAAGTTCTAGAAACCATGGGTAAATTAAGGGAAATTAATGGATATGTGAGAATCACTCTTGATAAGCTTCCTGGGATAAGGGCTGACCTTGTAAGACTAGACGATGATTGGCAGGATTGGGGATTCCAACACTTGGCAGAGGCATTACGTAAATGGTGTGAGAGAAACCCAGTTCCTATGAATAATCAGCAAGCGAATAGCATCACACCTGGGCAAAGTCTGCAGAAACCCTAAAGACGCGAGCGAGCATTTCAGGCCAGAGAAGAGACCTGGAAGCCTAGACCCTGTGTTTATTGCAATTCTGAAGACAACAAATCAGTAATCGGGTAAAGGGTAAAGGCGCAGCAAGTCCTCAGCAATAAAAGGTTATGCTATAATTGTACTGGGGCAAAGCATAGGGCAAATGACTGTCGCAGCAAAATGAACTGTCAAAAATGTGCCGCTAAACACCACACTTCAATCTGTGATAAAACTGAAGCAGCCGCAGGTGCAGACGGCATGATGTTGGCTAGTGGGGGTTCCAATGTACCCGTAGTCTATCCGGTAGTAGTAGTGAAAGTCGAGGGGATAACTTGCAGGGCTTTGCTTGATACGGGGATGGGGAGCTCGTATGCATCCACCCAGCTTTTAGAGCGATGTTGACAACTGCCTCTAAGAAAATTGCTGTCTATGAGGTTGGGGTGGAAAGTCTTGTGGGGGACTTTAAACTAAATGTGAATGTAAGCAAGGTGGAAAGGGAAGCCCTCATGAAATTAACCAACCCCCAGTACAAGGAGATCTTAAATAAATACTCACACTTAAAGGGAGTTGAGATGGCAAATACATTGTACTGATGAAAAATCAGAATTACCGGTACACCTAATATTAGGAGCTAGCGAATATAGCAAAATAAAAACACAAACCCGTCCCAGAGTAGGAAAACCTGGAGAGCCTGTTGCTGAACTGACGAGCTATGGCTGGACGATAATGTAACCGGGCAGTAAAGCAGACCTCGGCAACCTGCACTTTGCAAGAACATCAACTACGAAAAGTTAGTGAGACTTGACGTCCTTGGATTGGAAGATAAGCCGGCTGGAGATCAGGAAACTGTGTACCAAGATTTTAAAGATCAACTTGTCCGGCACGAAGAAGGGTGGTACGAAACAGGTCTGCTGTGGAAAGAAGGGTGTCCAGACCTTCCTAATAACAAAGGTGGGAGCTTGGCAAGATTAGACAAGCTGGTGCAGAGACTGAAGAGTAAGCCAGAACTCTTCAAAGAGTATGATGAGATAATTAGGGACCAAGAAAAACAAGGGATTGTGGAAAAAGTGAGAAATGAGCCAGAGAGGGAAGGAATTTTACCTCCCACACAAACCGGTTGTGAGGGAAACGGCGGAGACCACTAAAGTCCGGGTAGTATACGATGCATCTGCTAGAGCTAACGACAAGTCGCCATCACTGAATGACTGTCTAGAGACTGGGCCACCTTTACCAAACTTCATATCTTGGCACGCAACCGGTTCAGCCGCATAGCCTTAGCAGGGGATTTGAAGAAAGCATTCCTGCAGGTGAGATTCAGAGAAGCAGATCGTGATGTGTCGAGGTTTCATTGGATTGAAGACGGAGATCCTAATCAGGTTGAAGTTTATAGATTCACCAGAGCACTTTTTGGTCTCAATCAGTCACCTTTTTTACTGGGAGGGACGCTGGAACAACACTTGAACAGTTACATGGAAGAATATCCTCGAGAAATAGAAGAAATCAAGCGAAGTCTATACATTGACGATGTACTGCTGGGAGGTGAGACTAATGAGGAGGTCAGGAATCTGAAAGATACAGCAGTGCACATATTCAAGACTGCTCACTTCGACTTACACAAATGGCACTTGAATGAAGTCAGTCTAAAGTCAACAGAGGTACCAGAGTGTCCAGACAGAGAACCAAGCTTTGCTAAACAGCGGTTGAATTTCCAGAGTGAAGAAACAAAGATCTTGGGCCTGTCCTGGATGTTGAACAATTTTGGGACTGGTTGGTCCATGACTCACAAAGTAAAACACAGTTGAAACCACAGTTGAAACCAAAATTTAGTAAAATACAGTTGAAAACACAGTTGAACAGGAAGCATTCAAAGTACTGAAATCAACTCAGAACCTGGTATCCAGAAACCGGATGTAAATAAGGTAGAAGCAGATAGACACAAAGGAAGCTTGTTGAATGACAGAAGTGAGAACTTCATAACAGACAGAATGGAAGACACTTCATCTGAAACTGGAGTGAACAAGTTTAGAGTCCAACCAAACAAGTCCAACTGCCTCCAGGTTTGCTCAGTGGTTAAGCACTGGTCTGTCGGGTTGGAGGTCGTAGGTTCAAACCCCAGTCGGACCAACACTCAGGGTCTTAAAATAACTGAGTAGAAGGTGCTGTATTTATATAATACAGTAAATGGTTAGACCTTCAGAACTTCTCAGATAAGGACATAAAATCATAGGACTACTTTTGTTGTGTTACTGTTTGGGGCTCAACATACACAATGTATCCAACCAACTTACACCGTATTATTTTGCTCGAAAAATGTGTAATTAGAATTATACATGTAGATAAGGAAGCATTTGATGCACATCACTGTCCAAATATTCAAACAACAAATTATTTTGAAATTTTAAGATATTTATTTACTCAACTTGGGAATATTTACGTATTTGTATAAAAACAATTTACTTCCTCAAGGTTTTGACAACTTATTGTTTAGGAATGATCAAATTCACATTTACAATACCCAAAGTTCTCATTTATTTCATGTTCCTTTGTGTACACACTTGCACACATACATGTATGTATACACTGGCAGAGCAACCACCCGCCTTCTATCATCAAAAATATACCTGCAGGCATCAACAGATGTCTCTCGTCCATATAATCGGACAAGATATTATTTGATCTTGCCACACTATCCTAGCAGAAGGCACTGAATGAGAGCAGATATAACCAGACTTGGGTTTGAACCGAAAACCACAAACAAAAGAAGAAACAGACCGTGAAATAACATCCTGTGGTATAATCCCCTGTTCAGAAAGAATGTCAACACTACTGTTGGTAAGAAATTTCTTAGCCTTGTTGATAAATGCTTCCCAATAGGCAATAACCTCAAGAAAATATTCAACAGAAATACTATTAAAATTAGTTACAGCTGCATGAGCAACGTTAAACAAATTATCAACGCCCACAATAAGAGACAACTAAAGGACTATAACAATTGCAAATCTGAGGTTGAAGAAAGAGAGAACACATGTAACTGCCTAGCGAGAACGAATGCCACCTTAGCAGAAACTGCCTGCAATCTGCTGTAGTGTACCAAGCGTGTGTAAAAGGTAAAGATAACAATTTGGAGTATGGGAGATCTTGGGTATTTCTTGTCTTAAACTAACTTTACAAAATTTGATTTTGAGACATTCAAATAGAGTTTATTCCATAAAAGCCATTCTTCAATTTCATTTAGCCCTATATTAAATGTAGATTCAAGATTATTTATGTTTTTACTAGAATAAAATAGACTTGTATCATCTGCAAATACATGTAGGAGAAATTGGATTGGTGATTTCGAGGCATTTGAAATATCATTAATATAAAAAAGAAAAAGCACAGGGCCTGACACAGACCTTGTGGGACTCAACATTCAACCATAAGGTTGGTTGATAGGGCCCCATTAATAGAAACTACCCCCCCTGATTCCATAGTATTCTAATTTATTTATTAATATTTTTATGTCATGCATGGTTTACAGTGTCAAATGCTTTTGCAACATCAAGGAAGACCACTGTGGTTCTGGACTGCATTCGGGAAAACCATTGCAGCATGAGAAAAGCAATGCAAGTCATGAATGTTTCGAGAACAACATTACGAGATTTTATCGGAATTGCCGAATTGAAGCTCGTCGACTCCGATTGCTATACATCAACGCTGACCAAGACGATCAAGGACAACAAGACCTCTGTTAGAAGTTTTGAAGTTTCTTGTAGACGTAAGCTAGGTGAAAGAAAGGACTTGACAACGATGAGGGCTGAATCCCTTCTACTACCGTGGAAGTTTGAGGGATAATAGAAGAACCACAAGAACCATGCTTGAAAACTGAAATTAATAAATACACGAAAATTAAACGAATAAATCAATGTTGGTTCCTGTAAGTTGACGGTGATGTGACGGTTGGTTGACGGCCGTCACATTTATTGTGTTTTTACCGTGACACGGCCGTTAGTTTACCGACTTGCTCAAATAGTTTAGAAGATTGCTATTAGTGATATTGGTATTTTATTTTTAATAATGAGCCTTGAGCCACTTTTATGAAGGTGATTTTTTTGGAATTTAAATTTGTCAGGAAAATTTTCAGTCAAGACAGGGAGTATCATTGCAAAGAAATCTGAACTTCCATCAAACAGAGAGAATTATTTTACACAGAGGAAGAGTGAAGGTGCCAGAAATCAAACTCGCACCCACCATTAGCAATGTCTAATCTGGCATAACTTGGAAACATATACTGTACAAAATAAAGCTCCCCTACAGTACAGCTCAAAAAGAATGCACGCGCAAGAACTTCTTTTTGCGGACGCAAGAAGTTGACTTTTTGCGCTTCTTGTTGCGCTTATAATTAATTATCAACCGCAAGAAGTTAGACCCGCAAGAACTTCTTAACCGCAAGAAGTTAGACCCGCAAGAAGTTCAACCGCAAGAAGGGTTCAAAGGGTTCGAAACTCGCCGCTTTTTACGGGAATTGTGTAAATTAATATATGTTGGTATTGGTGTGTAAGATACGCTGATGGACAACTGCAAATATAACAAATTGTTTAACTGCATGTGTACTTACATTTTGTAGATCGAAGTTCACATTCTACAGGGAACGTACGTGAAATATTTCCTTTTAAGTTAAAAGTAGATGTGATCCATCGAGCAAGGAGAGTTAAGCAATACATCTACAATGTGACTTTGATAAAGGCATGGTTCTTCATGATGTCTTCTGTCCATGATAGAAGGAATTTTTGGAAGGATACTGGCTCATCTGTATAGAGTGAGTGCTGTGTTGGCGAGATATAAATTACGAGACTTTGATGGGACGTACTCCACTCCGCTACTAAAATAACAGATTTGTTCTTGAACTACTGTATCAAGATCGAGCGAGGTTTAGTTGAAGGAGAGCTTACACATGTAGATCAACTTTGCCTTTAGTGGGAAAATTACTCATATATTGGCCCATGTCACCTCCACATGTGCAGGTCGAATTGAAACGAGGTGGCATCGTAGACTCGACTCGACGTCTATTTCCCGCTTATTAGTCTGTTGGGTACCCTGTGGTTTATCGATTAGTTTCATAACGATCTCAGAAGAGTTTATATAATTGCTCCGTGTGAATTCTCTTTTCCGATTCCTACGAAATAAATCTTCAATAAAAGATTGATTCTTAATGAATTTGTGTGAGTGTTTGTTTGCCGATTTGAGCAGTTTATGATTCGAAATTTTGACCGTTGTCCGCAGCTCGAAAACAAAATGTTAATCGATAAACCACAGGTAACCCAACAGACTAATAACCGGGAAATATACGTCGAGTCTGGGGTAAGCTAGTCTCCCTCGCAGCCGTTTCCTTTGTCGTCACTTTTGGGAGGGAGCGCTGCGTGACGACAAAGGAAACGGCTGGGGAGACTAGGGGTAAACCAAAGGGTAAGCCTGTGAAGCGGCGCTGATTGGTAAATTCAGGGTGGATTTATGTTGCCATGGTTACGAATCACGCAGTTATATAAATACGAGCACAGGAAATTCTCAAGCTACTGATCACTCTGATCTCTGTGCTACAATCATGCTTGATGATTATACTCAAAAACGAATTCTCTCTCTAGCGACACAAGGAAACTCTCCTACAGAAATTGTACGACAGTTTGAGAAGGAAGGTATGCGACTAGTTCGTACAACAGTGTCTCGTTTTCTCAAACGCCAAGATCAAGACGAGCGTCCAGAAAGGCGCCTTGGTAGGCCAACCAAAGTGAGAACGCCGATGAAAAGACGTATTGATACCGTCTACGAGAATGATGCAGAAGTTTCTGCATTTGAGTTGAAGAATATTTTAGAGCACGAGAACCCTGGTGTAGAGTTGAGCTGCGCCACCGTGAAAAGAGCCCGGAGAAAGCTAGGTTGGGTTTGCACTAAGACGCGCTACTGCCAGATGATCAGAGATGCGAATAAGCCAAAGAGAGTAGAGCACTGCCAAAGGGTTCTAGACACTGGTGATCACTTTGATAATGTGATATTTTCAGACGAGTCCTCGATCCAAATAGAGCAATCTACAACCCATCGCTTTCGCAAATTAGGAGAACCTTGCAAGCCTGTGCCAAAGCCAAAGCATCCATTGAAAGTCCATGTATGGGGAGGAATAAGTAGAGACGGTCCGACCGAGTTAACTATTTTTGAGGGAATAATGGATGCAGTGCTGTACTGTGAGATTTTGGAGACCACCCTTCTTCCCTTTATTCAAGACAAGCCGGCACACCGCTTCCAACAAGACAATGACCCTAAACATACCTCGAAGTACGCCCAAAAGTTTTACGAGGATAACGGAATCAACTGGTGGAAAACACCCGCAGAAAGCCCAGACCTAAACCCCATAGAAAACCTCTGGCACGAGCTCAAGTGGTACATCAGACGACGTATCAAGCCCACAACCAAGGATGAGCTTGTAGCAGGGATTAAGGATTTCTGGACCACCAGGGTAACACGCGAAAAATGCCGAAAGTACATCGACCACGTTCGTTATGCCGTAGTGCCCAAGGTCATCGAAGTCGCAGGACGAGCGACAGGCATGTGAGGAGCAATCCTCCCTAAAACAACGGCTCCTTTAGGAGCCACCACATATGCAAAAGTCAATGACCAAATAAGCTTCTTAGAAAAGTTTTTTTTAAAACAAGACAACATAATGTGAACAATCGGTCTGGTTATTCAACTTCAGACTCAACACAATTTCAACAGAGTAAATATTTGAATGGGAGTCGACTCGATTCAACTCAATTTCAATAGAGTAAACATTTGAATGGGAGTCGACTCGATTCAGCTCAATTTCAATAGAGTAAACATTTGAATGGGAGTCGACTTGACTCAATTTCAATAGAGTAAACATTTGAATGGGAGTCGACTCGATTCAACTCAATTTCAATAGAGTAAACATTTGAATGGGAGTCGACTCGATTCAACTCAATTTCAATAGAGTAAACATTTGAATGGGAGTCGACTTGACTCAACTCAATTTCAATAGAGTAAACATTTGAATGAGTCGACTTGATTCAACTCAATTTCAATAGAGTAAACATTTGAATGGGAGTCGGCTCGATTCAACTCAATTTCAATAGAGTAAACATTTGAATGGAAGTCGGCTCGATCGATTCAACACAATTTCAATAGAGCAAACATTTGAATGAGAGTCGACTCTATTCAACTCAATTTCAATAGAGTAAACATTTGAATGGGAGTCGACTTGACTCAACTCAATTTCAATAGAGTAAACATTTGAATGGGAGTCGGCTCGATTCAACTCAATTTCAATAGAGTAAACATTTGAATGGAAGTCAACTCGATTCAACTCAATTTCAATAGAGTAAACATTTGAATGGGAGTCGGCTTCAATTCAACTCGATTTCAATAGAGTAAACATTTGAATAGAAGTCGACTCGATTCAACTCAATTTCAATAGAGTAAACATTTGAATGAGTCGACTTGATTCAACTCAATTTCAATAGAGTAAACATTTGAATGGGAGTCGACTCGATTCAACTCAATTTCAATAGAGTAAACATTTGAATGGGAGTCAACTCGATTCAACTCAATTTCAATAGAGTAAACATTTGAATGGAAGTCGGCTCGATCGATTCAACTCAATTTCAATAGAGTAAACATTTGAATGGGAGTCGGCTTCAATTCAACTCGATTTCAATAGAGTAAACATTTGAATGGGAGTCGGCTCGATTCAACTCAATTTCAATAGAGTAAACATTTGAATGAGTCGACTTGATTCAACTCAATTTCAATAGAGTAAACATTTGAATGGGAGTCGACTCGATTCAACTCAATTTCAATAGAGTAAACATTTGAATGAGTCGACTTGATTCAACTCAATTTCAATAGAGTAAACATTTGAATGGGAGTCGGCTCGATTCAACTCAATTTCAATAGAGTAAACATTTGAATGGAAGTCGGCTCGATCGATTCAACACAATTTCAATAGAGCAAACATTTGAATGAGAGTCGACTCTATTCAACTCAATTTCAATAGAGTAAACATTTGAATGGGAGTCGACTTGACTCAACTCGATTTCAATAGAGTAAACATTTGAATAGAAGTCGGCTCGATTCAACTCAATTTCAATAGAGTAAACATTTGAATGGAAGTCAACTCGATTCAACTCAATTTCAATAGAGTAAACATTTGAATGGGAGTCGGCTTCAATTCAACTCGATTTCAATAGAGTAAACATTTGAATAGAAGTCGACTCGATTCAATTATTGCCTCCTTTATTCAATTACCAAAGGGAATTTTAGATGAGTGTTCCTGGATATAAATACCACTTCGCTGCACGGACGCATCACTTGATTTTACCTTCAGCAATTTACAGAGCTGACAGTTCACGACAATTGATAATCATGATGGCTACACAACGAAGCAGACGCTTGGGTATTCCTCGCCGTGCAGTTTTCTTCTTTCCTGGTGACAAGAAAATTGGTGTGCTGGAAACAGCAAAGATAACATCCAGCGAGGATGAAATCAAAGTTGGGAATACTGTGAAAGTCATGTGGGGGATAATGGGGATCATTGATGGCAAAATCCTCTTCATGAACAGTAAGTATATTAATTAGCCTATACATGTAGGTTAACATGGGATAAAGTGAGTCACAGAGTATAAAAAAACAACTTGCGAATCGTACTAAACTACTATTTAATATGCACTTACAGATGATCCAAGCCAGTGTCAGTCCTTCTTGTTTGACTGGACCATTGAGCCTGAGAATAAACGGCTTCTGGAGTCCATGGGTGAAAGTGACGAAAGTGATGAGAGTGACAAAGAAAATGAGCCCCCACAACTTGCTATCAGTACGGTTAGTATGGAAGGATGGTCAAAAAATACTTATTATAAGCGACAGCCTTTAACCGGCACCATATAGAAAACTTGGAAATTAATTGCAATAACGACTGGTCTTTTCTATGTTAGGGAAAGCAACAAAAACGAAGGAGATGTACTGCACCTAAGCAAAGTCTCCGGGAAGCCGGCAAGCAACGACAGTCTACGAAAGGAGACAAAAAGCGTGGAAAGGTGCGTGTATAAAATTTTGTAACATTTGTGTCAAGAATTAAAGCTAACCAAAAGTACTTTAGAAATGGAATTAGGACTGAAATATGTAGCAGTATTGATATTGAAACTAAAAACCTTGTAAATTTTCGTTCTTTCAGTTCTCACTTTGTGAATTCTTCTTTTAAAGATTATAGATAAAGCTGCTCAAAATACAGTGGCCAGCCCCAACATCGAACCTGAAACCCTGGAGGTAACCCCATCTCCAACAGAACAGCCACTACATAGCAGACGGATCTTGGCATTTTCTCCAATATTTTCGGTACCAAGCGCCAGCCCTGTCAGTGACCTTGCAGACACCAGTTCCCCACACCTCAGCTCTCCGTGTCTCAGCCCAGCAGTAAACGACTTCTCGAGACTGGTTAGTACACGTATGACTAAAATTGTGTGACCAGGTTTTTGTGCAGACTTCAGTGTAGAACATTGCATTCGCGAGTTGGTTTCCGCTAGTTTATAATGGTTGACTTTTAATTTGTGTTTCAGGAATCTTTGGTCGCAAAGTTGACGGAAACAGTTGAAACGATGTCCAAAAAGTTAGAGGAGCAATCCCGGTCAATCGAAGACCTAAAAACTATGGTGTGCCAACATGACCTGCATAATCAGCCAAGTGAACCGGTACTGCCGCACATTACGCCAGCAACATGTGAAGAGGGCAATGCAAATGCTGATACAGGTAATTAGTGCTTTTCGACCTTTATATGATTCCAAACAGTTTCTGCAGTTTGTGTATTTTTCCGAGTATTGCTATGAAAAAAGACTAGATACGAGCGACCTTTGTTTAGCAGTCTTTTCATGACGTCATCTAAGAACGGTCTGAAAGACATTTTATAACGTTACGACTCTCTATAGACCCTGAAAATTAACCTTTCCCTCTACGTACTAGACTCATTCGCCATGTTTTTTTATTGGGTAACAGAAGTGTACATGTAACTAATCAATTGATGGTCAACCACAATAATTAACTATCAACTCTTTTTTTAATATTTCGACAGTGGTTATCGGAGGAGTGCTAGGCGTTACTCTATCTGCGGAAGACTATTCGAAGCTCAGGACATTTGGACAGCCAAACAAGTTCACGCTCTTCCTTGCCGAGAAATTATATGGCATCGACCAAATGGCTTCTGCAACAGTAACCGGGAAAGAGTCAAACAAGAAGCTTGACGAACGGGTGACAATGGCGATAAGGCATGAAGTGTTTAGTGTATTTGCCGCAGGTTTAGATGTGGATCGTCGTGCGAAGTTGTGGGAAACTTGTATTTGTAGTATAGCTGGGAAGTGTAAAAATTTGCGTTACGCCAAGAAGAAGGCATTAGAAATATTTAATTTTTAATCAGATAATTACCAAATACTGTACGTAGAATCCCCGCATTCAATATGCTATTTGCAACTCGAACAATTTATCGTTTCCCGTGAGTGTTCGAAACAGCGGGATTCTATTGTAGCGCATGATACTGATCCAGAGCTCGAGTTATCTGTCTGTATGATCTTAAAACAAAAGTAAATTCTTAAAAACCCGTACTGTGGTAAGAGTTTAGAAGAATTTATCTTATTTTCATAGTCAAGCGTTATTGTTCCCTTAACCAAATGGGGACCCTTGTCAGTTGCTTTAGGAAATAAAAATAACACTTTTCTTCGAGTAAGAATTTATAAAAAAAAAAAATTTTATAGTGGCAGTCCTGTTGATTAGAATTAGTAAATTGTTAGATTGTACATGTAGCTAAACTTTAATAACTGAACTAGAAATAAAATTAATATTATAAGTTGAGTTTTGCTGTTTCTTTATCTGTCTTTAATTACTTCGAACACCGGAAGTAAATTACCCAATTTACAATATCATAATTGATTGACATGCACTATTATATGCAAATTTCGTTTTCGCTTTGCTTGAGCGCATATAAAGTCAAGATCGAAGACTCAACAAAATACATTTTGTTTTGCTGTTTTACCGAATGTTACTTCTAACAATGTAGTTAAAAGTGCACATCAAAGAACGGATGGATCTTGTGTCTAAACAACCCAAGGGATATGCGAGTAACAAAACAATTTATAAATGAATTTTGGCGATGGAAGTCAAGAAAGTTTCTAAACGTGGCGTTCACAGAACAGTTCATGATCAGACACAATTGAATGAAGTCTGATTGAACGTTCAGTATTTACCCAGATTGACCTGCAAAACCAAAGAAACAATTAATACAGTCGAGACACTACCATAAACGAAAGCTAAATATTAAAATACATCTTTGAAAATAAGTTAATAAAAAAATGTGACCTGAAGCGAATTGCCGTGCGAACTTGTAAACAAAACATGAATTAGCAAATTTAGCGTGCGTTGACTCGCATCTCGAAGTTCTTACATTGCATTGGACTTGAAACTTTTTGCGTGTTCTTGTATTAGCCGCAAAAAGCGGGTTACACTTATTAACTTCTTGCGTGTTCTTGCGGTGTAGCCGCAAAAAGCGGGTTATCAACTTGTTAAACTTCTTGCGTGTTCTTGCGGTGTAGCCGCAAAAAGCGGGTTATCAACTTCTTGCGGCGCAAGAAGTTCTTGCGGCACTTCTTGCGCGTGCATTCTTTTTGAGCTGTACTGTACATGCAATTAAGGCCAAGCGAGTCCAAGAGCGCCACTTGGTCGACCTAGTTAGCATGTAAGTCTTCCAGTAACAACAAATAACCAAACCGATAAATATATAATTTTGGTCATCAACCACTGGAAGACAAAGAGTCATCAGAAGTAGCAGAGAATCTGTTAGGGATCTACAATGAGCATGGCCTGCCTACCATTCTACAGAGCGAGCAAGGAACGGAATTCAAGGGCATTGTGGGAAGGGTATGTGAAGTCTTAAATGTACATGCAATTATAATAAAGAGCTCTGCCTACAGTCCTTGGACCCAAGGGAAAAATGAGCGATCACATCGCACCTGGAAGGAGAAGGTAAAATTCGATATGCAGATAGTTTGAACTGGGTAGAACGACTTCCTGCATTCCAACAAATCTATAATGAGTTGCTGCACAGTTCCCTAGGGATATTGACTCCTTTCAAGGTATATTTTGGAAGGCCCGCAAACAGGCTAAAGCACCTTTCCCGGAAGAAACAGAGCAGCTGGATGACCCTGCAGCCGACATTGATTGCAAAAACTGGTTTAAAGAGTTAGCTGCTACCAGGTTAAAGGCCCTGAATTCATCCAATGCAGCTGCAATGATGATTAAACAGGAGTCGAAGAGATGTCCACCATCACTTTACTATGTTGGCAAAAAGGTGTTGGTGAAATTAGCAAAAGCCAAAACAAATGTGAAGGGCAAGATGAATAACGCTGAGAGGAACATGAGAAGCACTGGTTTTGAATGCAGACCATGATGAACACAAATATTTTGTTCAACTTGACAATCCCAATACCCCAACAATAAAGCAGACGATCAGGGTCGAGGTTGATGATATTACATCACTGACGAAAGAGGAGGAGAATTAGAGGCAAAAGATTGCACGAACAGCAAAGGAGCCAGCAAGAAAACAGTAGAAAAAGTCGAGGCTACAAAAACAAAGTCTAATGAAAGCACACAGTCTATTCAAGTAGACTTTGAAAAGGAGTCTGATGATATTGAAGGGGACCTGCAATGCGATCAATATAGCATTCTAGACAAGGCTATATCGCAAACAATCAGTGATGAGAAACTTACTAGTGATATTGTCAACATGTACAATTGATATATTAGTGACTACTATCCCTCAGGCAGTGATAGCTACATGTAGCACATTCTTTCATCCATCGCTAAATAGGACCAGCAATTCACAAACCATGCCTCCTTATCGGAAGTACATTCAAAACAAGATGCTGAGTGATATGGAGAAACTTTTCATTCCAATTCACATTCCAGAAATTCAACACTGGTTGTTGGTAGTAATTTGCGTATTGAAGCTTACCGTAGCAATTTACAATTCAGATAGTAACGATGAATCCCTCTATGCCGAGTTAGAGTATATGCCAAGATCAAATCTAAATTCATTGAGGAGTTGGTGGCACAGCCTGACGATTTGCAGGACAAAATCAACTGGTCTGAAAAGCTGGACAAACAATCACCTAAACAAAGTAACTTTGTGACTGTGGAGTTCACGTGTGCCTCAAAATCAAACAGCTGTTTCAGGCAAAGTTTGTGGGACAGCACTGCTTAGTGCAAAATGACAGCAAGAAGCTGTGTGAGGAAATGGCGAAAGAAAACACAATTAAGACTGTAATATGAACTCAAGCTCATAATAATACAGCCGTAGATGGCATTTCTGTGATTGCAGACACTACCTTACATTTAAATTACACTACCTTACATTTAAATTACATTAAAAATACATGTTAAACTTATCTTTATAGACAGGCATCTTTTTAGACAGGCATTTTTTTTATTTTTTTATGAATTTTTCTTAAGATTTCTATTTTTATATTGTACGTAAAGCGCTAATGGACTGTAGAGAATTGGCGCTATATAAATGTATTATATTAATATTATTCATCTTTGCCACACCCAACTCTCAGCTTTTGGCTGGCATAAGTATCATTGCTGTTGGTGATTATCTACCAGTATCCAGAACTCGTCATTGCATCCTGGACACAATATTTTTCATTTTGGACACATAAAAATGATACGAACAGGTCTTTTTGGATGCAACTCATCGGCTGCAAATTATGTAAATAAGCCAATATATTGTGCAAACCATAAAGGAGACAGGTAAAATAAATCTATTGAAACTAATTATTTTCAGCATGAGTGCTTAACGCTGATTGCTTCAAGCATAGCCCTTTGAACAAAGGATGACTCCCAACTGGAGTATTTCGATCCCTGGTGCTTGTTGACATGGATTTAAATAGTGAAACAAAATCAGTCAGTCTCATTCAAAAATTGAAAATGAAACAGGCAACACTATTTGGCAGCAAGCAAAAGAGAAGTGAAATCACAGAAGATTCTACTACTGCCAGTCCGAGATCTACACTTGAGCGCCACACCAACTGTAACGAACATCGGAGGGCTGTAGAAGCCACAATGCTATGGTGAACAATTCATGCAGCAACTGAGACAGTTCTTAATGTACAGTAGAAAGCGATCAAAGAAAACATGCTTTGTGACCAAGATGAATCTTCCAATCTGCCATTATGGATTTTGCGTTTTCAAGGTATGTACGACTTATTTGAGTATCATTTCAGCATATTTTAGCTGAAGCGCTAATGCACATGAAATTTACATGTCAACACTACATGTACATGTAGTCTGGTTTCTGGTACAAATCAACCAACAATATTTCTGCTTAAACTGTGTGAGCTAGTAATTGAGCAATGAAATTAAGAGACAGGAAATGCACGCATTATTTATTGCTTGTTTCATTGGTGTTTATGAAACCCTGCTTGGCTCGCATGCTTAAAAAATTGCTGAAAGGGAAGACCACCATTTGTGTTTATGAAGTTTGATTGTCAAATGCTGCAAAGATATAGTTTAGTTTCAAGGCAAAAATTTTGCTACTTGATTCACTTCGATACTGCAATGTGCTTGGTAAAAGTTAGGCTTTGAGAATAGCTCAATCTTTGCGTTGATCATGTTGACCCCCACCCCTACCCCCAAAAAGGTTCATCCTTTTGTTTCCAAGACATTGATAGATGGATGCTAAGTAATAATCTGAAACTTGATGACGATAAAACAGAGATCATCATTTCTCAAGCTAAGCATCGCCCAGTTCCATCTCTGGATACCATTCAAGTGGTGGACATACACAATGTACATGTAACTGTCTGCCCCTCCTTACATGCATTTGCTAGGAACATTGAAGTTGTACGTGATGGACAATACACAAACATCAGACAAGCAGATTACTCAAATGTGTATAAATCTGCCTTTTATTCTATTAGGAGCATTTCTAGAATTAGGAAGTTCCTAAGTTTGAACACCACTAAGATTCTTGTGCATGCTTTTGTCACATCAGTGCAATTCGTTGTTATATGGCCTACCTAAGCATTTAATTCAGCACCTGCAACATGTTCTGAATGCCGCAGCTAGGCTTGTCACACTTTCTCGTAAGTCCGATCATGTAACACCACTTTTAGTTGAGCTGCATGGGCTGCCTATTGAGCAGCACATTGAGTTTAAGATCCTGCTCTTTACTTACAAGGCAGTTAATAATATTGTGGCTAGTTATCTTAAGGAACTTTTGGAGCCATACATACTGCACCGCAACCTTCGGTCTGCAAACAAGATACTGTTAAGGGAGCAGTCTTATAATTTACAGACATACAGTCACCGTGCCTTTTCAGTATGTGCACCGCGTCTATGGAATGCGTTGCCGTTAGAACTGAAATGTAGCCCCTCAGTTTCTAGTTTAAAAAGAATCTGAAGACATTTCTTTTTAAGAAAGCTTATTGCTGAATTTTCTTTTTCTTTTTTTCAGAGCCAAATGTTATTATATTAATGTATCTATATATTTTTTATCAATCACCATTTCTCAACTTACAATCTTTAGCATCAATTTTTAACATTAGTTAGTGTGGTTTTAGATTATAGTTCTATATATTCATTTATCTAGTAGAGCCAAACATTGTAAAGCGCTCTTGGACATTCTGGAAAGAGCGCTATATAAATATTGTATTGTATTGTATTATTATTATTATCCCTTAATATGTTTTAAACATAAAACTTAAGTAACTAAGTACTGTAGGACTAAGTACATGTAAATAGCTTTATATGTATTGCAACTAAGTACATTTGCGTAAATAAAAGCAAATTAAGAACTAAAACAAAAGTTGAGCAACTGTTGTATTGATCTTATAGTATTAGAATATGAAAAAAACATGAATAGTAATGAGTGGACCCCTGGAATCCCTGTTTGGACCCCCAAATTTCAGGCTCATAAAACTGAACTACCTATATATACACAGGAAACTTAGTTTTGAAAACTTTAATAAACAAGCACAACTAATTTAGATACAGTTTGAATAGTGCTTCATTGCACTGAAGTGAAGCATTGGGTCAATACCACTGAAACAGCTATTTCTAGGCACCACTGTAATATCAGCTATTAGTATAATTTCATCAGTGAATAGAGATTTCTGTGCTCCGATTGGTCAAGAATTATATCATATGGTGCTACATTGTGTATGTTCACCTGCAGAGCACCTGAAGGTGAAAATAACATACAAAACATTTACCCAAATGGCCACTTGCATACAACATATTAACCACTGTTTCTCATGAAGAAATAAAGAACATGAAATAAAGAACATGAAAGAAAGTGCTTTTACAAAACCCAGCAAAGAAGCAACTAAATAAGCATTTTTTTGTAAAGGCATCAGCATAAATTTTTCACAAAGTTTACTAAAGATTTTTTCATTTAGGTTGAGTTTGAGTTTATTCGGTCCTCATGAATTGCAAACTTCCAAATTTTCCTTGTGGTTCTTGATAGAAAAACAACAAGTCAGAGACCAGACACTAGATTTGTAGGGGAGGGTGTGTCACAATTTTTTTATGCTCCCAATTAGGGGGTGTTAGAAAAATGCTCTGATATTCTGACAATTAAACCACAAGAATGTAAATGGCCTAGCTGATAAGATAAGACACCTCATTAACCATATTATGTATCCTACATGTATATGTATGATTGAGCAATTGAAATAAACTCTGAAATAAACTCAGTTAATTACTCCTGATCATTGTGTGTGTGGTGCATTAAAGTGTTATGACAACATCACAAAACAGGTCAAATATTTATATGCTCCTCTTTTATAGGCTTATCTAAGGGGAGGGTCATAATTTTGTGAGACCCGAGAACTGCAGGTCACAATTGTTTGGGCAAGCCAGAATGCATGCAGATCTACATGTACATGTAGTAGCACCCCCCCCCCCCCCCCCCCCCTATCTCAGAATCAATTCATTCGCCTGTTGATTTACCATTTGCTGCGATTCAACATTGGCAATAATCCACAAAACTAGTTTGTAGTTTCCAGCAAATGACTGTGTCCTTTGACTGAGCTGCAGTTCACTTGCCATGCCAGGAAAAAAGGGTTTTGCTCATTTTCACTGCATATACATGTATATCCTCTATTTGCATTTCCTCTATTTGTATGAGGTCTCAAAAATGAAGACTGGTTGAGTTTGAATTCTAGTATGCATTTGGAGCATTTAACAATGGGCCCAGATGGGGGTGAAAATGCTCATTTAAACATTGTTTCACTCTCTCTTCATCAATCTTCATGAAACATCATACGAAATCTGGGATAAGCGCTAAAAACATTTTTATGGCAATTGAGAGGTGACATTTAATTTGTTGACGTCACAATCAATGATGTCATAATCTTGAATTTTTTCAAACATGTCGAATTGGCTTTCATCACATAGGGAATTTGGTAGAGAAATATGAGAAGTCTGATGGTGAAAACTGGGATTAGCTGAGATATGTTTCTATGGATTTCAGAAATTAAATATAATCAAATGTTTTAATATGCTTGCTGCTAAAACATACCACTATGCTGTCAGGTAGAACTCCTAGTTACTTAGAAATAATTAGAAACACATTTCTTCCTTAAACTTCTTTCAATCCTCAACAATGCTGCAAAGACTGTTTCAATGACAACCCCCACATCTAGCCTAGTATTTCAAAAGTTGACTTAACTTAAACCAAAATTTAAAACATTTCAACCAACAGGTAATTCCATGTTTAAACTGTAAGTCTCAACTGAATTCCCACGTGCAATCAGTCAGGCATGAACGTGTCAGTCTGATATTTTACTGAACATCAACAGAGTTTTGAAGCAACGTTTGTAATATTGAAAGACGTGCAAAAACTTCTATACTCTTACCAGAAAACTTCTACTGGGAAAGTGCAATTCCTTTTGAATTAAAAGAGCTTTAAATGCATCGGGTTCGCGTAAATGGAAATTAATTACGCCCGCGGTATTTGTGTCAGAAATGAGACACGCGTCTGGCTGACAGTTCAGGATTGACGGGGACTTTTATTATATAAGAATCTTGACTTTTTGACGCCTCTGCCACGCAGGGTATTTACCAAAACCATCTTACTGTACGTTTGTAAAACTGTTTGTCATGAATTCGAATTTGTCACGCGTTAATCCTGGTGAAAGAAAGGTTAAAATACAAAACTGTGCAGTTGGCACTTACGCTTGCCGAAATTTCTTCGAAATTTCTTCGATATTTCGGATCACGATATTTCGATAACCTGGTTTGACAATAAACGAAATATCGTCGAAATGTCGCTCGCATGTTGGCGATATTTCGCCTTCGCATTAAAATTTTCGCGTATCTGATAGATTTTTAGTCGAAATTTCGAACGAAAAGTTACCCGAAATTTCAACTAAATTTTGGCGACATTCGTAGGAACAAAGAGCGAAATTCGTCGAAATACGTTTGCATGACTTTTGCACAATACTGTACAAATCATGACCATGTTAAACTTTTTTAAATGGTTATTTAGTGATGTCATCGAATGTGACATCATAAACAATATTTTATAACAAATCTGCTATCAAAATGTTTTGCTTAATTGCCCTATATCATTATGACATCAAATCAAAATAATCTATTGTTTAAACGCTAAGGATCATGGTCATGGGAGGGGGACAAAACAAAATACGGTAAATGTTGTGGGATAAACATTGATACAGCTGATATCTGGAAACCAGACATTTTGAAGTTAAATTTTCCTCAACAGAGCAGATTTGGTTCAAAATTCTATTGTTCATGTTGATTCTGTCCCCCTCAATAAACAAGCCGTGTCATAAAGATATAGGGCAATTGTCCCACCTGATATGCAAAGTTTCACGTGTTTAAACGTTGGAGCGTTTTCACTCCTATCTGGGCCCAGCATGTTCTCAGTATTTCCTCCTTTAGAAAATCCATTCTTGTAGTCCATTCAAGTCGAGTCTGTTTGTGCAATAAACCATAGCACACGATTATACAAATCAGCAATGTTAACACCAAAGGATGATTCACGTCTAACACTCCTCTGATAAGAACAGTTTTGGACTGAGAAAAGGAGAAAAGCTGGGCGATCAAAAACTGTGTGCCACATCAGTATGGGGGGTACCAATTTAATGCTGTGCAGCTGTTTTACCTGTAGTTCAGACTGCATTCCCACAGTGCACTGCAAAACATGCATCATCTGACCAATTGCTGTCTAACTCTGAAGACACACTGAAATGCAAAGATAACTACATGAGCGCTTCTAAGCTATTTGGATATTTACCCGCTGCATTTGCAGGGTATCTGGGTCACTTGTGTGAGTAACCATGGCAGTAGGAGGTCAGGAACAGAGCTCTGTCCTTAGTGTACATTTAGACACCACTGACGACAACACAAGCCCAAAGATGAACTCCTAAATTTCCTACAGTTTGACAAGAGGAAAGCACTGTTTAAATGGAAAGGGGATGTTAATATCAATGAATGACCAGCATAATTATAACACATGCAATGGTGATGACTTTTGTCTGCCAGCTGTAAAATCCAACTGGGGCAAACAATGCCTAGCATATCATGCTGTTAGGGACTGGAACGATCTTAGTGATGGGATTAGGCACAGCAACACCATTGTGAATTTTAAGTCGAGCCTCTTTACCCATGTTAGAAGTTTGTAATTGTTTCCATTTTATTAGCTTTAAATTACGTCATTTTCTTATTAACTCGTATTTTAATTAGTAATATACTAATGTAATCATAGTTTTTGTGACCTTTTAATATTTTAGCTATTATTCTATTAATATTTTGCAGGACCTATTTGAAAATCACTGGTGTGAAAGACCTTCCTGTTGAAATATGAAATTAATAATTTATAATAATAATGTTGAATATCTGAAGGAATTTTGCTTAAGATTGCTTTAAATCGAAGACACGTTTGTGCTCTCAGCAAATTAAACCAATGGTCTAAATCTATCAAAACAACATCAGTCACTTACTCTCTTCAATAGTACCTGAGCACACTTCAAATACAAGGAACAGAGAGAAATAATCTTTAAAACCCATCTAGGATCACTCTGAGATCAATTTTGAGAAGAGTCAGCCTATTCAAATGTCCTGCCAATTCATTAATGGCGGTGAGGATGAAGACGAACAAGACGATGCTGTGATTTACTTACTGCTGGATGCCCAACCCAAGCACGATCAGCTCCAACAGATCAAGAGCAAAATATAAATGTAGCTAAACTTTGGAAAGCCGTAAAGCAAAATCCTACTCAGGACGAAACAAACAGCTAGCTAGAAAGGGAAAATTAAAAACTTAAATCAACACTCAAATCCCTGAAGCAACATATTTCAACCGTAGAAGTGGAACGTAATTCACATTGCAAATAATCACAAGAACTCAGCGACAAAAAACAAGCGTTCCCCAAATGACAATCATGAGGATACTAACAGTATTATTATTACTGAAACTGAAGGGGTAAAGGAAAACCAATAATGGCAGATGGTTAAATGAGAAAGAGAAACAAGAATAGCAAATCAAAGTCTGGAAGAAAAAAAAGTGCCCTGTACAGGTTACCACCCACAAACTGGAAAGCCACAAGACCACCAGCAGCACAATGTTACAATCATAGCAGGGCTTGACATTAACTTTTTTCTCAAGGTGCCAGCTGGCAACTAAATATAAATATTTGGTTGCCAAATCATAATTTTTTGGTCACCACTTTAAAAAATGAGATACATGTACATGTACCTTTGGTAGCTTCGCACCCATGCTATTTTTGAAGAGAAACCGCAAAAACAAAATGCTGTCTAGCCAAACATGGAAATCAATTACATGGCAATTGGGACTTTGTTTTAATAGTAAACTGCTTTAAAGAGTTGAATATGTAAATTTACTAACCAAAGTGTGAGAGATTAACTATACCGCTTGAGGACCAAGTAAAAAAAATTACTACTGCAGATATCAGCCTTGGGCAAATTGCTCAGAGTAAAATATTCCTAGCTGAGAGCCTTACCCAAAGAAATACAGTGTAAGGAGATATTCAATCAGTGTCTATGTTTCAAGAGCCGGTTCCACTTAAAGTGTACCTCTCTTACAGTAAAGAACTAACTACAGGTATATAAGCTACAACAAAATTATCTTTGGCTTTGTGGGTCTTGTCTTTAATGCAGAGACAATATAATTTTATTTCCTTTCAACAATCTCAAAACTGGAGATCTTTTGAAACTTTCATTTAACTCGATCAAATACAAATTGTCTTTGCTCTAAAGGTATAGGTGAAGCAATTCTATATAACCTCCGTCAGCTTGATATCATAAAAATTATCATCAATTAGAAATGTCCCACATCTGTCTACAATAGATCCTGAAATAATCATTCCTTCTCAAGTTCACTTTAGATATTACTGACCTCACAACTCAATCAATGTGTAAAATTCTACCATTTACAAATCATTTTCTTTTTTGCATCTCAATATTAGAAGTATGCAAATTATGATAACTTTATAAATCTGTTGAGTAATCCAAAATATTATCATTTTAAGATGATTGGTCTAACCAAAACATGGCTAATATATTAAGTTTATTTTATGCTGAATTTAACTTAATTACTCTTGAATCAACCATCATCAATGAGCTAGCAAACGTTAATGAGTGGCTATGCATGAATAAGTTATCATTAAATATCAACAAAACCAACTTTGTTATTTTTCACCCACCACAGAAGAAAATTTATTATACGGTTAATCTAAACAGTGAAGGATAAATTAATAGAACAAAAAAATGTATTAAATATCTAGGAGTCATGATGGTTCCAACCTCAACTGGAAAAGTCAGATACATGAATTATCCAAAAAAATATCTAGAGGTATAGGTATCCTTTCAAAGGTAATACAATAAATTCCTACAAATGTCATAATTCAGCTTTACACTCCTTGGTATACCATTTTTTCACTTATGGATTAACAGTTTGGGGTAAACTTGTGTTTCAAAGGAGCAGTATGTTGGAATTTAATAAAGGAAGAAAACAAAATGCTGGGAAACACAGTCTCTTTTAAAACAAAATCAAGTCTGACATAAATAATTATGTATTAGTCTCATCTACTCTTGTACATGTACATCTATCTAAATTGTCTAAACTTCACTTCTAATCTTTAAGGAACCTCATGAAATTATATTTACTTTTATTAATTAGGGACTGGTCAAAAGTATAGGGGAGTGGGCTGGTAAAAAAAGAGGGGGTGGGTCACTATTTTTCAACATGGAAAAAGGGATGGGCCAAGAAAAATCATGCACTACACCAGGGATGGTTCATGCCTTCATTTGCTTCAAAGTGGTCCCCAAGTGCAGGTAATATCATTTCAGAGGCCTTAGATTTCAAAACATGTCAGGTGAATGAGGGATAATTAGAGGTATACGAGGGGTTTACAGCCTATGTTTGGCTTTGAAAGAAGTCACAACACATTTATAATTTTCCCTCTAGGATGATATAAATGTTTTGTTTTTTTTGTTTTGTTTTTTTTGGGGGGGGAGGGGGTGGGCTAATCAATTCTGTGCATGGCTTCAAGGGTGGGCCACTGATAATTTCCCCCTCCCCCCCATACCCCATACTTTGTGACCAGTTCCTTATTCCAGTATCATTATTCTATTATTAATTTTCTATTTACACTCGTTTTTTATCAATGTAGAATAATCATCCCTGTCACCCAGCTCGTGTTTGACTATACAGTAGCGGGGTCGTTAATTACGCTGGCATAATTTTTTTGTGGCATAATAGTGATAGCTTAGTATACAGTCCCTGTCAAAGGTTTTTCACACCGTACGAACCACATGTGGTAGCATGTGGCACATGTGCCACATGTGTTTACCACTTTCGGTAAAATGAATGTGGCGAAATGTGGCGAAGCGAAATCGGTAACTGAACCACTTTCGTTAAAACACAATCGGTGACCGAACCACTTTCGTTAAAACACAATCGGTGACCGAACCACTTTCAGTAAAACGAAATCGGTGACTCTACCACCTTCAGTAAAACGAATTCGGTGACTCTACCACCTTCGGTAAAACGAATTCGGTGACTCTACCACCTTCGGTAAAATGAATTCGGATAGTCATCATGTTATGTAAATATGGCGCTACGTACGTGATCAATTCTAGTTTAGTTGTAGCAAAGTTCGGCGTTTTTATTCATCTGATAAACTTTACAGACTTCTGTACTTTCATACTTTAATCTATCCCTCAATCCCTTCACGATTCTTTAAAAGTCGTTGCGTACACTGTATGTTTTCAATTCAACAGATTCAAGAGCTTTTCGGTGCTTACATGTGCTTTCAGCCGTGGAAACTAATTGTCTGGTTTTTGACACAACAAGAATGTCGCGAACTTCGCGGAACATGTGATCTTATTGCAGAATGCAGAGTTAAATAATGCGGGAAAGTTTCTCAACTTTTAATACTGGCAAGTGATAAACGTCTACCAAATAGAATATTCTGGAATTCTTTATATTTAACGTGGGATCCGTCATTTTGCTCAAATTGCTCGAACAGAAGTGTGACATTTTTGAATAATCAATGAGCTCTAACAGCAGTGTTTGTTTTGCTTTGAGATCACACCAAAAATTATCTTGATATCTTCCTACTGAATCAAATGCTTTCAAAGTTTTGTATTTTATTTACGGTCTGAACAGTTTTCACCTAATGCGAAAACTGGTTTGAGTCCATTCTGTCAAATAAAAACACCCAGGTGAATACATTTTGGATATTTTAATTCGTTATTGGTTATTTTGCCGTGAGCTCGCACCGAATCTTCTGGAGTTTCAATTTCAGCTTTTTTACTTCATCACTTCGTCAATTTGTGATTGGCATTGCGGTTTATAATTGCTGTGAGACCGGACTGCAGCGATTGGTCTGATGTCAGATGTGAAACAAACAAGTCTCAGGTCCTCGATCGATCAAACATAGGACCTGTCAAAACTCAGACTGACAGGTTCACGCGTGACTGATTGCAATTGCACAATCTTGATATTTTAATTTTGAAAACATGCCTTTCCAGAATCCGCAAACATTTGCAATGCTTTTGGTCGGAACCTTGAACAACGCAGGAATCTCTCGTAAATGTTAAACTACGGAAGCTAAAGTTCGTTTGTTGATTATTGCTTACTGGCGGGGCCCGCTTTAAAAGTTTGCAGCTAGATTATGAACGAACGGCGGTTGTTAGTTTGTGGCGTAAGTTTAAGGTTATATTCACAGCAGTTCCTTTTTTTTCAGTACAGTTTATCAGTGAGGTTATCAGAAAAAATAGGAAGGAGAGAAATGCTCTTAGCCACTTCGCGGCTTTCTCGGTACAAATCACGATCAAAACAAATAAGTTTTTCGATGATCACACCAGGACACCGACCTGACGCTTCGCCGACAATTTGATATATCGTTTCAAAGAAGACAAAACGAGATATCATTTTTGAAATCTAAACTTCAGCATTTTCAGTTTTAACGTTGTAAAAATCACTTTAGTCGCAAGCAGTGAACTTACATGTACAAGTAACAACTTGTGTCTTGACCTGCAATGTTTGGTGAAGCAAAATCGGTGACTGAACCACTTTCGGTAAACGAAATCGGTGACTGAACCACTTTCGTTAAAACACAATCGGTGACTGAACCACTTTCGTTAAAACACAATCGGTGACCGAACCACTTTCGTTAAAACACAATCGGTGACCGAACCACTTTCGTTAAAACACAATCGGTGACCGAACCACTTTCAGTAAAACGAAATCGGTGACTCTACCACTTTCAGTAAAACAAATTCGGTCTTAAAACGAATGGAGTTTACCGAACGAAATCTACCACATGTGGTTACCGAATCTTCGTTTTACCGAAGCAAATACGGTACCGTATACGGTTGAAAAACTTTTGACAGGGACTGTATGTTTGCATGTACCGGTATATTGATTAGTTTACAAATAATCAGTTAGACACTGGTGTGATAGTGAGTGAAATGAGAATGACTTTCATACAGATCAGTCACCAGTGATAGCATTTTACATGAACAGATGAACAAACTGTGAACTAGAAGCTGTATCATGACATCATGTATGAAATGCACACATATTAAGGGGGGGGAAGACATTTTTTCTGGCATAATTATGCACTTGTCATGATCAATGTTTAGCTCCAGGGAGGAAGGAATGGGCATACCCAGGGAATTTGATTCCATCCCCTCTTCCATGGATGGGGAATTTGACATAATTTGGGATCCCGAGGGAGGGGCAGTTTGACAACTTCGCACAAGAGCCTGGAGACTAGCCACTCAGAAAAGAGCAGAGAGAGACTGGAACCAAGTCTCTGACTGCATGATGGTGTGTCAGGGGTGTAAGTGGTTAACTCATTTACAAAGGCCCGGATGTCAATCTATGCAGCCATTTTAATAGTCACGGCATGTGCACTTGTGACTCAATGCAATCAATTGAGGTTGTTGTACGGTATGGTCTATTTAGATGTTTTATTAACTTCTAAAAATGCCACTCCACAAAGCTTGGGATGTTCCAAGAATTTAGCAAGGTTTTCAAGTGTTTTTAAGTGTACTTTTGCTTTAACAATTTCAGGACATGCTTACACTGAGAAAGTGCTAAAATTTTGAAGAATTTACTGTAAAAGGTGGGTTGCTTTCCCTGGGAGGAAGAGCATTTGACACCAACACTTGTCCCCTGGACAGGAAATTTGACATTAAATTTATCCCCATGATAAACATTGCCAAGTGCATTACAGGCATTATAACATGACATAAGAAATTTCTACAATCTGATTGGCTAAAGGGAGTGGTATTTCAATGTAATAGTGAAATTACAAACTCCAGGGAGTGGTTCTCCTGGCCTCTATGTTTTGTTTGTTGTATATTTTACTTTATTCTATTTTGTATCTTCTATTTTTGATGGCCAAAGTAAATAAATAAATCATCTATAAATTTGGGTTGATTTTCATATAATTATTTCATTGAAATTCTGGTTAATAACAATACCTTCATTGTTTTGTTTTTGCAAACCATGTTGGGCTCTGAATACAACACCTCACATACCTACCCTTTATTATGCAAGTGGTGTGCCCCCCCCCCCCCCCCCCCCCCCGGTTTGAAGCTCAGTTACAGGTCGCCAAGTGGGTGCAACAAACTACAAACCTACGGACTTATGGTGGCAATTACCTGACTTTTGATAGCTAAAATTGAAGAGTTTGGAATAGAAATGGAAAAGAAATGTATAGACTGATCATCTGTGCCTCTGCTAGTGGAATCTTGAGGTGATTTGAGAAAGTTCAAAGTGAATCTCAAGTCTTCGGGTGACCAGTTGACAGACAAGGAAAGTAAGTAAGTAAGTAAGTAAGTAATAACTTTATTTATACACGGTTAAAACATCAGGCCTTCGATTACATTATAAAATGTAGGAATAGTTAAAATATCTAATCAGTACGTATACAATGTTAATATCGAATAATTTGAATAACGCATACACCTAACTTATATCTAACTATACAATAACTGACTATAATTATCTCAAACTAATATTAACTATGAATAAAATAGGATGCCTGCTTTCCATGAATGAAATTACATGAATGAATGATTACATGAATGATTACATGAATGATTACATGAATGAAAACAGAACTGAAAATTGACGTTAATCTCGCTCAAACAACTGGCAGGAACAGCTGACATTATACAAATGTACAAGGACAAAACACCAACAAAGTAAGCCAAGTTTACTTTTAGATTTTCTTTTAACTGTTTTATTTTAATCCATTGGCAAGAAATCCTTGGAAACTTGATCGCATGTGACCCGTTGCCATGAGACAGTTGACTCAAATATTGTTCAAGTTACCTAAACTTAGCCTGCATTGCATCCGAACTGAACCCTGGTTAAGTCCATCTGCACATTAACGAACAAAAGGTTGTTTTGGACCCCCAGCTGAGTAGCACGATTATATATACCCTCCTTTAATTGGTTTTACTAATGCTCATTCTTACACATCTTCTGAATGGCCATTCAGCTGTCACCAGTGAGTCTTTCGGCTAATTTATAATTCAAAATATGTCACGTTGAGAAAAGCAATGTCAGTTGAGTTCAGATGTGGCACATACTAGATCTTTCGAAGCTGCATGGGAGATTTATTTGTGTGTTCCTCGAACGAGCATTTTGTTGTGATAAATTCTATTTAATGCGTTTTCTTTAGCTTTCATGTGGCACTAAACCACAACCAGCCTATTGTTACATTACTTCAAAACCTGACCCGAAATTGAAATAAACCTAACCTTCTCCAATAGTAAAACATAGGGAAATGACGACCGAGCTTGTCTAGGGTGAGAAATCGCAAGTAAACAGCTGACTCAGACGCAAACAAACAGTTTCAACTGAGGGGCCTCTGACAAGAACTGCCCATGATAACAATTTCCGAGGCTGGTGACAGTTGAATGGCCATTCAGAAGACGTGTAAGAATAAGCATTACTCCGCTGGGGGTCCAAAACAAGCTTTCGTTCGCTAATTCGCAGACGGACTTAACCAGGGTTCAGTTCGGATGCAACGTAGGCTACCTAAACTAGGCTAAAGTGAAAACATCGCTTGTACTACGTTTAATAACTAGAATGATCTCACCTCTGTACCACAGAAATGTATTGCAACGAGTTATGTGGACGACACCAAACTACTTATATCATTCAATCTGAGAGAGAGGACATCTACAATAACTGATATAGAAGAAGATTTATTTAACGTCAGCAAGTGGTGCTGTCAGAACCGCTTATTATTAAACCCAGATAAAACTAAACTCTTAGTATTAATTTTGGTAGTAAACAGAAGATAGCTGAACTAGAATATTTTAAGATTTCATTGCTAGGAAAGGAGCTGTTACCAGTATCCAGTGCCAAAGACTTGGGCATGATCTTAGACACGAACTTAACCTACGACGAACACATTACTAAGACCGTTTCTTCATGCTTTTCTCGACTAGCACAAATAAACCGTGTTAAACACGCGTTTAATAAGAACACTTTAATTAAGCAATATAACACGCTTTCCATGTCTTTGTTCTCTTATATAAACACGCGGGATATGTTGGGAGAACAAAGAAAAACTTGAAAATCACGAGCCGCTAGGCGAGTGATTTTCAAGTTTTTCTGCGTTCTCCCAACATATCCCAAGTGTTTATATAAGTGAACAAAGACATGAAAAGCGTGTTATATTGCTTTTATAAAATAACGAACAGGAAAAACACGAGAGAAAATCGTACGCACGCACGATCAGAAGATCAATTCTCCTAACCGTAACAGTCGTCAGAAATCGACCGACGGTGAGTTTGCACAGCGCGGGAAATCCCCCGATACAGATCCAGAACTGAGAGAAACGAAGGGATGCTCTGTGTCAGTGTGGCTCTATTTTAAAAACATCTGCTTCAACAGTCCCCGAAAAGACTAACTCGGAATTCAAGACATGCTTTCCCGGAAATTTAAGGCGAAAGGCATTCAAGCGAATCAAGGAGTGGAGGACTTGAACTGGGTGTTTTTGTCGCTGAATGACAGAATGTACATGAGGAAATATGATTCCCCTGTTGAACTTTGAAGCAGGTTTTAGTTGAATGAACTTTTATTTTCACCAAACTCAATGGAAAGATCTAGCTGTTGGAACTTTCCTTCCAATGAGATGAGGCTAAGAGTGCAAGGTAAGAGGGCAAAACTCATTTTGTTCTGTGAAAAAATCAGCAAAATATCAACTTCACAACTGTCGCACGTGACATGAGTTTGCAAAATTCATGTAGTTGTTCATAAAATGGCAAGGAGAAAGCTAAAAACCTTATCTGAATTATCTAAGACCAAGCAGGGTGAATGATAACAATTGGCCTTATATGAAGGCTTATTATTTCGTGACTTCGTCGCCGACAAATACGTATATGTCCTTTTAGTTTTAGTTTGGGATAAAAAAAGACAGAGAAAAAAATTTGAGTGTTGCCTTGCTTTTCCCTCTCGTCTACTCTAGTCTCTAGCTCCATTCCTTGCTCTATTCGTCTATAAGGAGGTTGTTTAAAAACTAGACTTCTTAGCCGTTTGTGTGTGTTAGTTTTAAAGTACGAAATAAGTTAAACGAAAAGTGGTTTCGACTTTTGCTTGTTGGACCACAAATAAAAATATCTTGGCCGGGATGGTTAGCAAATTTGATAACTTCGTCGGTTGGCTGTATTTTGTTAAATATATATGTCGGTTTTGCTGATTACAATCATATTATTGAAAGTCAACGTTTGGTGAAAACATTCTTCCTTGTCGTTTGCCATTTTGATCAGTTCATTCACAATCTTCCATGTCTATGGACTCTCATATAAACACGGCTTTCAGCCAATCAGCGCGCGAGTTTCCTCTGGGTTATTTTATAATTACTGTTATTAATACATTAGTATTTAGTAAGTTGCTTTACTGCTCGAATGTATGGGCAAATACATCTAATAGAAACATACGTAAGCTACAATCATGTCAAAACTATGCCTGTCGTATTGTTAGCGGGGCCAAAAAGTATAACCATATTACACCTATACTAAAAGAGCTAAATTGGCTCCCAGTAGATAAGCTAGTGTATTTTAGAAGTGCCACTCTGGCATTCAAATGTATGACTGATTCCGCACCAGGTTATTTAATATCTAAATTCACGAAGCGCTTCAATATTAGTGGTCGTGAAACTCGAAACTCGCAATTATTACAAATCCCCTTATTCAAATCTGCGAGTGGTCAGAGAAGTTTTTATTACAGAACAGTAAAAATATGGAACTCACTAGATAATGAACTGAAATTAAGTAAAGACGTTTTAAGTTTCAAGCAAAAGCTGAAGAGCAAATTATATCAAACTCAAAATAGGTTAAATTAATAGATGTAATTCAAATTATCATGTACACTGTAGTTGTATTGTATTTGTATTTTGTCTTTGAAAAGCCTTTTTAAGGAAAGATAAATAAAGTATGAAGTATAAGTATAATTTCATTTCCAGCTGCGATAGTTTCATTCAGTTTTCTGGTTTTCGATTGTAAAGTTTATTCTTGAAGATGTATTAACAGATACTGTCTTTTTAAATAAAACAGCAAGGTGACAATTCTTTTATTATTTGACTTCAGTTGTGCTTGATGAACTGCCTGAAATCAAACTTCACTCTTTCCTAGTGTCAGTGTACCATAATTTTTTTTAACAGGTTATAGACATTTTCTCTCAGCTCCAGTCGATTATTAAGCCTTTCTTGGAAATTTGGCTGTTCAATTTATCTGCCAAACGCACACGTGTACTTGCAGGATTTTCACTTGAGCTCCTACTCAAAGAAGTAAACAAACTCTGTTCATGAGTCTGATTGTCTTTCTCAGTAAATTTCTTAGGTCATTGTGTTCGACGAAGAGACCACATACTAATCTTACAGTGGACTCCCTGTGGTCATGTGTGGGCTACCTGTGCTTTCCCAGGCAAACGAAATTGAGATGTGTACAATGTATGTCATCATGTATATTTGTACTTTTTAGAATAAATTACCTGCATCATGTATTTACCAGTTTCCCGGCCAACGTGCATGACTTTATGGTGATTTTCTTTTGCTGGTTATAAAGTTGTCTTGTTCAGTCTATAAATCAAATGCAATGATGTTTAAAAAGTTTGCAAGTATGATTAGTCAAAGCCTGAGGAAAGTCTATACGATTGCTGGAGCACTGAAGAAGTTTGATGCCCTAATGACAAGCCAAACAGGGCCTGTTTTGTCGGCCTGCACCTTGAAGGCGACCCCAAGGTTTGAGTTTTCTAGATACCCGTTACTAATCGCTCTATCTTGTAAGTTGCAACACAACACATTGGTACACATGCATGTGTACATCTTGGTTATACAAATTAACACTACATTCAGGCAGAGAGTTAATATAATGACACTTTCATAATCAATTTAATAATATATAATCTACACTGAATTTCTAACGGGACCTGAGACAATTATGGTACAATGTATCTTACTTATAAGTCAAGACATCAACAATGATTTTCACATTAATTAAAAACAAGCATTTTTGATCAGGATTATTTACCCCATCCATATCATTGCAGTAATCTTTCAAGCCTTTAATACCACAGTCCTTTCTCTAACAAAAAATAAGTTGAACGCACTTTGATAATGGGCTATTTCACTTAATATGCGTACCCACCCCCCCCCCCCCCCCCCCTGTTGAGCACCAAGGAATTCTGCAGGGTCACAAGAGAATTTTTCAAGGAATTCTTTGGGGATACCATATAAATAGAGAGGAATTCTTTGGGGGCACATATCAAATTTAGAGGAATTCTTTGGGGATAAAGTGAAAATTTGGACAATTCTTCAGGGGTTGAAGTCAATTCTTCAGGGTAACACTACTTTCCACCATGGAATTTTTCAGGTGTTTTTAATTTCAGAGGAATTCTTTAGGGTACAACTCAAAATATGGTCCTCAACAGGGGGGGTACGTATATTAAGTGCAATAGCCCAATCTATGAATACTTCTAGTGTGATAAACAAATAATAGCATGATTTGTAGTGGTATTTGACATAAATACCACTCACGATATTTCAGAATTATTTGTAATATCACTTGCCGAAGCGGCACATGATATTATAACAATTTTGAAATATCACTTGCGATATTTATGCCAAGAATCGGCACTCCCTTTATGTAGGACGACACGATTTTTTACCAAAAATACAATAGAATACAACATAATACAACAATAGAACGCAACACAATACAATAGAAAAGAGGGACCTGTTTGTTATTTTCCCACCATCGAATTCTCCGCAGGTAAAGGTGCTAAATAGGTCCCGCAAGGTCAATTGCCTAACTATTAGGGGACCGGGTATGTTTTCCGCGCAATGAGTATCAAAACGCAGACAAAACCATCCTCAATGTTTATTTATTCGACTGGATCAAAACAAGGAAGCGCGCGGGGAGGATAAACATGTTTTTTTACTTGGCCTAATACCTGTACTTCAATAACTATATCTAAATGGTAATACTACCATTTGCAAGCTAACGTTAAGCGTGAACCTTTTTCCGTGTTCGTTTATGTTTGAAACCTAGACGTCTGGTGGCACAAACCTTTGCAATTTAACCGCGATTGTGACAACCTTTGACATGTCCCGCCTTCACGTTTCAGCGAGCGTGATTCAGTTTTGGAAACTTTTCAGCTAGATTTTCCTTCGCGCTACGCGCTAAATCATATAAATGTCGGCTCAAGTTAAAGTTTTGGACGCTCAAAATTATGAGAGATGCAAGACAACAACTGTCTCTTGGCATAATCTGAGTTGCACGACGGTAGAAGACATGTCAAAGGGGTTGAAACTAATTAGTTTGCCGACGAATATTTGCAAAGGTTTGGGACGCCAGACATCTAGTTTCAAACATAAACGAACGCGGAAAAAGATTCACACTTAACGGTAGCTTGCAAATGGTAGTAAATGTTTGTTTGTTAAAACAATAAGCTCACCGGTTGTCTTCTGGGGAATCCCTTCTTGGGACGTCTGATTCCGTCTCGTCGTTTACCCGGGCGTTTTAACCTTCTCTCGAACAATTCTCGTCATTGCCAGTCGTTCGTTGTCATGATATTAAACTACGTGGATCTCCAAATGCTCTGCGATTTCACTGAGCTTTTGCAGTGACAATTGGCATATTTGACCCTCAATTTTAAGTTTCTCCTCAACACTGACTGACAACAATCTTCCGCGAACGCCATTTTGCATGTCATTCCTTCGCCTTCGGTGGTCAAACTAAAAACGCATTCGAAGCCAAAACTACTGCAGTCTTTCACCAGCCATTTCTCTTAATCGCTCGTGTAAATCACCGTGTTAAACCGTGTCACGGCACCAAATGTAACTTCCAGGTTTGATGGTAATTATTCATGGCTTTACAAGACAACTAGACAAGTCATACTTGAAGAAACGACCATGTGCTAGCAACAAGGAAAACTACTACGCATGCGCGTTCTGGCTGTCAAAACTACTAATTAAGGGGGAGGGGTACAAATGTACATTCACTTTAATACTGCAAGCTCATTCGTTTCAGTTTAGGAGTGACAGTCCAGCGTATCCTCGCTCTACAATTACCAATAATCAATAAATGGCAAACACGCTTGAAATATCGATTATTGGTAATTCTACGACAAATCCTAACCCGAACCATAAACCGAACCCTAACAATCGGACGAGTTCTCACTCACCTAGCCTAGAGCTAGGGTTCACAGGTAAACAAGAAGAGAAGGTAAACGAGAGAAAAAAAATTTTGAGCGCTCCTACTTGGGCTCGAACTCCCCACTACACTAAGCGCGTCTACCGCCGTTTTGATTTGGACAATTGTTTATCTTTATCCTTGACTGGTTTTAAGAATGTCATTGTTTACTGATTATTGGTAATTGTAGAGCGAGGATATGTTGGACAGTCATATACCTTATTACACTTTAATTTCGCGACATGTTAATTTCGCGAATTTCGCGATTTGCAAAAAATCGCGAAAAATTGATGTCGCGAAAATTAAGTGTCGCGAAAGTTTGCATGCGCGAAAATTAAGTGACCACACATATAAGCTTTAAGTGAAAAATAAGCCCTTTAATGTCTCCGTCGCCTTCATAATCGGTCTCCTCTGCATCAAGTTCTTCGAGTATTTCGCTCGTACAGTCGTTGAAATTTCCATTTACGGGCTCCTTATAATTGAGTTCAACCAAAGACTTGAACTTTTCAACGGCTTGTTTGTTCACCAATGATGACTCCATGCTTGCGGTGACCTTTGACCTTTATGGCGATTTCTAGGCCTCCTTGGATGAGGGGCGATCGTGGAACTGTACATCTTTTACGGTTACATAAACATCTGCTCCTCTCAATAAGAGAAATCGTGTAAAACGAGATATTTCCCTTGTTGTTTCTGGCGAGCAATCTCTACCACCAATTGACCCATATCAAGGCATTTACCATTCATGAACCATTTAGTTCCTAAGTGCATTTGCGTAAATGAATGTAAATACATGTAGACTTAAAATTGAAAAAACTGTAAATGGACTTTGAAGTTTCTTGTGGAAGACAGTCTATTTCTATTCATTGTTTCATTGTTACCGTTCAGTTACCGTTTTGTTGCAGTTGGAAAAAGGTACAAATAAATACAAAAACTTTTACGTAGTCTCGTTTATTTTTGTCAAATAGTCAAATAGCGAAGGTATTTAATTATTGATTTATCGACAAAATCGCGAAAGTAAAGTGACTCGTTTTTTACCGATTTCCCAAAAACGCGAAAATAAAGTGTCGCGAAATATGACCATCCTCAAATCGCGAAATTAAAGTGCCCCAAAAATAAGTGTAATAAGGTAATAACAAATAATAACGAGGGTGGATCCGAGTTGGGATTCCGAGTCAGGATCCGAGTCAGGATTTCGAGTCAGGATCCGAATCAGGATTCGAGTCAGGATTCGAGTCAGGATTCGAGTCAGGATCCGAGTCAGGATCCGAGTCAGGATCCTAGTCAGGATTCCGAGTCAGGATTTTAGGGTAACGTAGTGTTTTCGCCTACTTTCATGCATAGGAATTATCCGGGCCTTCTTGCTAAGCTAAGTTTACTGACAGTAAACTTTATAGCGAGAAGGACCTCTGGCATCCAGAACCTGGTTTACTAACTTTATCCCTAGGATAGCGCTACCACGGGGTTAAGTCTGTAACCCTTCGTATAGTCATAGTTAACCGGTCAACGGGCCTGCAGGCTAGTTACGCCCCTGCCCTGGCAGAGGTTAACTATCCTATTTATTTTTAAAGGGTAATAGAAAATATCCCCGAAATCACCCGAGGAGATTGATCAATTCGCGGGTTAATCCGTCGCTTTCGATGTCTCAAACTTGAAACTAAGAGTGCGTTCGATTGACCGTATTCCGGAATAAGAATACACAGAATGATAACTACAAATCGCTTATTTCGGGAATTTTTAGTCTATGGAATACAAGATGTATCCTAAATATCTTATTTCAGCAAACTTTAGTAGCTTACAGTGCAAAATGTGCTTGAACCAGTGATTTCCAGAGACTAGTCCATCTATTCGGTCAATCGAACGCGCCATAAAACTGAAAGCGAATTTTACGCCAGCTGAGCAAGAAATTTAGTGAAACAGATACATTTGAGGCAAACAAAGAAATATTAATTACAATTAACAAACCAAAAGATCTGATGTGTTAAAACTGGAATAGTCGATGTGAATTTACGAATGTTGCATATCGATGCTATCCCGTTATATTTGTTTCTGGGTCTTAATAATTTCTGGAGGTCTTTATAACTTTAACATCTTACGAACTGGCCAAAAAATAAAAACAAAGGCTTATTATACATTCAATATATAATTTTAATACTGGCCCGAAGCCCTCATAAAAATCGCACAAAACATATCCAGCCGTGTATCAAAAGTTGAAACTACTAGTCAAATGTTCGATCACAAATCTAACAAATGTCATAAGCCAACAGTTCTTGAAAGAAATGCTCATTGGAAACGCCGAAGAAAAATAACAGCTCGCTGCAAAGAATGCCAAAAAGAAATAAAGAAAAACCAGATGCAGTTAAATGCATGGAAGTAAGCTTAATTTTTCAACCACAACTTTGACGAGACAAATTAAAACTAGCAGTAAACTTGGTCGACAATTGAGTGTGCTGCAGAATTAAAGTTTCCGTTTTCCCCGAAACTTTTCTCGGCTTTATATATTTCCCCAGTGCTCTTCCCTGTTCAACTCATTTATAGCAATTTAATTTGAGTTTTTTAGTATTTTAGCATTTTTCCATATCCATGTAAACACATCTTTGCACCTAGTAAACGGGCAAACAAAAAGGGGGGTCATGACAAAGTGCGAGTCAGCGAGTCAGGGTCAAATTAATCAAATTTACAGTTTTGATAGAATATTATATACACTTTAGCAAAGTTTTCGTAAATTGCAAAATAAACAATTGTTGTGACAGTTATAAAATACAGGCTCCATACAAGCGTGATCGGTTATTTAAATCTGAAAAATGTCTTCCCTCTTCTTATTCAGGGTCGTAACGAGGTATATTTTTTTATTTCCCGGCGACTGAAACCGAACACGATCTTCCGTAACAGTTATGCATCAGTCAATTCCATCAATGCCCATCCCCTCCCCGGGACAACCCCCGGGCATTAGTCATTTTCGTTATTTTTTTTCCAAATTCCCCACGGTGGGGACAAGCAAGGTGTTCAAATGCCCCACAGTGGAGCCAAAGAAGTAAGGAAAATGCCCCACCCCCGGGCACATCCATAACGATATACTGCCCAAGTTTAATACCATGCAAATGCACAAGGCGCAGAGAAGTGCTACTTCTCTATCTATTCATTGATAGTTTCCGTTACGGTTTTGTAGATCCGCCATCTTGTTTTGTATTTGTATTTATACTGCTGTATCAGTGATTATGCTATTTCAGCTGCCTGGAACAAAATGGTATTAATTTACATAGTTTATATTTCATTCCTATAAATAATCATTCGCACCGCGGTTAACGTTATACAATAAGCGCTTATTAAAACCACATGACAGACTTTTATAATAATAGTGTGACTTCTGTTCGTCCGGTGGACAGCAGCAAACAGTGTATATTTGTAAACAAACTACTTGATATCGTTTCCAACTCGGACCAGCAGAGCTTGGGCCCCGAGTGCCCCCTGGATTAACATTTTAGCGTAGCGTAGAGTTAAGAATACAGGATTGCAGATCAGTGTTAGATGGGCGGTGAACGTACGAGAACTGCTATTTTCTAGCTATATTGTAAAAATTAAACATCCATAGGTTTCCCGGCTTTTTCGTGTCCTAGCGTATACCTCTTGCGTATACAAATAACGTGGATAAGACGGTATAAACTGCAGGTTTCTAGGTTTAGAGAATCCACAGGCAGCTGGAATAATTACAACAACTCAGATTTATTGGTTTCTTTTACTTGATACAGTATGACGTCGTTACCACGAGACCTGCAGTCTCTTTCCCAGAATTATTTTCGGCAGTGTCAAATGCCCCACCATATGCCCCGTGGTAGAATAATGCCCGACCCCCGGGCCGATATAAGGTTACAAATGCCCCACTCCCGGGATCTCAAAGTATGCAAATGCCCCACCATATCCCGGGAGGGGGATGGGCATTGCTGTAATTGACTGATGCATTATTGTACTGTTTTGGTCTGTTTCTTTACGTTCAGTCTTCGTCTTTGCCTTCTCTGTGCACTCATGATTTCTGTGAAATACCATGACAATGGTAACGCTAAAATTGAACTTGTCTACTGCGATATACTGATCGCACTGAAGAGTTAACTATCGTGGTCTGCGTAGTCCTTCACTGAAGCGCGCAAAATCCATGAACAACATGGCATCGTGTTTCACCATACCTACTGCTCAACATCAAATACTGTAATTGTGTCAACAAAGTTCAGTGGGATGCCAGGAAACTTTGAAACCATTTTTCACGGCGTTATAAATGCACGTTTTGTAGCATGTATTCGAAGCTCCTGTACCTTGAGATACTTTCATGTTTCTTTCTTCAACCCCTAAAAAAGGTGTTCCAGATCTTTGCAGTCAGTGATTATTTTCGCGACGGAATAAGATATTGGAAAACTGAGACACCCTTTTTTTAGATCAATTTCTCCACTTTATGAAGGTCGTTTCAGCGCGGATTTCCGTCCAATTCCCGAGGGATACGAGCTCCAGGTATAAGGTATGGTGAAATTGGATTAAAATCACAATAAATAAAAGAGTATTTAATAATAATGAAAATCAAGCTGTTTTCTACAATCTATGTTTATTCATCTTTCAGAAAATATATACTTTGTAGGAGTTTTTTTTTATTTAACGCGCGCAATTAAAAGTTTTCGGGAAGCGCTCTTGAAGGGCTCCTGATACCTAATATGGGTAAAGAAACCCGTGATTCGTGAATTTACGGACAAATTGTCCGTGACTTGTGATCGCCAACGGCCCTTCACTACCCTGTGCATTGAACTGAAACGCCGAATAAACGTTCATAAATATTTTTCGACGAAACAAGTTCGCATTCTTGCACTCCGTCCCTTTCGTAGTGGCGTTGTATTTTTGCATGAGTTAGATGTGGTCATAAAAGTGACGAGCATAGGAAATGAAGTACGAATGAGGGGCGTCACGATGTATGGAACCTCAGTGCTTGCATGTGGGCAGGCGATCAAAATGCGGCAACAGAATGTCTTTTTTGACATAGTAGCTAAAAAACTGAACCCTAACTGCCTAAAAAATACTGAACCCCGACCCTGACTGCACCCAAATTATACTCAAATCCTGACCCTGATCTGCCCAAATCAGGTCAAAACCCTGACCCTACCTGCACAAACCGAGCTCAAAACCCTGACCCACCCCCGCGAATCCTGACTCGGAATCCTGGTTGTTTACCATTTACACGGAAATTCTGGAAATTTCGGTTGGAATGTAAATGGTAAACGTTTTTCCGGTTCGTCCCGTGGAAAATTTCCGAAATTAATGCGACGTCTGAAAAGGTAGTCCAAAATTCCCAACCGGAATTTCTGAATGGGAAATCGTGTACCATTTACAATTCCCAGTGGGTCGTACCAGTTCCAGGCCTTATACAGAGCGATTTTCATCTGGAACGGTTTTTGTACAAATGGTAAATCTTTTGTCAGATCGGGAAATTCAGTTTGGGAAATTTTGTTTACACCGGAATTTCCGACCGGAATTTCTGTGTAAATGGTAAACAACCAGGATCCTGACTCGAAATCCTGACTAGAGACTTAGTTTATCTCAATAATAACAAGGCCTAATTACAGTCAGCCATATACACCCTAACTTAAATACATCATGTAAACCTACATGAAATGTGTCACACCAAAACACTCTTGAGAGGTCAGTGGCCAAAAATGTGTGGAAACGATTCCCCGGAGAACAGGTATAATTCAATTCCAAACCCGTGCATGCCCCCGGCCACCCCGGGAATTTGAACATTTTGAAAAAATTACAACCTTTGACATGTCCCGCCTTCACGTTTCAGCGAGTGGTATTCAGGTTTGGAAACTTTTCAGCTAGATTTTCCTTCGCGCTACGCGCTAAATCATATAAATGTAGGTTCAAGTTAAAGTTTTGGACGCTCAGAATTATGAGAGATGCAAGACAACAACTGTCTCTTGGCATAATCTGAGTTGCACGACGGTAGAAGACATATCAAAGGTTTTCAACATCAAGGTTGAAACTAATTAGTTTGCCGACGAATCTGCAAAGGTTTGGGACGCCAGACGTCTAGTTTCAAACATAAACGAACGCGGAAAAAGGTTCACGCTTAACGGTAGCTTGCAAATGGTAGTAATAATATCACGCAGTCGGTCAAAGTTCATGAAGCAAAGCAAAACAATTTACCTCTGAAAGTGGCCTTCAAATTTGGCAGGTTCACTCTTTCAAGCCAGGCCTCTACAAATGCGCAATCCTTATCCTGGAAGTCCTCGAAGACACCGTTACGTTATCCACTTCGACGCGAGCGACGAATTTGTAGACAGACAGAATATATTTTTTAAACACCGATCAAATGCACCACCCACTGTTTGTCAAATGTCCGCCCCTGAGGGCCTAGATACTCGTCAAATTCACCACCCTCGGGAGCAAGCCTCTGATCAAATGCCCGGGGGTTCCCCCGGGGTGATGCACGGGTTTGGAATTAGGGACCTTAAGCATCGAGAACTTTGACGTCCCCGACGTTGACTTCTGACCGAGGATACCTGGGTCGAGAACGTGTGATGTCCGCGTCTGGGATGTCGTGACGCAAACGTTAAGCTGCATACTGCGGTCACGGAGAAAAAATGTAAACAAACAACAGTGTTGCAAATTACCTTAGTTTTACCACCATGTGCTCCTTTAAAAAGACTCGAGATATGCTTCTTTTGTCCCTCCAGAACAAGTACATCACGGAAGATGAATTTGTATTGTTGTATGAAGCGAATAGTTCTAAAAATTTGCTTTTTCCTCACGCCGACTACAACCGCTTCAACCTCGAAGACATGGACGAAACTGAATGTTTACGTGAATTCCGTGTTCATAAATTGGACATACCTCGCCTCGCCGATGCTCTAGGGTTACCCGAAGGTCTGTCCTGCCATCAGAGAACTCAAGCAAATAAGATTGAAGGACTTTGTATGGTTCTCAAGCGGCTGGCATATCCATGCAGGTTCAGCGACCTGATTCATCGATTTGGCCGTGCAGTACCCGAACTCAGCATGATAACAAACCTGTATCAGGACTGGATTTATCAACATCATCATCGCAAGATCACTCAGTGGAATGGAGACCTACTCGGCCCCGATGCCATCCAGCTTTATGCCGATGCTGTGGCACAGAAAGGAGCAGCTTTAACTAACTGCTTTGGTTTCGTCGACGGGACTGTTCGCCCGATTTGCCGCCCGGGAGAGAATCAGAAAGTTGTGTACAATGGTCACAAGCGTGTACATGCTTTGAAGTTTCAATCAGTGACACTGCCAAATGGACTTATTGCCCATCTTTATGGCCCAGTTGGTAAGTATAGTAAAACTTTTGTTACATGCGTTAGATAATTGATAATCCATTCGAGTGGCCTTAAATTTAGACCGAAAACGAAAAGGTACGGTATACTTTTTTTTAAACGTCTCATAATAGTTCAACAGTTTCATCTTTTCTTTCAATATTTTGTAATTCAAACTTCCTACTTTTGGAAATTTTTACTACAATCACTATAAGTCTATTCTCAATTGGAACTCTCAGTTGTTTATAAATACCACTATAATTATCGTGGTAAACAAGCTGAAGAGAAAATACTAAAATCTTGTGAAATAGTTATCAGAGCCTACTTATAATGAATTCTCATATGAATGTTTTCTGCATGGTCCTGTTTTACAAGATTGCAGATAAAAAGTGATCTTATATTTAATATTATGTTGAATTTTATTATTTAAAATTCTTACAAACATCATTTCTAATAGTAATTTGTATTGAATGATCCTGATATATAGAAGGACGAAAGCATGATGCTGCCATGCTGAGGGATTCTGGTTTGCTAGATGACCTGCAGAGACATGCCTTTTCACCAGCCAGAACTCCCATGTGCATCTATGGGGACCCTGCATACCCTCTACGCATACATCTTCAGGCACCATTCCGTAACATTCACCTCACACCACAGATGGAGGAGTTCAACACAACCATGAGCGCAGTACGCTCATCTGTCGAGTGGATTTTTGGAGACATTGTGGGGTCATTTAAATTTCTTGATTTTAAAAAAAATCTCAAGATTGGTTTAAGTGCTGTGGGTAAGCATTACATTGTCAGTGCACTGATGAGAAATGCTTTAACCTGCCTGTATGGGAACAGTACAGCTACTTTCTTTGAAGTTGATCCACCCTCTCTAGAACAATATTTTAATTAATTCTATAATTAACTACATGTACAGCTCAAAATGAAAAGAGGTCAAGTCACAATTTTGAAATTGGTCAGTAAAATTTATTAGTCACTAAAATTTTAGGGCCCAACTTATTCAGGTGAAATATTGTCACTTTTTTGCAACTACTAGAGTTTTAGTTGCATGTTATATAGCCTCATTAGCAAAATTATAAAGAACACAAAGCATGCATATATGAAGGCGACTATACTTTAATTTGTGCCTTAAGTCTTAAGCTTACATCTTGGATTTGCATTATATATGTCAATAATAATTAATACATGTATGGTACGGTGCAGCCAGCTGATCATACTGCAAACATGAAAATAATAGCTGTATATAAAAATATGTTTAATAAATAACAATAAAATTACTGTCCTTTAAAATGAACCAATATGTTCTATTTGTCAGTAATTCTTGTTCATATAAAAACTCTTCCTAGGACAATAAATCATACAAAACAAAACCATGCATATGTATTATCATTGAGCATTGCAGTAAGGTGCTGTTCAGTCAGTCTAGGTAACCCTCAAGTTTTCTTCCCCTGTAGCAAAGCCATTAACAGCTGATTTTGTTGCTGATGCTGTTGAGCCAGCATTGCCTGAAATTGCTGCATCTGCTGCTGTGACTGTTGCTGCTGCTGCTGTAGTTGCTGTTGTTGTTGGAAGACCATCTGCATGATTTCCTTGTGCTGTTCATCTTGTCGGGCATGTCTATTTGACTCCCCTATCAACTGTTTGGTCTTTAATTCCAGCTCTTTTTCTCTGATATTCATTTCGCTATTAGCTCTCTCCCTCAGGAATGCAACTGTTTCGGTGCCATTTGACCTCCTCCTCTTTGCTACTTTCTGGTTCTCTTCTCCCGGTTCAGTGGATTGTGCCCTTTTTTTTGTCTGGCTGAAAGATTCCATGGCCTTGAGTCTCATGTCACTTGCCTGTTCTTTCTCTTTCTCTGCTTTTTTTCTAGCACTGCCATTTTCCTCTTCCACTATTCGCTCACTCTCTTCCATTCTCTCCATGAGTTCTTCTAACAGAGTGTCCAACTCTGTTGTGTTAGGGCTAATCCCACTTGCCTTCTTCTCAACACAACCTGATGATCCGAACGTAAGCACAAATGGCAGTCAAATCAATAGAGTTAAATCTTATAAATGTCTCGGTGTTCACGTCGATGAGTTTCTTACATGGGAGACTCATATTGACAACATTTCAAAAAAGATTGCCAAGGCACTTGGTATTTTACGAAGACTCAAGCCATTCGTGCCTTATAATCTTTTAATTTCTATCTATAATTCACTGATAGTCTCACATTGTGATTATTGTAGCACTGTCTGGGGAAGTCTGGGTAAAGGCCTTTCTCAGAAACTTCAAAAACTTCAAAACAGAGCTGCTACAATCATTACAGGCTCTAATTATGACGTTAGATCAAAAGACATCTTAGCCATGCTTAATTGGAAAGACTTAGAAGAACGACGCCACTGCCAATTGGGAAGCGTTATGTACAAAACCATGAATAACCAAGTTCCGCCATATCTAACTGATTTATTTACCAAAACAAACACAATTCATCAGCATAGTTTGCGCCGTTCTCAGAATAGTCTCTTCATTGCAAGACCCAACACCGAAGCCCTAAAAAAGAGTTTTTCATACAGAGGGGCATCTCTATGGAACAGTCTACCTAAAGTAGCACAAGAGTCTACAAGTATTAAACAGTTTTCTAAATACTTGTAGCCTCTTTTTTAATTCTACCGCATCATTTTTTAGTATTTAAGAAGCGAACATATTTAAATAGAATATTCTTATTTTTTATTACCTAATTATTATTAATCTTGTCAATATTATTATTGTTATCATTAACTTAGAACTAAACACACGGCTCTCTGGAAGAGCATCTTTGTAATTTTCATGATGAATGAGACTCCGTGTATAAATAAAGAGTATGTATGTATGTACATTCTTTTTTTATATTTTTATATTAATTTGAGAAGATGGTCACGGACTGACCTCTTATCCACCTTGAATCCTGGGTCTTTCATCTGGTTCAAGTCATCTGCAACTGTCTGCCATGCCTGTGCTCTCTGGACAGTTCTTTCCTTTGTCTTGTATGGCTCCACAAGCAACACCTCTCTACATAGCAGAATATTTTTACATTCACTCCACTCCATCTTACTTATAGTACCACTTCTGCAAACAAAAACAGAAAGATTCTTTATAATGATGTAAGCTTAGTAACTTAGTTGGATGTATTTTTTTAAATAGGAAGTTAGCTATTAATTCATAAAGTTCTATGTATATATGTCATGCACATTTATCTGAATATTTTCATTTGCATAATAATCAATTAAGGAATTCTTCTCTGCATATCATTTTCTGTTCTTTCTGTCTAGAAGTTCTGTTCGACCTTAATTCTCTTTTAACACTTTTATTATCTGCCCCATTCAATATGCTACCGCAAAAAATTGCAAATTTCGCGCCAACTTGAAATTGCCGTGAAATTTAAAATGCCTTTAAAAAAAACAGTGAGCCTAAGGACAGCTTCTGCCGAATACATGTACAGAAACTGACAGCTTCTATTCTGACTTTGTTTGGCCTTTTTATAAGAATACCAGGAGTCTAGCATAATATACTCGTGAATTCACTTGTGTTTACTTTGTCTTAATTGTAACAATATTACGAAACAAATTAAATGCTATAAATAGGTCGTCCCTCTTTAGTATAGAAACGCCGATAAAACATTCAACGAGTACCGAGAAATGGCGAAAATGAAAGCAAAGTTACTAAATTAAACAAGATATCAGGCAAATATAGTTAGCACTTACTTATTTTCTTTTCAAATTGGAGAACCGAAACTTGCTGCATGCAATTATTTACGAAAACCAACCGGGGGAAAACACAACAAAGTATAAAATTTAAAATGCCTGCAAAACTATAAACTAATGAGCCCAAGGGAAGCTTATGCCAAATGTACAGTACATGACAGCTTTTAATCGATTTTGTTTGGTATTCTTATAAAAATACCAGGAGTTTTAGATGAGATTTTAGCACGATACTCGTGAATCACCCTTTTGTTTTGCATTTGTCTTGTCATGGATACAAGGCTAGCCCAGGTCAACTCTCTACAAACATCGATAAAACTACGAAAAATACATCAAAATTCCTAAATCCAGCAACTTATGCAGGAAATATAGTCAGTACTTACGGATTCTTGGAACATCCAGCTGGAACAAACACAAGGCTCATCTTTAAACCTTCTTTTGTTGTCCCGTTTTCTCGACGACGCAGAAAAGCCGAAATAACCTCCGCGACGTTGTTGAACCTGCGTGACGGATTTTTTCTGACATGCGCGGTAGTCCAAAACATTGAAATCTGACTTCCGGTCAACGTCGGGGACGTCAAAGTTCTCGATGCTTAAGGTCCCTATTGACTGATACATAAATAAACCTTGGAATTAAAGCTGCGATGAAGAAAAAATGAAACTAGTATTGAACTGACTGACTGACGTAGAATGAATCATCTTACCCGATCAATGTTGAAATACCGTATTTCCTCGAATAAGCGCCCACCATTTTAGCCAAAATATGAAATAAGCGCCCCCCTCGAACAAGTATGGTATAATATGTGGTATATATATACGCTATTTGTTAGTACCCGTATGGTATACGCTATTTGTTAGTACTCCGTGTGGTATACGTTATTTGTTAGCACCCCGTGTGGTATACGTCGTTACTTTACCCTCACCAACCTCGTTCCCAGGGTCTTCTCGATCAGATCCAAGATGGCGGCTACTCAGAGAGAAGACCCTGGTAAAGGCTGTACTGTCACGTATTCTGATTGGCTCTTCGATTATGACAATAGGGTTGTTCTAACAATGCTTTTTATTGGCCAAACGGACTGAGTCCAGAGAGATGAACTTGTATATAGTTTAGATTGCTCAAATTTTATCAATAAAACGATTTTAAATAATCTTAAAACACGTTGTGTAGATAGAGCAATAGATGAAGTGCATTACTGGGTAGTTTTCTGGTTAGGTTCATCAGTGGGAAAGCCAGGAGAAGCCGTTAAACCTGAACATGTGCTATCGATCGCTTCGCTTCAACGCTAACGAAAAATGAACGGCTTTTTAGGATTCTCTTCTAGCTTAGATACATCCTGGTAGCTTTGTGATACCTTTCCACTGGTTCTTTATCCAAGTAAACTCCATTTCGAGCCATTTAGTAGACCTGTTCATTGCCTGTTTTCACTGCATCGTTCGCCGCGTGGAAATACCGTTAATCGCTTCTCGCTCACTCCGGATTGGGATACCTATGGTTTGTACACGTCATGAACTATTCCCATATTTAGCTTGGCCGCCATCTTAGATCGCCAAATCACGTGACAAAATACTCCCAAAATCTGGGAGTATTTGATCACGTGATCCAGCCTTTACCAGGGTCTTCTCTCTGAGAAGCCGCCATCTTGGATCTGACCGAGAAGACCCTGGGGACGAGGTTGTACCCTCACCATTGTTCATGGCACTTGGATGTGGAAATCACGTCTAAAACACTGACGAGGAATAGGAGATATTGTAGTTGAGTCTACGAATAGCAGTTTCAGCAGTATTGACCCAAACGCCTCACTTCAATGTAATGAAGCGCTATTCAAACTGTGTATCGAAATTAGTCGTGCTTGTTTAGGAGGGTGTCCTGTAAGAATGATGGTTTCAATGGCGCTTCATTACATTGAAGTGAGGCGTTCGGGTCAATACCGCTGAAACTGCTATTCGTAGACTCAACTACAATATCTCCTATTGAAATGTTACATCTTCCCCGCTCAATGCTTAAAGTGCCTATAACTATGGCGGGTGATTACCGTCAAAATTACACTTTTGATTTTGTGGAGCGCATTGAATTTAGCAGTGAATCCAGTTTGATGCAACTTTGAATTCTATGGTGGTACTTTGAATTTTCTATGTCTTGGTTTTCCACTGCATCTCGAATTTTCGGATATTATTCGAATTTTCGTATACACTAGTGAACTTCAGGAAACATTGAATTTTCGGATATACTTCGAATTTTCGACTGCAGTTTGAGTTTTCCTATACATCTCGAATTTTCGGGTACATTAGTAAACTTTCGGAGACACTTTAATTTTTTCGATATACTTTGAATTTTCGGGTACACCTTGAATGTTCGGATACACTTGGAGTTTTCGGATGCACTGAACTTTCGGATGCACTGAATTTTCGGATACACTTTCATTCCATCGAGTGAGCCTGGTAACTAGACAGGCCTCGCCGCCAAAGCGAGGTTTTTTTATTAACCGCCAAAAATAATATATTCATTTCACTTGCACTGTCCCACTGGAGGCTCGATAAGCAGTTTTACTACTGCCAACAAGCTACAAATATTCTTTCATCGAGCGAGCATTCTTCTCGGCCTTCTACCAGCGGGTGTAATTTTGACGGTAATCACCCGCCATGTAATATCCTCTTTATATGATTGCAAAGCCGAATTAATTATGTAACGTCAAGATGACGTCTAAACAGGAATCGACCCAGGCTTTTACTTACGCGGTCATGGGTCAGGAAAGGTCACACTTAAACAATTTCAAACAAGCGTACGTAGCACATAAAGTATTCACTGTAAACCAAAACTTTCTTCACAGAAGTACTCAAAACTTTTCGGACGATCCGTAGCTATAAAAATTGCAAATGGGTTATAGGCACTTTAAATAGTGCCAGCGAATCCCTAGACAATACCGGAGCCTCGTTCTCGTGCCGTCAGAATAATAATATCTGACCAATTCGTTCCTTCGTCACTCAACCGTCAGAAATTACATTTTCATAGTAATAAATAATAATGGTGATATCTATATAGCGCCATATCACCACATCATTTCATGGCACTTTACATATTACTAACATATCCCGTCAGTGAACTATTTCCGACTGCTTTACGGCACTAATAGCTGCCACGCAGTTTACAATGTTGAGTGTGTGGTTAGTGCAATGGCCAGGCTGCTGTACCGGGTGACAATCCCCTGCCCTTTTTCGAGTAGCAGGGCTCGAAATTGCGCCCGATACCGGCGTAAATACGCCTAGATTTTTTCGTTTTACGCCTAACGTTTTCCACTTAGGCGTAAAATTACGCCGAGATCCTTTTACAAAGGTAAAAGTTATCGGAAGACAAGTCTTATTTCCAAATCTCTAAAACTCTGATTTTTTTGAAAAAAAATTACTACTTTTTTGCCTGTTGTTTCAAGTTTACTAAGGGGCCGACCATTTGACTTTTGAGGGGGGGGGGGGGTGTTCTTGTCTGTGCTCGAATTTTTTTTCTTTAGGAGTGTTGTTGCACGAATTTTTTTTTGCGAAAAAAGCGGAGCCAGAACAAAGCTTTTCCGCTTGCAGGATATTTTTTTTCGCCACCGTTGGCTTGCAGGTGTTTTTTTTTCAAAAACACCCACCCCCCCTCAAAAGTCAAATGGTCGGCCCCTAATTACGACGTTTGGCGAGTGAAGTCTGAACTTTTAACCGCAAAATGTCAAAGTTTGACAGCTCCTATCAAAATATAGCCTTTTGTCATGCAAAACTACTTGTTTCGCGCGGGAAAATAGTTTACATTACAGGAGCTGTCAAACTTTGACATTTTTCGGTAAAAAGTTCAGACTTCACTTGAAACAACAGGCAAAAAAGTTTACACTAAACGCTTGCTTGCAAATGGAAGTAAAATGCAAACAATTTTTTTGTAGAAAGATGAGAGAAATCGTCTCTGCTTGCCGCTCTATTTGTCTCAACAGCCTAGGTCAGCCTAGACATGTACATTACACTTAAACACTTGCATGGCTTCCTGCGAAACGACCGCATGGAAAAAAGGCTGCCACGCCTTTGTCTTTCTTGTATTGAACTCAATGAGTTTAAAGTTGATGTTTATTACAAAAAAAGCAAATGATTTTCAACATTAAAAAAAAAAAATTACCCTTTTCCTATCACATACAAATTTCAGCTACTAATACACAATTATTTACGCCTAAATTTTGGAGAATTACGCCTAAAATTTTTAAGCTGGCCGTAAAGTTACGCCTCCTTTTTTTTCTTAATTTCGAGCCCTGAGTAGTATAGTACAACAGGTTCTTTCACGTCCCCTTCAAATACTGATTAGAAGTAAAAGGAGACAAGGCCAACGGCTTATAAACGTCCCTGCCCAAGGACGCGGCCGGGATTCGAACCCCTGACCTCCCGCACTCTAGACTGTGCTCTACCAACTGAGCTAGGGTTTTCAAAAATTGGGTCGGTCGGTCGGTACCCTGGTTCCAGAGGCCACAGTGTCCGACGTAACCGAGTGGACCTGGGGTTGATAGCTCGTCGCTTCGCTCCTCGATCGGAGACGCATCGCTTCGCCATCCGTCTCCTCATAGGAGACTCGTCGCTTCGCGACTCGCAACTTTCGAGCCTCTGGTAACCAGGGTAGTCGGTCGGGTGAGAACAAAAAAATTATAGTAAAAAATGCGCGGAGAGACTGGAACTAATAAGGCGCGGTTGCACAGGCGAGGTTACAAACCAAGATGGACGACGAAACCATCGATGTCGTCATCCGTAAACGCTACAAACATGGAATTACAAATGCACCGCCGAAACTATTGTGTAACCTACCCTCGACCATGAGCTTCCAGGAGCTGCTCTAGGGTTTCTTCACCCCAATCCCTCCCCCCAATTTTTTTTTTATTTCTACAAAAAGCCACAACAATGAGAAACGGAAAAAAAAATAGGGATGGCCTAATCAAGATTAAAATTTAAAAGTTTTATCTGAAACACAAGTATATATGCAGCAGTGACACTGTAGACAGTTGTTTCAGTATTTAAAAATATGAAATACAAGAAACCGAGGGAATCAATAATGGTTATATTTCATTTTATACCACATGTGCATCTGGAAAACAGTCCAGTGCCCATCAACCCAAAAAACACCCTAAACTTGTTAGGCACCGTTCATTATTTATCGGGAGGGGGAAGGGAGTGGTAGATTTGAAGGCTTTGTTCCCCAAATGTTACAAGCCCCCCCCCCCCCCCTCTCCCCTCCCATTCAAATCATTTTTCACATGACCCCCTGAAAATCTCTGATTTCTGCCTGACACTCCACCTCCCCCCTCCCCACGTTACAAGTAGATCTTACAGTATGTTTGAAACTGGTCAAACTCTCTAATGTAACATCACACATTCAGTCCGGTCAAACTCTCTAATGTAACGTCACACGTTCAGCCCGGTCAAACTCTCTAATGTAACGTCACACGTTCAGTCCGGTCAAACTCTCTCAATTGCCTCTGTATAATGCTCCAATTTGGCCAGTCTAACCAGCCCAAAGGGGGGTGGCTAGCACCCAAGCCACACCCCCCCCCCAAAAAAAAAATCTCCCTGCATTACAGGATTTCGATTAGCAATGTTTATTCAATTTCACAACTTTTACCATTGTTGTCATATAACTAATTTTCATTATTCCCCCCACCCACCCCACCCCACCCCCCACCACCCCCCCCCCCCCCTCCCACCCAACACCAGAACCAAAACCAGTGAGCCAATCACAGGAGCAAGTAAAAATGCAATGAACCAATCACAAACTGAAGTAATTCACTATTGGTTTTACTTCAACCAATCACAAGGCAGGATAAACAAAATCAAAGATAACTAACCAATCAAATTGACAGTGAATTGAAAACAACACTAGTGATACATACCTACATGTAATTGGTTTCCATGTTGTCTGTACTTCAATACAATACATGTATGGCTGTCCTCTTACTGCACTAGTGACACTACAACAAAACGCAGTTCAACACATTAAACATAATTGTTAAATGACAAGGCACTCTCAAGTTAAAATTGTGTTTTGATTCATTTGACGGCCATCCCTTCATGTAGGATGACACAAATTGCTACCAAATTGTATTCTATTGTATTGTATTGTGTTGCGTTCTATTGTTGTATTGAATTGTATTCTGTTGTATTCTATTGTATTTTTGGTAAAAATTTGTGTCGTCCTACATAAAGGGATTGCCCATTTGACTCTTACTTGGTTCAAACTCATGAATTATTCATATCACAGACCACCAATCACTGGATGTATACCACACCATATCTAATATTTTTCACAAAAAAGGAGATCATTACAAATGCCTCTCATGACCACTATGCCACAACCCCTTTAAACTCTAACCTTTAGTATACATATTATTTTTCACATAAAACCATTAGAAGTCTGTACTTATGCAGGTATTATAAATCAATCAGTTTTAATTTATTTTTGACAGCAATTTGAGCATGTTTTAAGAATCTATCTAGTCAGATTCAAAAGCTCAAATTTCATCTCAGTAGTCACTGAAGCCCAGTTAAGGTGATGGAATTCCTACATTTTCCATGAGATGCAGTTTTTGTTACATATTAAGTCTCAACTCTGTAATTTTGATTCACTAAGCAATAACTTCTTTATAGTGTGGCCCAAAGGGAGTCCAATAAAATGTAAGATTTTTAGAGATGAGGTCTTACCCTCTAATTTAGGTGCATTAAGACTCTTAGACTAGTAGAATATGACATTTTTGAATTGGACTACACATGTATTGTATATACATGTATAAAGTTGAACTACACATACATGTACAGTTTGTAAATGAATAGTTTTAACTTATTTATAGAAATAGGAGTATTTTACTGTCTGGTGATAATGTAATGATACATGTAACTCACTTACATGCATGTTTCTATTAAACTATCCATAGAGTTTAGTTATTTTCATGTTTATATGACAACTACATGTATGGTACAATTTGGGTGTAAGGATCCTACAGGAATATAGCCCAGGATCCTACAGGGAATAAGCCCAGGATCCTACAGGGAATAGCCCAGGATCCTACAGGAATGGCCCAGGGTCATGCAGGAATGGTCCAGGATCCTGCAGGAATGGTCCAGGATCCTGCAGGAATGGTCCAGGATCCTGCAGGAATGGTCCAGGATCCTTTGCAGGATCCTGTTAGGATCCTGTACAGGATCTTGCAAGGATCCTATTTAAGATCTTGTACAGGATCCTATGTAGGATCCTGCCCATGATCCTGTCCAGGTTTTGCACCACGGAGATCACTGAACAACACAGAATGCTTCTTTCAATGGTCCTGTGAACTAATCCAAACCAACACCCCTAACCATCAACAATGGGTGCTCATTAATTTAGGGTTTTTAGAGCTAGTCACATGCACTAAACTAGGCTTTTTAGGACTAGATCACTGAACATTACACAGAAAAACAATGCTTTTAATGGTCCTGTGGACTAATATTTGTATGTTATTTTGTAATCCAAACATCAAATTTAAATAAACCTAACCTCAGTAAACATAAGTTCCCATTTTAGAATCTTGAAAAAAAATAATGAATGAACCAGTTTGAAAATTTTGAACTGGTTTAACAATTTTAAACCACAACAAAAAAATTACCACAACAATTCCCCTCGTGAGAGTCAAGGACAGGCAAACAATGAACTAATAACATTAGTGCAAGGGGTCTATATCTGAGAAGTTTAGTTTTCTCTACCTAAACTAAAGATGTCGCAGTTGAGTTGCTTTCAAAAACTTGTTATTATGCTTGATTAAGCGCCATTGATTGAATGACCCTAGCTTCTTCTGGGGACAAGTGTGTTGTTTTTGAGAAGAATAACACTAAAATAAGATATCATTATGTTGTTGACTAAATATTTAAAGATCATGCATAGAGTTTAATAGTCCAATTTGTAGTTCTTGAAAGGTAATGAAGCCTTAGCCTCACATGGAGGATGGCATTGACCTACACTGATACAAACCCTCTTTCTGTTAATATCGATAAATTATGATTATCATGCTCGGGGTTCTCCCAACACAGCCATAGTATAGGAGAGAAACAAATTGAGTAGGGAGTGTTTATTTCAAATCCAGGCTTATACATGTACCATTAATAACAGTAAGTGAAAATAGTATTGTAGAAAACTTGTACCCAGCGTGGTCGGAAGTGGAGTACACAGAGAAAATTGCTGGTCGCCGGTGCTTCGGGAAAACTCTGCATGCTAACTACAATGTAGCTACATTTAAACCACTAGCTAAGCTGTCTCAACTCCAACCTCAATGTCACCAAAGGCTTGCTTACCTTTCAAAATGGCAGTCAAGAACTATGAATTGAACTATTACACCATGTACAGTACTGTTTGAATTAAAGATTGCACTGCTAATTGGTGGAATATCCCCAGTGATATTTCACATATCAATTCAGTAATGGAAGTGAATTATCACTTTTACAAAGTGATATTTCACTTATTTCACTTTGTACAAGCCAATTTAACAGCTTCAAAATAAAGAATAAAAGATAGCCAAATATAGCTCTTAAACTCACCTTTCAACCCCCACTTCAAAGAATAAGAGAGGAAAATTTATCAGTTGTATCCCAACTCCACAGGCACACTGCAAAAAGTAAGGCACTCAAGTTAAGTATAATTTTACTTTATTTAAGTGAATTTCACTCAAACTGAGGTCCGCAGGGTAAGTAGAGTTTGTCCCTTGACATAAGCAGTAAATAACTTGATCAAAGAACCAGTCCCTTAAATTGAGCAGCTAGTACACTCTACTTAAATTAAGTACCTTATAAAACCTTGAGTTGAGTGGGGAGGTTACTTGAATTGAGTGGCTACAGAAAACTTAAATCAAGGTAAGGATACATGTAAAATCACCTTACTTAAAATAATTAAGTACTTCATAAAACCTCAACTTGAGGGGATAAGACAATTAGTTACTTGATTTGAGTAGGTACAGGATACTTAAATCAAGTAAAGATTACAGTAAACCTACTCAAACTAAGTACCTTGCAAGACCTTAATTCACTTGAGGGAATGGAAAATAATAAGTTCTTGATTTAAGTAGCTACAAAATACTTTAATTATAAGGTTTGAATAATTATCATTAGCTTACTCAAATTAAGTACTTTAAATAAAACTTCAACTTAACCTGCTTTATGTTTAAGTGCTAGTATGTACATGTATACTAGTACTATTGTACCTCAAATAAGTGCAAAACATAAACTTGATTTATGAATTATTCCTTTATTCATAACTAATGTTCTTCTACAACTTGATGAAGTTACATTTGCATTATATACATGCTTTACCTCAGTGATGGGGTTCATATAAATATATGCCATAATTGAGTGCTGGGAATTGAAGTCTTCCACATTTAAATAAATCCCCTCTATTCATGCGTTTGTTGACCTCCACCATTACAAGTTTTTTGGGAAATGTCATAAGAACAAACAAAAGCTTAGTATTGTCTAGAACTACAAACAAAGGTGCCTACATTTAAATGGACCCTGACTAATCTTGGGACAATTGCTACCAATATTATTTTGTTTTAGTATGAAAATTTCATCAAGTGGTACTGTCTTGTTCTGTGGTTAATACATGTTAGTCAAAAAAATCATACTTGAATTTCAAATTCTAAACTTCAAACAAGTCTCTCCTCTTAATTGAGTTGGTCGTAAAGTATCCACTTGATGAAATTTGCATTTTGGCCATCCAATGAATTTGAACTAATAAAATTACATGAGGTCAAAGTTGATCAATTTCCAATACATTTGCTGCAATTCTCACCAAGTTTGCCCCATTTTCAAAATGATTTCACTTACCATTTGCACAGAAAAAGCAGTTGGGATGGAACACAGCAAATGGAACAATGAATCTGCTGCAAATGGTACACAATGTTTTGGTCATTTCAGTTGGAATGGAAAACAAGGAATACATATATATGTACCTCCAAAGCTATTCCTTCCCTTCCGAAAACTTACAGTGGAATGAACTGTTCCAGGAGCCCATTACCAGGAGCGTCCATCTCCCATACTAGGTCTGTGAGTCAACGTATGACCGGATTGAGCTATATTTAGAACAAATCTCACGGGAGTTACGTGCCCATACTTTGGGAATCCAATCAAACCATAGCCTCAGAGGACAATGCATCATTATAATTTATAGTAAAATCACCTCAAAGAACAATAGGTCATTCTTAATCTCGATAATTACGGCAAGCCATTTGCACGATCGCAGCAGAGTCAGAAGGCAGTTACCCAGGAAACATGTTCTAAAAATAGCTCAAACCGGTCATACGCTGACTCACGGGTAGAGTATATATGGATGCTCATGGTAATGGGCTCCTGACTGTTCCAATTGAATTCCCAGCCATAAATACCGGGTTGTGGTGGAACCAAAATTTATGGTAAGTGCTCATGGTCAATGTTGTGACCACATTACTTTTTCCACAATGATGCAAGCACAACGTTTACCAAGCTAGGAATTTAATGTGACAGTCTTGGCAAGGAATGGATTCTGGCTGTAATTACTCTTGGGGTGTGTTCGATTGACCGTATTCCGGAATAAGAATACACAGAATCGCTTGTACTGGGATTTTTTAGCCACTGGAATACTAAATGTATCCTGAATATCATATGTCAGCAAGCATTTGTAGCTTACAGTGCAAAATATGCCCGAACCAGTGATTTCCAGAGACTATTCTATCTATTCCTATTCTGGAATACGGTCAATCGAACGCACCCTTAATCTCAGTAAGGTAATGTCACCTGTAACAGCAAACAATCAAGGAATGGATAGGTAATCAACTAACTTAAATGGTATTTATATATTTTTTCATTAATATTGATTCTATACATCAAGGCTATCCTGCATAGCCAGGCATTCTAAGAAAAATGGGGTGATCGAGAGAAGGAAAGAACACCTGCAACAGCTCCATTGTTTGTTCCATAAATACCCACCATCTCAGTTTTGACAACTTGCCAAAACGAACCAATCAAAATACTACAAAAACCAGTAAAGTGTCCTTTTTCTTGAAATGTCAAATGATATCAGCCATGTGGGAATTTAGCCAAAGGATTTGGTCACAAAGAACAATAGGGCTGTTGCAGACATTCTTTCCTTCTCTCACCCAATCCCTCTTTGAGGCTACATCAAGATTAAAGTGAATAGTTGAATAATAGAATATTTCTTGATTTGAGTGTTCTATGAGCTATAGAGTTCATATTTCCAATATACTAATGAAGTGATGTCAAACCTGCCATTTCTATCTCCTTGTGAATGAAACAGTTTTCTGATTTAGACATATTTGGTAAAATCACTGAATAAGTTTCAAAAATAACTAATGTTTGTAAAAGGTCATTTGTCTCAACTAGCATGATTTTGGATAATAAATTGCCTGGGTTTGCGACATGTCTGTGATTAGCATTTTGGAACTATAAACATGTAACACTCAAATCAAGAAATATTCTACTATTCACTTGACATACAATTAATATTAATGATAACAATTTAAGCTGTATAGGCACTTTAAAGTGCATATAAGCCCTAGCCAGTTATCTTTGATATCGATTGTACATGAAGTGGATAGTCCAACGGTAGAATATTTCTTGATTTGGATGTTTCGTCTATGAGATATATAGAGGATATTACATGGCCGCGCGGAGATACAGATTTTAACTTCGAGTGTTGATGAAATATCTTACGAGTGAGCGCAGCGAATGAGTAAGATATTTCATCAACACGAGAAGATAAAATTTGTATCTCCAAGCGGCCATGTAATATTCTGTTTAATATATAATTGTCGATGAAATACCAGTTTCAATCTCTTACTAAAAAGGCTAGAAATCTTTGAAAGCCAGTCATATTTTCGAAAGTTATATCTTCACGTGTGAAGATATCATTTATATCTTCACGTGTGAAGATATCACTTTTTAGAAAGAAATATACACTGGTATTTCATCGATAATTATATATTAAAAAGGTTTATATTTCCAATATGCTAATGATGTGATGTCATCACCGACATTTGCTTAATTTCTTTGTGCTTGTAAATTAAGCTACATTTTCTAATTTAGAATATTTTTTTGGTAAAATCACTTTGATAAGCTTCAAATATAACTTAGAATTTAAACATATCATGCTTGTGTATAATAAGTGATGTCGGTGATGACATCACCTCATTAGCATATTGGAAATATAAACCTTTATATCTCGTAGACGCAACACCCAAATCAAGAAATATTCCGGACGGAGTAAAACGCAGGGTGCAGGGCACGCAGGGTACGCAGGGCACGCAGGGCACGCAGGGTACGCAGGGCACGCAGGGTACGCAGGGTGTTCAAAAAAATAGAGTTGCATAATTTAGTGCCTTTGGAATATCAGATTTATTTTTCAAGAATGAAAGTTTTTACATTTATAGCGAGTTTGACTTGTGGCAAGTCTAACATTTTTACTTTGTGTTCTGGTGACACAGACTGTTATCGTAGTTTTGCCTTTACTTGCTGTTGCATTAAACAGTATCTAAAAACCTACGAGGCCTTGACTTACCTTACCTATTCCACTACAAGTAAAGGCAAGGAACTGTTTTCCGAGAACCGGAGTGCCATAGACTTCTGTCCCCGAAGCGCATGTTCTCTACATATATTTTATTTCAATGCACTAAATTCAGTCGGTAGTTGAATGACCGAGTGGTTAGAGCGTTCGTCTTCTAATCCAGAGGTCCGGAGTTCAATTCTCGGAGCTCACAATTTTTGTCGATTTTTTTCTTCTTCCTCTTTTTAAGTTTTCTTCTTAGCGTCCTACCTTCCACACCAGTAGTATTCTTTAACCCACCATCAGCCAGCTACAAAATTAACATTCGCTCCTTGCTGAAGTCATTGTTTACCTGATTCCTGCCTCGTTTAATAGCGTAAATTAAATTTCAAGCTAAAACAGACAGACTACATCAGTTGAAAGAGCATTTTAAACTCAGTAATCACCGAAAATTTGAGAGTGATAATAAATAATTTGAGGAATGAGCGATTAAAAATCTCAAAATTTATAAAGAATAACTGTCACCCAGCCCATTTTACAGTTTTGAAAAAGTCAATTTCACCATAAATATTTAACATATGAATCTCAAATTTTCGGTGATTACTGAGTTTAAAATGCTCTTTCAACTGATGTAGTCTGTCTGTTTTAGCTTGAAATTTAATTTACGCTATTAAACGAGGCAGGAATCAGGTAAACAATGACTTCAGCAAGGAGCGAATGTTAATTTTGTAGCTGGCTGATGGTGGGTTAAAGAATACTACTGGTGTGGAAGGTAGGACGCTAAGAAGAAAACTTAAAAAGAGGAAGAAGAAAAAAATCGACAAAAATTGTGAGCTCCGAGAATTGAACTCCGGACCTCTGGATTAGAAGACGAACGCTCTAACCACTCGGTCATTCAACTACCGACTGAATTTAGTGCATTGAAATAAAATATATGTAGAGAACATGCGCTTCGGGGACAGAAGTCTATGGCGCTCCGGTTCTCGGAAAACAGTTCCTTGCCTTTACTTGTAGTGGAATAGGTAAGGTAAGTCAAGGCCTCGTAGGTTTTTAGATACTGTTTAATGCAACAGCAAGTAAAGGCAAAACTACGATAACAGTCTGTGTCACCAGAACACAAAGTAAAAATGTTAGACTTGCCACAAGTCAAACTCGCTATAAATGTAAAAACTTTCATTCTTGAAAAATAAATCTGATATTCCAAAGGCACTAAATTATGCAACTCTATTTTTTTGAACACCCTGCGTACCCTGCGTACCCTGCGTGCCCTGCGTGCCCTGCGTGCCCTGCGTACCCTGCGTGCCCTGCGTGCCCTGCACCCTGCGTTTTACTCCGTCCGGAAATATTCTACCGTTGGACTATCCACTTCATGTGCAATCTATATCAAAGATAACTGGCTAGGGCTTATATGCACTTTAAGCACTTAGTAAGTTACTTTATATTGTGCTTCTCTGTCTGACGTACCCTAGCTACATGTGTAGCTTACAATTATAAGCTTTTAATAATAATTGTTTAAGGATTCAGAAAGCTGTTTGTTATTAATTTCCCTACCTTGACTAGAGTTGCAAATATACCATGTAAAGCATCCAACCTCCCTTGTCATCTTGTTAGCTTTAATGGGAGATTTGGTTGGGAAACAACTAGACAACTCTAGTATATTAACACAGCTGCATCTACAAATTAAAATAACGAGCAAAATTTAAGATAAAAGAAGGCCAATACATCATCTAGAATAATAAATTATAATAGTAAACATAAAAAACTAGGAATATTTAGGTGTTGCAGTGGTTCTAATGGTCTTTGACTTTGAGACAATTATATTTACCAGCGCCGGTTGTTCAAAGGGTGGATAACTTGATCCACCTCCCTGCTTGATCCATTCGTTTTACCTCGAACAACCCCTTCCCCATTTACACAAAGCCTTACAGCTCTTACATCAAATGTTAAGTCAAAATATTGCATTGTTTAATCTTATTAAATAAAACAACTAACTTGTCGACTGTCGCATAAATCGATTTCACTCACCAGTTTCTGCCAATAAAAACGTACAGAGTTCGCATCTTTCTTGCACTTCTAGGGCTGCAAATTCTAGTTGGATGTCTAACAAGGACATTATTAAGCATCAATGTTCTGCCGCAAATCTTTTTTTCTGAAAAGAAACAAAGAACTTGTGGTACGCGGAATAACGGATTCCCGCCGAAACACAGAACGAGAAAAACCCAAGGCCGAGCGTTAAAAAAACTGGGAAAGCATGATTTATCACATGCACACACAAAATTACCTTTCAAATACTTGCTCAGCTTGGTTGAAATACCTTCTTCGACGAGATGTTGGCAAAGATCACTTGAATTCAACTTCGAGCCAACCTGGAAGATTCAATCAGCGCGAAGAGGGGAAGATCTAAGAAAATGGCGTGAACTAGGATTCAAAATTTTCAGCCAATCACAAGCCGTCGTTCCAGGTTTTGCTCGCGTTGTTGGGGAACGCCTGTGAATTCTGATACACGGTACATTGCCTGCTTGCCGGCTCTTCTGTGATTTTTTTCGGTCGTTTTTTTTTTCGAATTGGGTCACCTGATCGTTTACGTTCTTCTGCAGTCTATCAGAAGAAGCGGAAAATCAACAGCCACGATCCAAGGTGGTGGTAAGAGATTATTAACTTAGATTTTCGCAGTTACGTTATTTTCTTTTTGAAAATAAATTTGTACCTCTAGTTTAGTCTGTATCAATGACTTCTTACTTTTGTTTCGCTTCAATCACATAGGTTAGCGAATAGGTATGAAATTGTAATTGGCCATCAAACGTCTCTCGATGAAATCATGAACGAATATGAACATGAAAAACGACCGAAAAAATTACAGAAGAGCCGGCAAGCAGGCTAGGAATAAGCTGAAATTATCCGCCTCCAAGTAACAACCGGTTAGAACACAGGAAGCCCAAGCTCTGTTTATGTAAATTTAATTTTATAAGGGTTTGTATAATAATAATAGGCCATATTTATATAGCGCCATATCACCACAGTCTCATGGCGCTTTACATTTTACTGACATATCCCGTCAGTGAATTTTTCGGACTGCTATTTCGGCGCCAATGGCAGCCACGCAGTTTACAATGTTGAGTGGTTGGTTAGTGCAATGGCCAGGCTGCTGTACCGGGTGACAATCCCCTTCTCTTTTTCGAGTAGTACAACAGGTTCTTTCACGTCCCCTTCAAATACTGATTAGAAGTAGAAGGAGACAAGGCCAACGGCTTATAAACGTCCCTGCCCAAGGACGCGGCCGGTTTCGAACCCCCGACCTCCCGCACTCTAGACCGTGCTCTACCAACTGAGCTAACCAGTGAGGCGGTATGGGAATTTTTAAATCTGTTTTTTCGATAAATATACTGTAATAAAGTGAATAAAACTTACCTGGGCCGGGTTGTTCAAAGCCCGATTAGTGCTAATCCAGGGTTAATTTCCATGACAACCAATAGGTTTTGTGCAGAGTTAATCCAGGATTAACACTAATCGGGCTTTGAACAACCCGGCCCTGGTGTCTATGTCTATGATCTGTGTCTTGGCTGTGTCTGTACGTAGTTTCAAGACACAGATCATAGAAACCAGGTAAGTTTTATTCACTTTATTACAGTATATTTATCGAAAAAACAGATAAAAAAATTCCCATACAAACCCTTATAAAATTAAATTTACATAAACAGAGCTTGGGCTTCCTGTGGTTAGAAGTTTCGAAAATTTCGAATGACGAATGGAACGGGATTTTTCGAATTAGACAAACCGGTCGGAAAAATACGCGTTCCATTCGCAGAAACTACCCGGTTATTAGTAGCCTGAATTGAATATCGACCGGAATTTTCGGAAAAAAGAGGACCACCTTGGAAACTTCGAACAGGAAATTTTACTGTTCCATTTCATTTCTGACCGGAATTTTCGTTTTTTTTTGGTTGAATGGAAAGCGCCCCTAGTCTCAATAGGACGTTCTCTAGAAATTCAGTCGCAAGGAGATGTGCTCTTGTGTAATTTCGGCAGTCTGTTTGAAGGTTACTGACGCACTTGATCGTTCCCTGCTGTTCAAGACCTTTAGAACCGGTTTAGAACTAACTATATTCTAGTAAGTATATTTTGTTTTTGATTTTATTTCATATTAATTCTCGTTACATTGATTCCAATTACTCATTATATCTTGTAATGTTGTAGCTCGTGCGTTAATTTTTTCCCATACTTCCTTCCTTTCCATTACGTTTTATTTGTGACATAGAGGGCCGCATGTTAGATAACCATGTAAGGTTAATGTGTCTTCCCTCTGTAAATAAAGAATATTGTATTGTATTGTATTGTATTGCTATCTCGGCTGTTATCCCGGGGGGGGGGGGAATACCCAAAGGTCTGCCGGCTATCTTTTAGGGGTCTCCGAGACCCAATTTTTTTGTGGCCGAGAAAAAATAGCGCTGGATCCTCGAGCATGAGACCCCACAAGTTGAATCGCTATTTACGGCTTCGATATAGAGTTTGATCCATCCGAATATTAAAGACGAGGTTATGGGGCAGATCTTTGTCTCTAATAAATCCAATTAATGCCATTTTCTTGACTTTTGGAGTGCTATCTTTTAGGGGTATTTTTTTGTGAGCCACGCCCATATTGCTATCTTTTAGGGGTGAATTTCATTTCTCACGTCGAGCACCCCCGTCTATTTTTATGGGGAGTCCCCCCCCCCCCCCCCCCCCTAGGCTGTTATCTTGACAAGGTGAAAAGTTTATTGTATTATATACGTAGTTGACGGTTACAAATGCAATACATCGATTGATATGCATCCTCCTTGACATAAATTCAGTACTTCCATCTTTATAACTCGAGCCAACTCGAGTAGATGATTTTCGACATAAACCGTACTAGTAGTAGTTAAGTACTAGATTCAAGTTTGTTTCCCTTGAAACTTTAGCAAAGAACAACATGTTAAGGCCAAAGAGCACTGAAGTAACAAATTCTTATAGAGTGACTTTTCCAGCCACTCTATTCAAGTTTCTTTGCCTTGAAATGAGAAATGAGAACTACTTCAATAAAGTATCTTCGTATTCCACCTAGCTCAATCAAATACCAACGACACTTAAATCAAGGGATGTGTACTTCGCTTGAGGGAAAATTCTTAACTTGAGTTGATATAAATGTACTAGTGTGCACTGAACTGAAATATCCGCAAGGCGCGTCAATCCCAGTCCTCAACACAGGAACGAGGCTCTTTTGTGACTTCGCACACAGGCAACCCAATTTCTTTATAGAGATGGACTACAATACGAATATACTGCCATTTTCAGAGCTTGGGCTACCTGCGTCTCACAAAAGCCATTTTAGGTCATTTACAAAGTCTTAGACTGAATAAGAAACCCAACTTTTGCCAAAAATCAAGGACGAAGACACAGACTTAAAAAACATAATGCGATTTATTTTTATTTTGAAAACACCTGAGCAACCACGGCCATACCAACAATAGTAACCTGCACATTACTGACGGAGCACATGTGACAGAAAGACTGGGTTTTGGTTTTTTTCAACTCAAACTCTTCTCCTTCGCTTTTCCAAGCAAACTTACTGTGCATTTGCTTGTCATATCCTTTGCTAATGCCTCGTATGGTTCCTGGTGATGTTAAAGCCATAACTGGTCTTGGAAACCTCTAAATTTGAAACCAAATGTCATTCTACGATCAAGCGGGAACTACCGAAGAAAACACTTGCCCCACACCCTCCGTAAAAATCCAAGAAGGCAGACCACGGCGCTGTGTGCATATTGTTCCGTGAATAAAACCTCGCTTTCTCTAGCACTTAAACGAATGGGGTTCCTTACACGGGTTGTGGGTTAATGGGGAAATAAAAATAGAATAATTCAGGAATGATTTACAGATCAGAAGTTGAAGTACAGTATACATTATTAACAAGTTCATTAACCATGCAGTCTCAATCAGTTCTAGACCTGATGAATACCGCAGTCACAGGAAATTTGCACCCCCAGGAAATTTTCACCACCTAGGAAATTTGCACCTCCTTAGGAAATTTGCACCCCCTTACCAAAAACTGTTTTAAATGTTTCTTCAGACGTATCTTATCTTTATACTGAGGCAGACATAGCAGAACTGACCTAGGAATCTCATCTGGTTTAGGTTTACGGCGAAAACATAGCGTTGCATTTTCAAGATAATATGTGCATTCAAAGGAGCATTGAGTTCCGAGGTTTTCGTAGCGTTCATGTTCTGTTACTACTGTAAAAATCGAACTCGTTTCCTAGGTGGACGGCAACGGTTGCACATACATGAATTCTCATTTGGGATGTCATCCATACTTCCTATATTTTGGCAGCTATATATACTGGACCAACTACCACATAACTCACACAATATCATATCGGCGTCGTAGCACTCTGGAAGGCGGCATGTGCAGTGGACCTCGATGATGGTCTTGACCGCGCGCTCGATTCAAATCACCTTAGAGAAATACAATGCAAGGCACAGGGAATGCAGATTGATAAGGCTTCAGTAAAAGCTGTACGTATACTATCGGCGCTCAATTTGGATCACCTTTAGAATAAGAATATGCAAGACACAGGGAGTGCAACTACATGTAGCTCCTAAAGTATTGAAGCTTTCCGACGGAACAAGTGAAGTCGGAAAGCGTATTCATAACGGCTTAAGAGCATCATTGTAGTAAGGTGTCGTAGTTGTGTTTATATTTGGCATGTCATTGGTGACAAAGGCCGGCATGCAATGGTGCATGTATTTAACGAGCAAATTCAGAGAGCAATTCATATCTCGCCTTTCGTGCACCATTCGGAAGGCAAATTTGAGGTTGACTTCTACACAGTGCCTGGACTTGATAGCTTCGCGCAGAAGTATATAAGAATGGTAGATTCTCAACTGACTTCATTATAAATATAACTTCAACTACACCATGAAGACGCCCTACAGTTCTTAGTCAAGCAAGTAAAGACCGCAGTGAACTCCAATACCTACGACTTCAAAATGAAGGGAAATGAGATGACCGAGAGCACTTCAGCCGATGCTTTACACGATGCTTTTCACAACTCGGCTTAGAAAGAAAGACATTCTCCGAGGTCAAGACACATCTAGAGGAAGGGTAAGCTCCTATTACAGATAAATTAAGTTAGCAGACCAACGCAGTTGGGATTTTGCAGTAGAATACCCCGGTAGAATACCTCTCATTAAACAAGCTGTATCCTAATAAGTTGGACAATTATACGCAGAGACATAGACGCTTCGTTAGGAAGGGTACTTGTGTCGATTCTGCTCTTCAAGAACTGATGCGAATACTAATTATTTGATCGATGTTACTTCGAGCATAGACACACACATAAGGTGTTATGCTATTATATATCCATGTGAGTGTAAGTCTTTGTGGACACATGTAAGTCCGAGTGCATAGACACATGTAAGTGTAAAGCTGTTTTAGGCAAGTCTTTGTAGACACACGTTATGTACAGCTATTATACATGTATGTATGTGTAAGTCTTGGTAGACACATACATGTAAGTCCTAGTGCTTAGACACTTGTAAGTGTAAAGCTGTTTTCGATAAACGTGGAGTCTTTGTAGACACGTTTTGTACAGCTATTATCGATACATGTATACGTAAGTGTAAGTCATTCTGCATAAACATACGTAAGGTTATAAAGCTATTATACATACATGTGAGTGTTAAGTCTTATGTTGACACTTAAATATACAGCTATTATAGATACACATACACCTAATTAAAATCAATGTGGACAAGTCATTGTACATGTGGACACACGTGACGTGTAAGTCTTTGTACACACGTGAAGTGTAAGCTGATGCAATACACGTGAAGTGTAAGCTGTAAGTTGCAATACACGTGAAGTTTAAGTCATTGACACACGTGAAGAGTAAGTCTTTGTACACACGTGAAGTGTAAGCTGCTGCAATACACGTGAAGTGTAAGCTGTTGCAATACACATGAAGTGTAAGTCATTGACACATATGAAGTGTAAGTCACTGTAACACACGTGAAGTGTAAGTCTTTGTGACACACCTGAAGTGTAAGTCTTTGTGACACACGTGAAGTGTAAGCTATTATAGCACAAGAAGTGCAAACTATTATAGCGCGTAAGTGCAAGTCATTGTGACACACGTCAATTGTAATTATGAGCTATTATAGCACATCAGTGTAAATCACTGTGACACACGCGAAGCGTAGGTCATTCTGACACACGTGAAGGGTAAGTCATTGTGACAGACGTGAAGCCTAAGCTATTATAGCACGAAGTGTAATCTATTACAACACGAAGTGTAACGTTATTGTGACACACGTGAATTATAAGCTATTATAGAGGTAAAGGGCGTTTTTTTATGTTAACAATTCCAATTTGTCATTTCAAGGTCAGTCGTTATTTCCGGTGGCCTTTCAATTAGTGGTCTATTCAGTGGCCCGCTATGCACTTACAAAGCAAAACAATTTCAAAATAAAAATTACACAAGATTTTCGTTCGAAAGGAAAATCTACGAAAAACGACGGTCATTCGTCCTCGACTTTCCGGGATCGATTTTGTCTGCAAGAAGGAAACCATTCAGCAGCTCCTTCTCGACACGCGCGCGTGTCGGCAAAACTCAGTAGCAATTTCAATTCTTTCTAGAATAGCAATAAAATCTATTAGTCGTTTTGAAACACTGATTTGTTTCACTTTTGTTTTAATATGTTTAAGAAATGCTTCGGATAAGAACTCGGGCAAGAGCAATACCCCCGTGGAAGTGTCAATTTTGAAAGTTAAACTTCGTCATGTTACTAATTCGATTTATTTACCTTGTGCGCTTGGCTGAAGCATCCCAGAGCGCAAAGTTTTGTTTTTTTCAGTTTTCTCATAGAAGAATCATTAACATTTAAAATATATTTCTTAGCATAAGCTTGAGTACACAAGTAACCTATTTACAGGTTATCAGAAATATTTGCATTGGGAACTGAGAGAAACTTGGCTTTCAATAGCTGCGGTTACACTACCCCAGATAAAGTCGTTTACCCAGTAAAACTGGCCCCAATCATATCCATCTGAGGATTGAATTTAGCTGGGTACAACGGTTACACGAAGACCGTTAGTAGTGGCAGAGGGATGGCATTATCCTGGTTTTTTTTGGTGCGCTATGTTAATGTTTGGCGCGCGTTCATTAATTCGGATTATTCAACCAAAACAACCGGTTAGAAGTTTCGAAAATTTCGAATGTCGAATGGAACGGGATTTTTCGAATTAGACAAACCAGTCGGAAAAATACGCGTTCCATTCGCAGAAACTACCCGGTTATTAGTAGCCTCGATTTCAATTCTCAAAACTGGCAAATCACGGCAGATCTAAACCGGGAATTTTGAATCTAAACCGGGAATTTTGAATGGAACATCGACCGGAATTTTCGGTTCTTTTTGTTGAATGGAAAGCACCCCTAGTCTCAATAGGACGTTCTCTAGAAATTCAGTCGCAAGGAGATGTGCTCTTGTGTAATTTCGGCAGTCTGTTTGAAGGTTACTGACGCACTTGATGTACCCTGCTGTTCAAGACCTTTAGAACCGGTTTAGAACTAACTATACACACGCTATCTCGGCTGTTATCTTGTCAAGGTGAAAAGTTTATTGTATTATATACGTAGTTGACGGTTACAAATGCAATACATCGATTGATATGCAGCCTCCTTGTCATAAATTCAGTACTTCCATCTTTATAACTCGAGCCAACTCGAGTAGATGATTTTCGGCATAAACCGTACTAGTAGTAGTTAAGTACTAGATTCAAGTTTGTTTCCCTTGAAACTTTAGCAAATAACAACATGTTAAGGCCAAAGGGCACTGAAGTAACAAATTCTTATAGAGTGACTTTTCCAGCCATAGTCTGGCAGCTTGTGTCTTCCTGTGGGAATTTTATGAAGAAAGCAAGCCACCCATCTAGATGTGTTAAGGCAACACTAAGGAACAATAAAAACTTTGTTGGCACTTTGGTAATTTGCTAGTATGGCTGTTATGGGGTATTATAAAATAACCCAGAGGAAACTCGCGTGCTGATTGGCTGAAAGCCGTGTTTATTTGAGAGTCCATAGACCATAGACATGGAAATTCGCTGGCACGCGATTGTGAATGAAATCAAAATGGCAAACGACAAGGAAGAATGTCTTCACCAAACGTTGGCTTTCAATATGATTGTAATCAGAAAAAGCGACATATATTTAACAAAAATACAGCCAATCGACGAAGTTATCAAATTTGCTAACCATCCCGGCCAAGATATTTTTATTCGCGGATCCAACAAACAAAAGTCAAAACCACTTTTCATTTAACTTATTTTGTACGGTAAAACTGAAACACACAAACGGCTAACAAGTCTAGTTTTTAAACAACCTCCTTATAGACAAATAGAGTGAGGAATCGAGCTAGAGACTAGAGTAGGCGAGAGGGAAAAGCAAGGCAACACTCTTTCAATTTTTGTCTCTGTCATTTTTTATCCCAAACTAAACTTAAACTAATACGCGTACGGTTCAACTTCAAGTCCGACATTTTGTCGGCGACGAAGTCACGAAATCAGTAATAAGTCAGTTCATATAAGGCCAATTGTTTTCATTCACCCTGCTTGGTCTTAGATAATTTAGATAAGGTTTTTAGCTTTCTTGCCATTTTATGAACAACTAGTGAACTACATGAATTTTGCAAACTCACGTGCGACAGTCGGTATTTTGTTGATTTTTTTTCACAGTACAAAATGAGCTTTTCCCTCTTACCTTGCACTCTTTAGCCTCATCTCATTGGAAGGAAGGTTCCAACAGCTATATCTTTCCATTGAGTTTGGGGAAAATAAAAGTTAATTCAACTAAATGTCTAAAAGCTGCTTCAAAGTTCAACAGGAGAATCCTGTTTCCTCGTGTACATTCTGTCATTCACTGATTCAGCGACAAAAACACCCAGTTCAAGTCCACTACTCCTTGAATGCCTTACGGGAAAGCATGTATTGAAATCCGACTTATTCTTTTCGGGGAATGTTGAAGCAGATGTTTTTAAAATAGAGCCACACATTGACACATGCAGAGGACACAGAGCATTCCTTCGTTTTTCTCAGTTCTGTATTGGGGGATTTCCCACGCTGTGCAAACTCACCGTCGCCGGTCGATTTTTGACGACTTTTACAGTTAGGAGAATTGATCTTCTGATCGTGCGTGCTTAAGATTTATCTCGTGTTTTTCCTGTTTGTTATTTTATAAAAGCAATATAACACGCTTTCCATGTCTTTTAGTGTTCTCTTATATAAACACTTGGGATATGTTGGGAGAACGTTGGGAGCGGCTCGTGATTTTCAAGTTTTTCTTTGTTCTCTCAACATATCCCGCGTGTTTATATAAGAGAACAAAGACATGGAAAGCGTGTTATATTACTTAATTAAAGAAGGCCATGTGAGGTTTAGCATGGAAACGAGGCTGAGATACATCTGGGTAAAAAAAAACACCTTATTGTTGCTTAAACTTCTGCAAACTTGGTAAGACTAACAACCACCCAACACAAGGTATTTTAAAGTGATAATAACTTTGATCACGTGACCAGAAAGGTCGAGCATGAAAACGAGGCTGATTTGTTTCAACCTCATTTAACTCCGTCAAACTTGCTAAACTTAACATATACGACCTTAAATACTTACACAGCATTCCAATATACATGTAATAATGATTTGTGATCACGTGACCAGAAAGATCGCGCATGAAAACGAGGCTGGAATTTGTTTGAATCTCAGCTGTTACCCTATTATTATTGCTTTAACCTCGTCAAACTTACTAAACTTGACATATACGACCTCAACTACTCAACACTAGGCATTCCAAAATAATAATGAATAGTGATCACGTGACCAGAAAGGTTGAGCATGAAAACCAGGCTGAGAGTCTAAACTGTCTTCGTGGTCAGTTGTTTCTGTACTTAAAGTAAAGGGAGGCCACGTTGCACGGGACAGCATGGCAATTGATCAGACATGTCAGCCGGAAGACAATAAACATGATATTGTGATAATATCCGTTCGATCGAGGACCTGCTAGAGTCGATAACCAAGCTACTGATGACTGTATACCCATCGTTTAGCTTGTTAAATGATGAGCAGCTCCCACCGCATGTCTCCCTCCCTGACTCAGTCTGGCTTCTTGGATGGCCCATGATGAGATCTCCCACTGATTCCAGAGAAACAAACATGCACGATGCCCATAACGCGACTTTAATGCGGGTATCAGCGGCCATACCGAGGGGGCGGCAGTTAACTGAAATATCCGCAAGGCGCGTCAATCCCAGTCCTCAACACAGGAACGAGGCTCTGTTGTGACTTCGCACACAGGCAACCCAATTTCTTTATAGAGATGGACTACAATACGAATATACTGCCATTTTCAGAGCTTGGGCTACCTGCGTCTCACAAAAGCCATTTTAGGTCATTTACAAAGTGTTACACTGAATAAGAAACCCACCTTTTGCCAAAAATCAAGGACGAATACCCATACTTAAAAAAACATAATGCGATTGTTTTTATTTTGAAAACACATGAGCAACCACGGCCATACCAACAATAGTAACCTGCACATTACTGACGGAGGAAATGTGTGAGAAAGTGTTTTTTTTTTCAACTCAAACTCTTCTCCTTCGCTTTTGAAAACAAACTTACTGTGCATTTGCTTGTCATATCCTTTGCTAATGCCTCGTATGGTTCCTGGTGTTGTTAAAGCCATAACTGGTCTTGGAAACCTTTAAATTTGAAACCAAATGTCATTCTACGATCAAGCGGGAACTACCGAAGAAAGCACTTGCCACACGCCCTCCGTAAAAATCCAAGAAGGCAGACCACGGTGCTGTGTGCATATTGTGCCGTGAATAAAACTTCACTTTCTCTAGCACTTAAACGAATGAGGTTCCTTACACGGGTTGCACGTTTTCTTGAACTGTGAAACAAGTCTGATAAAACACAGTTGAGATGCGAAAACGAAAGCAAACAAAAGCATTCAAGTCCAAAACAGATATACAGCAAAACACTCACCTTTCAGCCATTGTAACGAAATCAATAAGTAGAGTGTGTTGGAGATTGTCTAGTCAAATAAGTGACACTACCCTCCTGTATATCAGTCTAATGCAAGCGGCACGTTCTATCTGATGCACAACACAAAATGAATAACTTGAATTTGACAGCTGGCTATTGTTTGTCTTTTTGCACAAAAGAAATCTCGGGCATCCAATCACATTGTGCGAACTTGTTAAAAATCGGCAACACCTAAGATTACTAAAGGACCCTTTTATATCCACTACAGCCATTCTCAGTGTTCTCGTGTATCTTTATTGGGCACTAATCTTCGAATTTCTTGAAACAGATGATTTAGTGAGTGTAGCTGGAATAGGCTACGATTGGTGGCTATACGCTAGTAGTATTCCAACGTTATCACTTCCGCGAAAAGGTTTAGAGACGCTGCAGGGAACTTCTTCTGACAAATACCGGTGTACCAGAGACTTTTCCATTTTCCCGTGTGGGTATCAGCAGTTTTCTTGCCCTTGCAGTGTTTTCGCGTTTTTGATCTTGAACATTCTTATTAAAAAAAGAACCGCGTCATATGCCACGCCTTTTTATGCTTTTGTTTCTGCTTGATTTTCGAAATGAAAATCTACGAAAAACGACGGTAATTGATACGGGATTGATTTTGTTTGCAAGAAGGAAACCATTCGGTAGCTCCTTCCGCGACCAAATTCAGGAGCAATTTCGATTCTTTGTAGAATAGCAATAAAATCAATTAGTGGTTTTGAAACACTGATTGCTTTCAGTTTTGTTTTAATATGTTTAAGAAATGATACGGATAAGAACTCGAGCAAGAGCAATACCCCCGTGGAAGTGTCAATTTTGAAAGTTAAACTTCGTCATGTTGCTAATTCAATCTATTTACCTTGTGCGATTGGCTGAAGCATCCCAGAGCGCGAAATTTGAAAGTTTTTTCCAGTTTTCTCATAGAAGAATCATTAACATTTAAAATATATTTCTTAGCATAAGCTTGAGTACACAAGTAACCTATTTACAGGTTATCAGAAATATTTGCATTGGGAACTGAGAGAAACTTGGCTTTCGATAGCTGCGGTTACACTACCCCAGATAAAGTCGTTTACCCAGTAAAACTGGCCCCAATCAAATCCATCTGGGGATTGAATTTACTTGGAGAAGGGACCGTCTAGCGTCTGTCAACGCACGCATAATACGCTATCAAGTGACTATGAGTCACCTTTATCACAAACATGCCGGCTGTTTGAACAAAGAAGTCCATTTCGTTGCGAAAGTCCAAAATTGCATCATTCCAAATTTGATAACTGAAAGATAAAGAAGAATCAGTGAACTGTTCTCGTCAAAAACTACCGGTGGCCCAGGAAATTTGCATAGCCGTAAATTTGCACTCCGCGGTGCAAATTTTCCTAGACAATTTTCCAAGAAAATTTGCACCCCCTCCCAGAGTCTATCGTTTTCTTACCTATTATCTGAATTAAGCGCGTGAAATTGACGTAATTAAAGTTACGTAACATACTCATTTACAGTTTAGGTTTCTTATCTCTTGAATACTTTATATTTTGAAATTGTTTTGCTGTCTCAGTATGTTAGCGCGTGCATAGCGGGCCACTGAATAGACCACTAATCGAAAGGCCGCCGCAAAGTAACGAGCTTGAAATGACAAATTCTTAACATCAAAAACGCGTTAATCGAATATTGAGATCTAACACAGCTCATTAAATATTTAGAAGTCTTACAGAAACTTCATAGGGAATTTCGGCACTCCCATGTATTTTCGAATAAAATAATTTTATTACTTAATAATAGTCTAAGGTGATTTGAATTGAGCGCTTTTACTGAAGCCTTATAAATCGGCACTCCCTGTGTGTTGCATTGTATTTCCCTAAGGTGATTTGAATCGAGCGCGCGGCCATCCCTTCATGTAGGACGACACGAATTGCTACCAAATTGTATTCTATTGTATTGTGTTGCGTTCTATCGAATTGTATTGTATTTTTGGTAAAAATTCGTGTCGTCCTACATAAAGGGATTGCCGAGCGCGCGGCCGATAGTTTACGTATAAACGTAGTCACAGTTGCTTAGCACTTGAATAATTTTATTTTTGAATTTATTTGGCTTTGCTTTGCAATGTTAGGCGTAAATAGCGGGCCACTGAATAGACCACTAATTGAAAGCCGCCGCTAAGTGCCGACCCGATAATTGAATTTGGCGGGAATCTTGAAATAATCCAGTTAGAATGTGCAACCGGTGCCGTCCACCCAGCAAACGAGTTCGATTTTGACAGCAGTAACAGAACATGAACGCTACGAAAACCTCGGAACTCAATGCTCCTTTGAATGTACATATTATCTTGAATAAATACATTGTAAGTTAGTAAGAAGTTTTAAAATGTGCATCGTTATTAAACTCCGTTTGGCAAGCTAAAATGCATAGCCGGACACAAACTTGCGTTCAAAATGCAACGCTAAGTTTTCGCCGTAAACCTAAAGCACATGAGATGCCTAGGTGACTTCTGCTATGTCTGCCACAGCATAAAGATAAGAAACGTCTAAAGAAACACTTAAAACATTTATTAGCAAGGGTGTGCAAATTTCCTAGGAAATTTTCACCGCGGGTGCAAATTTCCTGTGACACCGGTACGACTTGATTCGCACAATGATTTCCGCCGCAATCACAAACATCACACTGAAACGAACATAACCTTGAACTAACTAAAACAATTCAACTGGTCAGGCCCCTTCATGGTCATTTTATTATACTGGTGGTAAAGTTATAAACAGATGCACCGCCTGTTCTAAAATGTGTAAGGCGATCGGCAATGCGCTGTGTTCACAATTCATCATAGTCTCGAATAAGGCAAGCCAATACGAAACGGATTTGATTATACGAATAATTTGCCTTTAGGTCATCCCTAATTGTACGTAGCTTTAAGTCTTTGTTAGCTTTAATACAGGCACATATAACGCTAAACTGTTCCTTCTTGATTTCTAAATATCCAGCCATCATTCCGTGGTCCATGGGGAATCCAGCAGCAAAGCAATCTATCCCGTATAACTGTACCGTAGCCTTTGCCACCCCCAGCTCCTTCGTTAATTCGTCTACATTTTTGCCGACGAGAAGTTGCTTCGCAACGTAGGCTTTCTTTGGCGAGTTTTTAATTTTACCGTAGAGTCTGTAGAGCAACGTCTTCTGCAAACAGAATACAAAGAACTGTTAGCTAGCTGTGACTCGATCCGCATGCAACAAGTACAATGTATATACTATGGAGTAATATACCGCCAGGAACGGCTCAAATATTCTTGCGCGTTGAAACACTCACTGACCGATTTACGTTCACCTTGAGGAAAATGCAGACAGTGACACTGTAATCACTACAGATGTAGATTTGCTGTACACATGACCGATTTATGAGGCTCACATACCGTGGGACTCAGCACCATTCGTTTGCTTTCACCCTTACCTCCGACTTCACTATTCGCTCTTGCACGTTTTCTTGAACTGTGAAACAAGTATGATAAAACAAGTTGAGATGCGAAAACGAAAGCAAACAAAAGCATTCAAGTCCAAAACAGATATACAGCAAAACACTCACCTTTCAGCCATTGTAACGAAATCAATAAGTAGAGTGTGTTGGAGATTGTCTAGTCAAATAAGTGACACTACCCTCCTGTATATCAGTCTAATGCAAGCGGCACGTTCTCTCTGATGCACAACACAAAATGAATAACTTGAATTTGACAGCTGGCTATTGTTTGTCTTTTTGCACAAATTGAAATCTCGGGCATCCAATCACATTGTGCGAACTTGGTAAAAATCGGCAACACCTAAGATTACTAAAGGACCCTTTTATATCCACTACAGCCATTCTCAGTGTTCTCGTGTATCTTTATTGGGCACTAATCTTCGAATTTCTTGAAACAGATGATTTAGTGAGTGTAGCTGGAGTAGGCTACGATTGGTGGCTAGTAGTATTCCAACGTTATCACTTCCGCGAAAAGGTTTAGAGACGCTGCAGGGAACTTCTTCTGCCAAATACCGGTGTACCAGAGACTTTTGCATTTTCCCGTGTGGGTATCAGCGGTTTTCTTGCCCTTGCAGTGTTTTCGCGTTTTCGATCTTGAACATTCTTATTAAAAAAAGAACCGCGTCATATGCCACGCCTTTTTATGCTTTTGTTTCTGCTTGATTTTCGAAATGAAAATCTACGAAAAACGACGGTAATTGATACGGGATTGATTTTGTTTGCAAGAAGGAAACCATTCGGTAGCTCCTTCCGCGACCAAATTCAGGAGCAATTTCGATTCTTTATAGAATAGCAATAAAATCAATTAGTGGTTTTGAAACACTGATTGCTTTCAGTTTTGTTTTAATATGTTTAAGAAATGATACGGATAAGAACTCGAGCAAGAGCAATACCCCCGTGGAAGTGTCAATTTTGAAAGTTAAACTTCGTCATGTTGCTAATTCAATCTATTTACCTTGTGCGATTGGCTGAAGCATCCCAGAGCGCGAAATTTGAAAGTTTTTTTCCAGTTTTCTCATAGAAGAATCATTAACATTTAAAATATATTTCTTAGCATAAGCTTGAGTACACAAGTAACCTATTTACAGGTTATCAGAAATATTTGCATTGGGAACTGAGAGAAACTTGGCTTTCGATAGCTGCGGTTACATTACCCCAGATAAAGTCGTTTACCCAGTAAAACTGGCCCCAATCAAATCCATCTGGGGATTGAATTTACTTGGAGAAGGGACCGTCTAGCGTCTGTCAACGCACGCATAATACGCTATCAAGTGACTATGAGTCACCTTTATCACAAACATGCCGGCTGTTTGAACAAAGAAGTCCATTTCGTTGCGAAAGTCCAAAATTGCATCATTCCAAATTTGATAACTGAAAGATAAAGAAGAATCAGTGAACTGTTCTCGTCAAAAACTACCGGTGGCCCAGGAAATTTGCATAGCCGTAAATTTGAACTCCGCGGTGCAAATTTTCCTAGACAATTTTCCAAGAAAATTTGCACCCCCTCCCAGAGTCTATTGTTTTCTTACCTATTATCTGAATTAAGCGCGTGAAATTGACGTAATTAAAGTTACGTAACATACTCATTTACAGTTTAGGTTTCTTATCTCTTGAATATTTTATATTTTGAAATTGTTTTGCTGTCTCAGTATGTTAGCGCGTGCATAGCGGGCCACTGAATAGACCACTAATCGAAAGGCCGCCGCAAAGTAACGAGCTTGAAATGACAAATTCTTAACATCAAAAACGCGTTAATCGAATATTGAGAACTAACACAACTCATTAAATATGTAGAAGTCTTACAGAAACTTTATAGGGAATTTCGGCACTCCCATGTGTTTTCGAATAAATGAATTTTATTACTTAATATTAGTCTAAGGTGATTTGAATTGAGCGCTTTTACTGAAGCCTTATAAATCGGCACTTCCTGTGTGTTGCATTGTATTTCTCTAAGGTGATTTGAATCGAGCGCGCGGCCATCCCTTCATGTAGAACGACACGAATTGCTACCAAATTCTATTCTATTGTATTGTGTTGCGTTCTATTGAATTGTATTGTGTTGTATTCTATTGTATTTTTGGTAAAAATTCGTGTCGTCCTACATAAAGGGATTGCCGAGCGCGCCGCCGATAGTTTATGTATAAACGTAGTCACAGTTGCTTAGCTCTTGAATAATTTTATTTTGAAATTATTTGGCTTTGCTTTGCAATGTTAGGAGTAAATAGCGGGCCACTGAATAGACCACTAATTGAAAGCCGCCGCAAAGTACCGACCCGAGAATTGAATTTGGCGGGAATCTTGAAATAATCCAGTTAGAATGTGCAACGGGTGCCGTCCTCCCAGCAAACGAGTTCGATTTTGACAGCAGTAACAGAACATGAACGCTACGAAAACCTCGGAACTCAATGCTCCTTTGAATGTACATATTATCTTGAATAAATACATTGTAAGTTAATAAGAAGTTTTAAAATGTGCATCGTTATTAAATTCCGTTTGGCAAGCTAAAATGCATAGCCAGGCACAAATTTGCGTTCAAAAAGGAACGCTAAGTTTTCGCCGTAAACCTAAAGCACATGACATGCCTAGGTCACTTCTGCTATGTCTGCCTTAGTATAAAGATAATAAACGTCTAAAGAAATACCTAAAACATTTATTAGCAAGGGTGTGCAAATTTCCTGTGACACCGGTACGACTTGATTCGCACAATGATTTCCGCCGCAATCACAAACATCACACTGAAACGAACATAACCTTGAACTAACTAAAACAATTCAACTGGTCAGGCCCCTTCATGGTCATTTTATTAAACTGGTGGTAAAGCTAGAAAGTTCTAAAATGTGTAAGGCGATCGGCAATGCGCTGTGTTCACAATTCATCATAGTCTCGAATAAGGCAAGCCAATACGAAACGGATTTGATTATACGAATAATCTGCCTTTAGGTCATCCCTAATTGTACGTAGCTTTAAGTCTTTGTTAGCTTTAATACAGGCACATATAACGCTAAACTGTTCCTTCTTGATTTCTAAATATCCAGCCATCATTCCGTGGTCCATGGGGAATCCAGCAGCAAAGCAATCTATCCCGTATAACTGTACCGTAGCCTTTGCCACCCCCAGCTCCTTCGTTAATTCGTCTACATTTTTGCCGACGAGAAGTTGCTTGGCAACGTAGGCTTTCTTTGGCGAGTTTTTAATTTTACCGTAGAGTCTGTAGAGCAACGTCTTCTGCAAACAGAATACAAAGAACTGTTAGCTAGCTGTGACTCGATCCGCATGCAACAAGTACAATGTATATACTATGGAGTAATATACCGCCAGGAACGGCTCCAATATTCTTGCGCGTTGAAACACTCACTGACCGATTTACGTTCACCTTGAGGAAAATGCAGACAGTGACACTGTAATCACTACAGATGTAGATTTGCTGTACACATGACCGATTTATGAGGCTCACATACCGTGGGACTCAGCACCATTCGTTTGCTTTCACCCTTAGCTCCGACTTCACTATTCGCTCTTGCACGTTTTCTTGAACTGTGAAACAAGTATGATAAAACAAGTTGAGATGCGAAAACGAAAGCAAACAAAAGCATTCAAGTCCAAAACAGATATACAGCAAAACACTCACCTTTCAGCCATTGTAACGAAATCAATAAGTAGAGTGTGTTGGAGATTGTCTAGTCAAATAAGTGACACTACCCTCCTGTATATCAGTCTAATGCAAGCGGCACGTTCTCTCTGATGCACAACACAAAATGAATAACTTGAATTTGACAGCTGGCTATTGTTTGTCTTTTTGCACAAATTGAAATCTCGGGCATCCAATCACATTGTGCGAACTTGGTAAAAATCGGCAACACCTAAGATTACTAAAGGACCCTTTTATATCCACTACAGCCATTCTCAGTGTTCTCGTGTATCTTTATTGGGCACTAATCTTCGAATTTCTTGAAACAGATGATTTAGTGAGTGTAGCTGGAGTAGGCTACGATTGGTGGCTAGTAGTATTCCAACGTTATCACTTCCGCGAAAAGGTTTAGAGACGCTGCAGGGAACTTCTTCTGCCAAATACCGGTGTACAAGAGACTTTTGCATTTTCCCGTGTGGGTATCAGCGGTTTTCTTGCCCTTGCAGTGTTTTCGCGTTTTCGATCTTGAACATTCTTATTAAAAAAAGAACCGCGTCATATGCCACGCCTTTTTATGCTTTTGTTTCTGCTTGATTTTCGAAATGAAAATCTACGAAAAACGACGGTAATTGATACGGGATTGATTTTGTTTGCAAGAAGGAAACCATTCGGTAGCTCCTTCCGCGACCAAATTCAGGAGCAATTTCGATTCCTTGTAGAATAGCAATAAAATCAATTAGTGGTTTTGAAACACTGATTGCTTTCAGTTTTGTTTTAATATGTTTAAGAAATGATACGGATAAGAACTCGAGCAAGAGCAATACCCCCGTGGAAGTGTCAATTTTGAAAGTTAAACTTCGTCATGTTGCTAATTCAATCTATTTACCTTGTGCGATTGGCTGAAGCATCCCAGAGTGCGAAATTTGAAAGTTTTTTTCCAGTTTTCTCATAGAAGAATCATTAACATTTAAAATATATTTCTTAGCATAAGCTTGAGTACACAAGTAACCTATTTACAGGTTATCAGAAATATTTGCATTGGGAACTGAGAGAAACTTGGCTTTCGATAGCTGCGGTTACATTACCCCAGATAAAGTCGTTTACCCAGTAAAACTGGCCCCAATCAAATCCATCTGGGGATTGAATTTACTTGGAGAAGGGACCGTCCAGCGTCTGTCAACGCACGCATAATACGCTATCAAGTGACTATGAGTCACCTTTATCACAAACATGCCGGCTGTTTGAACAAAGAAGTCCATTTCGTTGCGAAAGTCCAAAATTGCATCATTCCAAATTTGATAACTGAAAGATAAAGAAGAATCAGTGAACTGTTCTCGTCAAAAACTACCGGTGGCCCAGGAAATTTGCATAGCCGTAAATTTGAACTCCGCGGTGCAAATTTTCCTAGACAATTTTCCAAGAAAATTTGCACCCCCTCCCAGAGTCTATTGTTTTCTTACCTATTATCTGAATTAAGCGCGTGAAATTGACGTAATTAAAGTTACGTAACATACTCATTTACAGTTTAGGTTTCTTATCTCTTGAATACTTTATATTTTGAAATTGTTTTGCTGTCTCAGTATGTTAGCGCGTGCATAGCGGGCCACTGAATAGACCACTAATCGAAAGGCCGCCGCAAAGTAACGAGCTTGAAATGACAAATTCTTAACATCAAAAACGCGTTAATCGAATATTGAGAACTAACACAACTCATTAAATATGTAGAAGTCTTACAGAAACTTTATAGGGAATTTCGGCACTCCCATGTGTTTTCGAATAAATGAATTTTATTACTTAATATTAGTCTAAGGTGATTTGAATTGAGCGCTTTTACTGAAGCCTTATAAATCGGCACTTCCTGTGTGTTGCATTGTATTTCTCTAAGGTGATTTGAATCGAGCGCGCGGCCATCCCTTCATGTAGAACGACACGAATTGCTACCAAATTGTATTCTATTGTATTGTGTTGCGTTCTATTGAATTGTATTGTGTTGTATTCTATTGTATTTTTGGTAAAAATTCGTGTCGTCCTACATAAAGGGATTGCCGAGCGCGCCGCCGATAGTTTATGTATAAACGTAGTCACAGTTGCTTAGCTCTTGAATAATTTTATTTTGAAATTATTTGGCTTTGCTTTGCAATGTTAGGAGTAAATAGCGGGCCACTGAATAGACCACTAATTGAAAGCCGCCGCAAAGTACCGACCCGAGAATTGAATTTGGCGGGAATCTTGAAATAATCCAGTTAGAATGTGCAACGGGTGCCGTCCTCCCAGCAAACGAGTTCGATTTTGACAGCAGTAACAGAACATGAACGCTACGAAAACCTCGGAACTCAATGCTCCTTTGAATGTACATATTATCTTGAATAAATACATTGTAAGTTAATAAGAAGTTTTAAAATGTGCATCGTTATTAAATTCCGTTTGGCAAGCTAAAATGCATAGCCAGGCACAAATTTGCGTTCAAAAAGGAACGCTAAGTTTTCGCCGTAAACCTAAAGCACATGACATGCCTAGGTCACTTCTGCTATGTCTGCCTTAGTATAAAGATAATAAACGTCTAAAGAAATACCTAAAACATTTATTAGCAAGGGTGTGCAAATTTCCTGTGACACCGGTACGACTTGATTCGCACAATGATTTCCGCCGCAATCACAAACATCACACTGAAACGAACATAACCTTGAACTAACTAAAACAATTCAACTGGTCAGGCCCCTTCATGGTCATTTTATTAAACTGGTGGTAAAGCTAGAAAGTTCTAAAATGTGTAAGGCGATCGGCAATGCGCTGTGTTCACAATTCATCATAGTCTCGAATAAGGCAAGCCAATACGAAACGGATTTGATTATACGAATAATTTGCCTTTAGGTCATCCCTAATTGTACGTAGCTTTAAGTCTTTGTTAGCTTTAATACAGGCACATATAACGCTAAACTGTTCCTTCTTGATTTCTAAATATCCAGCCATCATTCCGTGGTCCATGGGGAATCCAGCAGCAAAGCAATCTATCCCGTATAACTGTACCGTAGCCTTTGCCACCCCCAGCTCCTTCGTTAATTCGTCTACATTTTTGCCGACGAGAAGTTGCTTGGCAACGTAGGCTTTCTTTGGCGAGTTTTTAATTTTACCGTAGAGTCTGTAGAGCAACGTCTTCTGCAAACAGAATACAAAGAACTGTTAGCTAGCTGTGACTCGATCCGCATGCAACAAGTACAATGTATATACTATGGAGTAATATACCGCCAGGAACGGCTCCAATATTCTTGCGCGTTGAAACACTCACTGACCGATTTACGTTCACCTTGAGGAAAATGCAGACAGTGACACTGTAATCACTACAGATGTAGATTTGCTGTACACATGACCGATTTATGAGGCTCACATACCGTGGGACTCAGCACCATTCGTTTGCTTTCACCCTTAGCTCCGACTTCACTATTCGCTCTTGCACGTTTTCTTGAACTGTGAAACAAGTATGATAAAACAAGTTGAGATGCGAAAACGAAAGCAAACAAAAGCATTCAAGTCCAAAACAGATATACAGCAAAACACTCACCTTTCAGCCATTGTAACGAAATAAATAAGTAGAGTGTGTTGGATATTGTCTAGTCAAATAAGTGACACTACCCTCCTGTATATCAGTGTAATGCAAGCGGCACGTTCTATCTGATGCACAACACAAAATGAATAACTTGAATTTGACAGGTGGCTATTGTTTGTCTTTTTTCACAAAAGAAATCTCGGGCAACCAATCACATTGTGCGAACTTGGTAAAAATCGGCAACACCTAAGATTACTAAAGGACCCTTTTATAACCACTGCAGCCATTCTCAGTGTTCTCGTGTATCTTTATTGGGCATCAATTTTCGAATTTCTTGAAACAGATGATTTAGTGAGTGTAGCTGGAGTAGGCTACGATTGGTGGCTAGTAGTATTCCAACGTTATCACTTCCGCGAAAAGGTTTAGAGACGCTGCAGGGAACTTGTTCTGCCTAATACCGGTGTACCAGAGACTTTTTCATTTTCCCGTGTGGGTATCAGCAATTTTCTTGCCCTTGCAGTGTTTTCGCGTTTTTGATCTTGAACATTCTTATTAAAAAAAGAACCGCGTCATATGCCACGCCTTTTTATGCTTTTGTTTCTGCTTGATTGTCGAAATGAAAATTTACGAAAAACGACGGTAATTGATGCGGGATTGATTTTGTTTGCAAGAAGGAAACCATTCGGTAGCTCCTTCCGCGGCCAAATTCAGGAGCAATTTCAATTCTTTGTAGAATAGCAATAAAATCAATTAGTGGTTTTGAAACACTGATTGCTTTCAGTTTTGTTTTAATATGTTTAAGAAATGATACGGATAAGAACTCGAGCAATACCCCCGTGGAAGTGTCAATTTTGAAAGTTAAACTTCGTCATGTTGCTAATTCAATCTCTTTACCTTGTGCGATTGGCTGAAGCATCCCAGAGCGCGAAATTTGAAAGTTTTTTTCCAGTTTTCTCATAGAAGAATCATTAACATTTAAAATATATTTCTTAGCATAAGCTTGAGTACACAAGTAACCTATTTACAGGTTATCAGAAATATTTGCATTGGGAACTGAGAGAAACTTGGCTTTCGATAGCTGCGGTTACACTACCCCAGATAAAGTCGTTTACCCAGTAAAACTGGCCCCAATCAAATCCATCTGGGGATTGAATTTACTTGGAGAAGGGACCGTCTGAGGGACCGTCTAGCGTCTGTCAACGCACACATAATACGCTATCAAGTGACTATGAGTCACCTTTATCACAAACATGCCGGCTGTTTGAACAAAGAAGTCCATTTCGTTGCGAAAGTCCAAAATTGCATCATTCCAAATTTGATAACTGAAAGATAAAGAAGAATCAGTGAACTGTTCTCGTCAAAAACTACCGGTGGCCCAGGAAATTTGCATAGCCGTAAATTTGAACTCCGCGGTGCAAATTTCCTAGACAATTTGCCAAGAAAATTTGCACCCCCTCCCAGAGTCTATCGTTTTCTTACCTACTTATCCGAATTAAGCGCGTCAAATTTAGGTAATTAAAGTTACGTAACATACTCATTTACAGTTTAGGTTTCTTATCTCTTGAATACTTTATGTTTTGAAATTGTTTTGCTGTGTCAGTATGTTAGCGCGTGCATAGCGGGCCACTGAATAGACCACTAATCGAAAGGCCGCCGCAAAGTAACGAGCTTGAAATGACAAATTCTTTACATCAAAAACGCGTTAATCGAATATTGAGATCTAACACAGCTCATTAAATATTTAGAAGTCTTACAGAAACTTCATAGGGAATTTCGGCACTCCCATGTATTTTCGAATAAAAGAATTTTATTACTTAATAATAGTCTAAGGTGATTTGAATTGAGCGCTTTTACTGAAGCCTTATAAATCGGCACTCCCTGTGTGTTGCATTGTATTTCCCTAAGGTGATTTGAATCGAGCGCGCGGCCATCCCTTCATGTAGGACGACACGAATTGCTACCAGATTGTATTCTATTGTATTGTGTTGCGTTCTATCGAATTTTATTGTATTTTTGGTAAAAATTCGTGTTGTCCTACATAAAGGGATTGCCGAGCGTGCGGCCGATAGTTTACGTATAAACGTAGTCACAGTTGCTTAGCACTTGAATAATTTTATTTTTGAATTTATTTGGCTTTGCTTTGCAATGTTAGGCGTAAATAGCGGGTCACTGAATAGACCACTAATTGAAAGGCCGCCGCAAAGTACCGACCCGATAATTGAATTTGGCGGGAATCTTGAAATAATCCAGTTAGAATGTGCAACG